>CM050912.1:34394691-34994691 GCA_027742785.1 Vigna reflexopilosa | reverse complement strand
ATAAGCATTTAAGGCTATTAATAAAGGAGGCATTGCAAATAGATCCTAACAAAGCTCTAAAGTAGATTAATAAAGCAAGAAAAACACCAGCACAGTTCAGAAATTATTCCAAATGCAAACTGTTTGATAATTTTCAGAAGTGTTTGATAAAATGCCCCAATGAATTTCAGATTTTGTGTTTTTGATTTTTCAAGGCCTGTAATCTGGATTGGTTGGTTCTAACAACTTTTTAACACTTGATACTTCTTCTTTTGATCATGTATTTTCATTTTTAAACATTGAACCAGCTTTTTCACAGTCCAGCAATGAACTTTACACTAAAATTACCAAAACAGTGGCTGGAAAAACAGAAACTGCACTAGAAAAAATGAACTAAAATGGTGGTTTTGGAACCCAAAATGAGTGGCAGTGATTCAGCAACTTTGATGAATGTTCAAACAACTTTTCTTGGTGATATTAAACTTGTTTAAACTCTTAAACAGCTGAAACAATGATTAATATTCAGAATCACTGATCCACTTCCATTTTTAACTCAAAAATGATGGTTTAAATATCCAATCTACATATAAATTCATTTTTGACCAAATGAGCAGTATTAACAACTTTCAAACATCCATTTAGACTTGCTCAAGCTTTCCAAAAGCACAGAAACAACAGGATTCGAAAATCACCCTTGCTATGGCCAAATTATGCAGCAAAAACCATTAATTAACCAACCATTTTTAGTTTTTCATGGATTCAAAAACTGGACAGCAAAGGAAATGACTCTAAGAAGTGTAAAAACACAGATCTAAGCTAGATTTAATGTGCTTAGCATGACCAAACTCAGATTAGACAATTCAAAGAAACTTAGCACGGTGAAAAGCTTGGATTAAAAGCTGAAACAGTGGAATGCTATTAATTGTGAGCAACCAAGCTATGCAAATTGCATTTCATTGCTTGTAATGGTCTGCTACACTTTTAGCATCATTCAATATCATCAACCAAATTTGTATAAAGCACTAGAATAAAAAGAAATCAACTGGAAAACAGATTCATGATTTAAAAACAGAATTGAAATTTTGCAGCAGAGTTCAACACAGATTTGAAATCAGAATGGATTTCTAGTGCTTTAGCTTGTATCACCAAGGCTAGAACAAATTCTCATTGCCTTTATTGGTTGATATATAGCTTATCTAGCACTTGAACTCAAGCAAAACGAATTAAACCAGCAGAAAAGAATACCAAAGCAGTGACAGAAATTAAAATTGCAATAGTAAATTGCACAAGACTTAAAACAATACAGAATTGAAATGTAAAGCTGGAAATGACCCAAACAAGAAGGTTTCACTGATTAAAATGAAAGGACAATATAAGCACACAAAGGAAACTAAAATTGAATGACTGGAAAAAGTAAAACAGAAGCAACAAAAATACTCAAAACAGAAACTGGAAAACTGAAACAGAAAGCACAACAGAATGCAGAAATGGAGTGCAAAGATGGAGGAATAGCTTAGCTCTTGGTGCGTGGACGACCTAAGCTCATGATACCACTTGATGCAAGAACGGATTGGCTGATTCAAGTGGAGGAACAAATCAACCAAGCTCACCTCTGACTTGGACCATAGAAGCACCCAGCAATGGAAGAGGTGCTTCGGCAATGCAGCAGAATGGGTTGAAGATGACTGGAGGAAACAGAAAAGTAAGTGGAATGAAACAGTGGTTCGGTGAAGGAGAAACTGAAGCACAATTTCAAACGGTGGTGTTCTGTGAATTGGGAAGTGAAATGGAGGCGGAGATTTGGGTGCTGAAATGTGATGCGGATGGGTGGAGATGTGGTAGTAATGGAGCCTAGCTAGGGAGAGAGGCTAGAGGAAACTCTCAAGCTCTCTCTCGGTGACCTTCAATAAGAAGAAAGTTCTGGACAGCATCAACAGAAAACTATTCTTCATTCAAATCAAAGGTAAAGGTTACAAGCAATGGAGCAAGCTATTTAAAGGAGAAACAAAGCTCCTGGTTCACGCTTATTTAGCTAACGATAACTATGATGCAATGGAGCAAGTGGCCAGCTATGCAAGTGTGAAGAAAACATGAAGAGCCACGTGGAGATCTCTTGAATCTGCTGAAACGTTTTTGAAGCTGCTGGTTGCACATGAAAGGTGCTGGATGCACGTGGAAGATCACAGCTGGTGCTGGATGCACGTCAGGCTTCATATGGTGCAAAATTATATGGTGAAAAATTAAGAAAGAGTTTCTAAAAGTCCTTCTCCAACGTCCCTTTCTTAGCCTTAGATTAAGTTCGTACTCCTTTGAATGGAATGCCCTAAATGGGTTTCCATCACTGAAAGTCTTGAGAACAGATGGAGGAGGAGAGTATACCTCCACTGATTTCAAATACTACTGTGAAAGAGAGGGAATAGTTCATGAAGTCACCCCTCCTTGCACACCACAACACAATGGGGCAGCAGAGAGGAAGAATAGAACCATATTGAATATGGTTAGGTGTATGTTGAAGAGTAAAGGCTGCCTAATTTTCTATGGGGTGAGGCTGTACTAATAGCCACCTACATCCTGAATCTATCTCCAACAAAGAGACTGAATGGTATAACACCAAAGGAGGCCTAGACGGGAGTGAAACCAGATGTCAAATATCTGAAAATTTTTGGTTCTCTATGCTACAGACACGTACCTGATCAATTGAGGAAGAAACTAGATGATAAAGGGGTTTCATTGATTCTGGTGGGCTATCATGCTACAGAGGGATATAAGTTGTATGATCCTACAACCTGGGAAGCTTCTATCAGCAGAGATGTAGTAGTTGATGAAGCTGGAATGTGGTAGTGGGAATCAAGTGAAAAAGAAGGACCAACCATTGTGTTGGAGGATCCAACAGTGGAGGCAGAGGCATGCAAGAGGGAGGAGAGAATTAGAAGATCATCTAGAATCACTCAGCTGCCAACACACCTGAGAGATTATGATCTAGCCTATGATGCAACCATTTCATCAGAAGGTAATTTTGTTCACTATGCCTTAATAGCAGAAGTTGAACCAGTGGAGTTTGATCAAGCAGTGAGGGATAAAAGGTGGTACAAGGCTATGTAGGAAGAACTAGATTCTATAGTGAAGAATCAGACCTGGGAATTGACAGAGTTGCCTCCCAACAAGAAGCCAATAACACTGAAATGGATTTATAAGTCCAAAATAAATCCACAAGGTGTGGTGATTAGATACAAGGCCAGATTGGTGGCTAAAGGGTTCTTACAGCAGGCTGGAATAGACTATGGACAGGTGTTTGCACCTGTGGCCAGAATAAGGACAATTAAATTGGTGGTCTCCTTGGCAACACAGTTCAACTGAACTTTGCATCAATTAGATGTAAAGTCTGCATTCTTGAATGGCAACCTTGAAGAGGAAGTTTATGTTGTTCAGCCTCAGGGATTTGAAGATAAGAGACATCCAAACAAAGTGTACATATTGAAGAAGGCTTTATATGGGCTCAAACAGGCTCCAAGGGCCTGGAATTAGAGAATAGATGGGTTTATGAGCAGTATTGGGTTTGAGAACTGTGCTTCTGAACATGGAGTGTATGTTCAGGGTTGTCAGCATAATGGGAGAGAAGAGAAGCTGATAGTGTGTTTGTATGTGGATGATCTGCTAATCACAAGAAGCAGTGAGGAGAAAATCACTGATCTCAAGGTTCAAAAGTTACAGGAATTTGAAATGAGTGATTTGGGGCGATTAAGTTACTTCCTTGGAATAGAATTTACCAAAACTGATGGTGGAATGTTGATGCATCAGTCCAGATATGCATTAGACATGTTAACTAAGTTTGACATGCTTCATTGCAACTCTGCAAACACTCTAGCAGAGATGAATTTGAAGCTTGAAAAAGACCCTGAAGAAGAAGCTGTTGATCCTACTGAATACAGGAAGATGGTTGGAAGCCTAAGGTATCTATGTAATACTAGGCCAGACATCAGCTACAGTGTAGGTTTGATTAGCAGGTTTATGCAGAATCCAAGAATTTCTCACTTGAATGCTATTAAACGAATCCTGAGATACTTAAAAGGTAATACAACCTTGGATTACTGTTGCCAAGAGGAGAACCAGGAGGAGAGGTACGAATCAATGCTTACTCAAACTCATATTGGTGTGGAGATAAGGGTGATAGGAAGAGTATTACTAGGTACGTGTTCTTTCTGGGTGGAGCACCAATCTCATGGAGCTCTACAAAAGAACCAGTAGTGGCTCTTTCATCCTATGAGGCAGAATACATTGCTGCTTGTGAAGCCACTTGCCAGGCAGCTTGGTTGTGTTCTTTGATGAAAGAGTTGAAGATGGAGTTAGCGGGGAAGGTCAGACTGCTTGTGGACAACAAGTCAGCCATAGACCTAGCCAAACATCCAACGTCACAAGGGAGAAGTAAACACATCGAGACCCGATTCCATTACATCAGGGAACAAGTCAGCAAAGGGAAGCTCGAAGTGATATACTACAGATCTGAAGACCAAATTGCAGATATACTCACTAAGGCGCTTAAAGGTGAACGATTTATAGTTCTTAGAAAGCAGATCGGAGTGAGAAGAGTAGAGATTGGTGAAGATCGACTGGAAGGGATTTCGAAAACCTAGGGTTTTCATCACCAAGTGAAGATGAGCTTGGAGGAAGGTGTTTTCACCATTTTAATCGGTGAAAAACTATTTTAAGCTCCAAGGAAGTGTTTTCACCGATTTTAATCGGTGGAAAAAGCTCGGGATCAAAAGAGATGGAGTTTTCGCCGATTCAATCGGTGAAAAAGAGGGGTTTCTTCGAAAATCATGTTTTTGTTTAGGAGGAGTGTTAAAATAAACAACAAACATTTCAGTTTCAGTTACATCCAATTCATTTCATGTATATAATGTTGTAATCACATACTTTAATAGCTAATAAAAAATTTTGAGAAGTTATTCAGTACCTTGAGTGCCTTCTTTTGCTCTCTGTCACATTCTCTGTGTGCTCCAGTATGTGGTGGCTCTGGCCGTCGCTGGCTGTCGCTGGTGGAAGAGGGAAACCCTAGCAGAGCGTCTCTCTCTCAAACTCTCGGTTTCCACTTTCTCTCTCTTGTCACGTGAGTGCCTTACACTTATCATCAGAGATATTTGGACGGGTGTATTCTTACTTTTGCCCCTAAGTCTAATAACATCACTATCCTATAAATAAAAGAAAAATGTAATAAAAAAATTAAATATAGTTTGCTTTGGAATAAAACACGAAAGATAGTTAAATTATGTAATTATAAATTGCTATTATTATAATTATATTACATTAATATTTTTTTTATTACATAAGATAATTCTTAATATAATATACTAAAATGGAAATGTAACGTGTCAAAAGGGAGGAAGAAGCTTAATGGATTATATGCTAAACTCAATCCTTTATGAAAGTGTAAATCAGAAAAGGACAATGGGAAGTTTACTTACTGTTATCAAACGAACTTGAGACTAAGGATCTCAAATTTTTCTACTTCTGTATAATATTTACATGTGTTGATGTATGCTGATTTGGGCACAAGAAATGGAAAATTCTATAAATTAAGAATGTTTGTGATGAGTCCCAAAGAAATAACTGATAAGATAAGGTAATTAGTTGGTGAAATGTTTACTAAATGAAAGTCCCACATCGTTTTTATTTTCACACAAAAACTTGTCTAGAAGTAGGATTTCATCCCCAAACCTAAAGAGGAGGTGCCACTACCATATATGTATTCTGAATATGTTTATTTTACGTAGTAGACTATTACAAGAGGAGGAGGTGCCACCAAGCATGTACACCCTGATATACCTTGTTTATTTTTTGTGTGTTTTATAATATCTTTGGTCTTAACTGAATCTACTTTTATGCAAATCATGGTTGGAGGCATGTCCATGTCTCTCTCTTAAACTCTCTATCTTGGTTTATCTTTTGTATGTGCACGACGCAAGAATAATTCAGTTATAAGCCTCTATATGTGTGCTTTTGGAGTGTTTTTACTCTTTTATTTTTAAATTTTTTTTTAAAGGATTGGAATATCCAAATATTCTTAATTAATATATCTTTTATTATTTATAAATAAATGAAAAGTCAAAATGGCACTCCACCTATTATACTATGTATGGACTCAACTTTTGGAAGTTATTTTATGATGCTAATTCACATTTCATCAAATGCATGGGTAAATATAGCCGAAACAAATTTACCACAATTTTTCGTAATCAACTTTCTCTAATTTTGCTTCTTCTTGGTCTTTATATATTAGAAAACATGTATTTTTTATTTATTTTTTTAATTTTACGTATCATTGTACTTTGTTTCTGTTAAACTGTATTTATTCAAGGCATAATTAGAATATGATTTAATTAATTAAAATGCAAAATTGTAAAAAAATTGTTTAATAAAAGTTTTATCCAAAACCAAAAGTTTACCGAGAGATAATCCTAACTATAGCTATATTTTATTTGTGGTCAAGTTTTATGTAGATTACCGCTTACCTACAAATAAAATAATTATATAATTAAAAGTATCACGGATTTATCTTATTAATAACGAATTTTACCATTTTAAAATACATTATTGTTTTAGTGCTTTGATTATCTAAGTTTGTATGGTTCAGTTTGATTAAGAGTTTGAGTTTGTTTGAGATTTTGTTGTGTTACAGTATAATTGCTTGAAATTGATTTATATGTGTGTTATTTGTATTGGATTAGTATTGTTGTGAATTATGGTTAACTATTACTTGTTTTGATCACTTGAGATTATGTATTAAGGTTATAATTGGTTGGAATCTACTGTTTCATCTTGTGTAATCAATAGGTACAGTTTCTAGTTTTTGGTCTATTTTGTGGGTTTTAATAGGTGAAAATCTAAAACAGTTGGCTTGGGAAGAAACTAATTTTTGGGGTTTGTTTTTAAGTCATTTGTAACTTGTTTAGCCACTTAGATCACTAAAATACGATTTATAGCATGTAGAATTTGAGTGGTGAGACTTTGAGTGGTTGGTTTGATCTAGTGTACCTTGTTTCTAACCAAATAAGCTATTGGTACTCAATTTTAGTCATAAACATGTTGTTATTTGGATACCAATTTGGTCATTTGGTCTTTTGGATAGGTCTGAGGTGCATCCAAATCAGGAAAATAGGTTGTTGAGCACCCTCTTGAGTGTTGAGCCCTGCGAAACCAGAGAGCTTTCTTGTTTTTGGGCACTGAGCGGTGGAATTGGGCGTTGAGCGTCACTTTTCTACTACAAGTTTGGACCTCTTTTTGCCTTAATTTGTTGGGCAGGAGATCTTTTCACTAGGCCAGTAGTGTAGCTCGTTGGGTGCCCTATTTCTAGCCTTTTATGTTCTTTTCTTGGCTTTAATTTCTTGTTTGGTTTATAGTTGATTATTATGATGATATGTACAATTTGTAATAAATTGTGAATGCAATGAGTTATAATGGTGTAATTGCTTGTTTGAGTAGATTGATTATTCAGATATGATGTATATTTGTTTATGCTTATAAATATGTTCATGACATATGATAATGGATGTTATGTATAGTTTTTTATAATTATGAATGTCCTATGAATGGTAATGGTGAATGTGTATTCAGTTTAAGTATGTGGTAAAAGGAATTAGATGGGGAAAATCTTGTTGTTGTGAATGTATTCTTGTTGAAGCTCCAAAATGGGGGGATTTTCTAGCACTCCAATAACCATCCAATCATTAAATTGAGAGGGGTGGTTATATGGTGAGGAGTAGTAGGAGATCCTTATCCTAGGGTCAATTTGACCATAAATGTTTGACAGATTAACCTTGTGTGGCAGTTTGGGTCATATGTTCTTTCAATACACATGCGCAGGTCCCCCAAGAGTTCAACACTTATACATTATCCGGATGGTCAAGTCTAGAGAGTATTTATATATTTAGGTTTTCCTTTATGTGAGAGTTCATATGCTTATTTATGTATTGTTTGATTGAAACGATAATTGTGATATTATGGTTTTAAACTATATGAATGCTCATTTGGTACTTTAGTTTACCCTTTTGTCTTTGTCTATTTATGTGTGCTTGTTTTCTCTTTTGCAATGATCACCTTAATGGTGTGAGCTTAGGGAGAATGTCTCTGGTGAGCAGGTGCTAGAAAGACCTGGAGTTGAGGCATAAAGTAGGACGTTTGCGTTCGGTTTTTTCTTTTAGTAAAAACCTATTACACTCTTGGTTTAGTGTAATATCTCATAGTCATGCAGGATCTTGGGTATCTTTTACTATTATATGTCATATCTAGATATCTATAATAATGTCTTATAGGTTTTCTTTGATTTGACTACTTTGTAATATTGAAGGTGTGACTAATCTCATAGCAGTTGAATCCTATGAAAATTTTGAATGTTACACAAAATTATATGGAATTTGTAAACTGATAATAAAAAATTATTTAATGTCTTATTTAAATAAAATTAAAATATAATATACTTTAAAAAAAATACTTGATGATTACTTGGGCCCAAGTTCAACAACAAGTCTGGGGCCATTACTGGTGGAGAAACCAAAAGGAACCAACAATATAAATTGGAGTCAAGTCCACCTTGCAATCAACGTCCCATTACTAGATGAATGCTTAGGAGACTTCAAGAGGACCTAGAAGCCACTTCCAAGCAAGCAACATTGAAGAACTACTTCCTTTGGAGCAAGGAGTAATTTGTCTTCCGGATTGGGTTACGCTCAGCCAAGATCTTCCACGCTCAGTGCGCGCGTCATGCTCCTCATGCCAACAGCGAGTGCAACACGTAGTAGCTTGAGTTTCAGAACCTTTTACACTTTATACATGTGTTGTATATGTTTCTGGTGATCCATGATAAGTTGTTGATGATCAGCCTTCATTGTTATCATCGTGGGAAGGTTGGAATGTACCTATAAATCCACCTTCTCCACACTTGTGTAAGAATTTTTTATGCAATTAGTGTTATGCCGAAGAAATCATTCCAACACCTACTTTGCTCTTGAATCACCTTTTAAATTCTCATTCTCCTTCATCTCCAACTTCCTTCCTCAAGTGGAAGGCCGCCTGAGCTGGATTCTCTGCACCACTCATCACAGACCTTTAATCTAACCTCCTACATCATGAGCTTGTTTTTAAGCTCTGTTACCTTCATTCGAGCTCTTTGCCTATGCTGGATTTTCCAAGCACCCTTGTTGGAGTCATTATGTGGTATTCAAAGCTCGGGTTCAAAGTTCATCAGAGAGCTAAGTGAATCCTTTCCAATTTTGTGTTGTCATAATGAATTCTGTCAGATCTTGTTATTTATGCATTGTTTCATTGGTCTGACTCTGTTTAATAGTGTTGATAAGGAGAGTTGTGTATAGTTGAACCCATCTTACATACATGTTTTTAATGATGAACAAAAGAAATGTTTTATAGTTTCTTGCATAACAAATGACGAAACAATTGCTTGATTATGTCTATGTTTGTGCTTGAAATGATTGTTCTATGCATTCATTGATTGGAAATGAATCATTGATTGAAACACATTGCACATTGCATATCTGTATGAAATAATTGATTACACTTTTTACATAATCTGTTATATTTCATCATATTTCAGCATATGGATAACAAGGGCAAAACAACTATGTTTTAACCGATTACATTAATTGTATAATCGATTAAAACATGTTTCTATGCCAGTACCTGTTTGTTTAGTGCATTAAAGTGTTTTAGAATGGAAAATGTTTTCAAATTTGCTTAAGTATGGAACTTAACCGATTACATTATTTTCCTAATCGGTTAGAATGTGTTACTTGTGAAAATCATTTTCTTGAAAACTCATAACTGTAAACAATGGTCATATTTTGAATATTATGTGCTTGTATGATTTGTATAATCGATTGCATGCATTTTTAATCTATTAAATCTGATACATATGTGAAACTGTAAAAGCAAAAGGAAAAGCTTAACATATTACATTATGTGCTTAATCGATTAAACAAAGTCAGAGTTTGAAAATCTATATATACACGCATTGTTCTCTACCTCAACAATGATTTGATGATCTTACACTTTCATAATTAAGTTGTGTGTTGAGAATTAATTGCAGGAGCATCCTAGAATTCTTTGAGAATCAAGTTCACTCATTTGGAAGGAAATTTAAAAAGATTCTTGCAAGAACATTGTGCTTACACATTGCTGATCAAATCTGCAAATCTGGTGTACTCTATCAAGATTAGTGTTTGTTGGTAGGGGGAGCTATGCGAAAGCTAAACCCATATACTCCATATCTATTTTTGGTGATGACAACATAAATGTTGTTTATATATTTGCTTGTGCTTGAACTATATGTTATGCATATTCATTGTGATTATATTTATGATATGCATATTCATTGTTTAAGAATGAATCTTTGAATATGTTGTTTTTTATGATGTACATGATGATGAACATTGTATAATGGACATTTTTGTTGATGGACATTATCGATCTGTTTTATAGTTATCTTGCACAAAATGGAAAAACAAATGTTTGATATTATTCATGTGTGTGCTTGATACATGTACTAATAATTGGAAAAAGGTTTACATGTTTAAATAGATTGAAAATGTATTTCCGGTGTAATTTAATCTATTAAGCAATTCATGTAATCTGTTAAATTGTTTCAGATTTCTTGTATGTTTTATTGGAGGCAAACTGATTACATAAGTTGTATAATCGGTTAAGTCATTTTTATGATGAATTCAATTTCTTTCAAGTCAATATAGTTATAACAGTCATATTGCATTTATTTTTGGTTGTTAAGAATTGTTTAATCGATTGCATGCGCCGTATAATTAGTTAAAGGTCGTATTTCGAAATGCTATCAAAAACTGCTAAACTAGCAGGAAAAACGTAGTTGATTACATTAATAGCATAATCGATTAAAATGCGTCAAGATTTTGAAAATCCTATAAATAGTTCTCTTGCATGTTGTTTCAAACTAATCTTTGAACATTCAATTTCATAACTAACATTTTGGTTGAGTTTTGATTACAGTCCAAGAACCACTTGAAGAATCAAGGATAAACTTTGGGTTTATACATCAAGATTCTATCAAGAAGAGTGCTTAAAGGTTGTTGATCATATCTGCACTATTGGAGTACTTGTTGTGAAGATCAGGTTTATCTTTTTTAATCAATAGATTGAGTTCATGTATTGTTGTTGTTGGGTCTTTCGAGGAGGAGGTTCCATATGGGTTACACAAACACCAATAACATCTGAGCCAACTATATAAGGGATCGACACCACTCTTTACCCAAAACCTTAAGGCAATGAGTTAATGGGTCTTTCTTCTTTATATACTGCTCTACTTTCTCATTTCTATCCAATGTGGGACTTAGACTCACACTTGAATTCCCAACATCTCCCTCTCAAGGGTGAGTCCCTTCCACATAGGTATACTCCCCCTCCAGCGGAAGCATTCCCAACCAACCACAACTACAAGTAGCCATTTCCAACCGCCGTATCTTAATAGAACTTGCTTACCTGAATACCCTTTGCCAAGAAGACTTTCGGTATAGGGATCATTATACTCGTCTGAGCCGGTCACCAAGACAAACCATCGGCTCTGATACCACTGTTGGGTCTATCGAGGAGGAGGTTCCCTATGGGTTACACAAACACCAATAACATTTGAGCCAACTATATAAGGGATCGACACCACTCTTTACCCAAAACCTTAAGGCAATGAGTTAATGGGTCTTTCTTCTATGTGAGTTAATGGGTTTATCTTATATATTGTTCTACTTTCTCATTTCTATTCAATGTGGGACTTAGACTCACACTTGGATTCCCAACAGTTGTACCAGGGGGAGAGAACTGTGATTGTTCTCATTGAGAGTTGGGATTGCTCTCAAGGTATTCTTAGAGTTGGGATTGCTCTAAGGTGACAGAAAGTGGGTGATCTTTCTGGGTTGCTATAGTTGGTATTGAGTTAGGAAGGAGACTACATTGAGAGGATTGTTCTCTGTATGTCTTACTTGTAAGAACTCTATCAATATAGTGAAATCCCTTCAAATAAGGTTATTGAAGGAAGACTGGATGTAGGCTTGACCGAACCAGTATAAACCTATGTGTTAATCTTTCTCTTCCTTATCTCTTTTATTTGTTTATTCATTATATTTGTCATATGGAATTCCAAGAAATATCAAAGATTTCGAAAAGATTTTGAAAGAACATAATTTTTAAAATCAAACCAATTCATCCCCCTCTTGGTTGAGAGTATTGGCCTATCTTTTTCTACAGTGTTCTTCTGCAATCAAGAAGATTGTGTTTCCTTATTGTTGTGAGTCAGGAAGAGAACGGTGTGTTCTAATTCTTAGAGTTGGGATTGCTCTAAGGTTAGATAAAGTTGGGATTTCTTTCTGGGTTGAGATTGTGAGGTGATTCACATCTTGTGCTATAAGGAATATTGAGTTGCGAAAGGAGAGTGCATTTGAGAGGGGGAGTTATCTGTTTTCTTGAGAGCGGAGATCTTTCCATCCCTTCTCTTTAATATTGCTCATATACTTGTTTGATTGCATTCCAAGAAAACTTCAAAGATTTCAAAAAGCTTTTAAAGGAACAAATTTTTTAAAGGGATAACCAATTCACCCCTCCCCCGCCCTCCGTCCTCCCCCACCCCACCCCACCCTTTTGGTTGAGATTATTAGCTTAACTTTTTCTACAAATAGATTTTCCTTTGTGTATCAATTCGTGCTTATCATGTTTTAGTTCATTTTCATCATCTTATTTGGTTCATATCATTGTTGAGTCATTTAAATTTTTTAATCTGATTAAAGAGTAATAAAAACAAACTTTATACTTTTATATTTATCACTAGATATTGTCATTACCAAATTAATAATAATAATAACATTAAATAAAATTAATAAGATAGTAGTTATTTTATTATTTATAGTAAAGATGACTATGTAAATAATGATTGCATGAATGAATGATTGAAAATCACATTATTAACCCTAAACCCAAACAATGGTGGATGACAAATAAACACAGTGATGACAAGTAAACATGTTTATTTTTTTATTATTTAAACACGTTCCCATTTTCATATAAAATTTATATATTGATTGAGTATAAATATGGGTAATGTTTATTTTTTCAATTTGGTATGAATATGAGTAATACTTGTCATATTTCATTCTTATACGTGTCCTAAATAATAGTATTTTGAATTATTAAAATACTCATAATTTATTAGATAATTTAAATAATTTATATATATATATATATATATATATATATATATATATTATTTTCTTAGTATTTAGTTTTATAATCATTCTTTTTCTTTTGTTACACTTTTTCTTTTTTCTTCTAATTGTTTGACTTTTAATTGTTTGACTTGTTTTATATTCATAAAATTTACTCCCATCTCAAAGTAATTTCTCTTTTACAATTACATTTGAATGATTATGTTCAAATTATGTTTTATTAATTACAATTGATTATTATGTTTAATATTTAAATATTTCTACTTATTTTTTAAAAAAATTATTCATTTTTTTACATAAAAATATTTTTCTGTGAATTTCAAATGTTCAAACACAAACTTTAAATGTAATATAAAAAACTTACATTTTTTTATTCTTTTGATCCTTAATTGTTTGTTTCATATGAACAACTTTTGTTTTGCTAAAATAATTTTTATCATCTTTTTATAATTTGACTACGCTTTTCTTAAATTTTTAAGGTACTTTTCATCTTATTATAGTACATTTGTTTTATTTTGTTATATTTCGTTGAATCGTATATCAAATTGTTTTTAAAACGCATATTTAATCATTTTTATTCTTTTTAAATACTTTTATTTTGTTGTTTATTTTTTCATATATAATACTGTTTTTATGAGTTTTTATATAATTAATCATTTGTATTTTCTAACTCATTTCATAAGTATAATTTTATCACCATTGCGCATTGTATTTATATGATATAATAACTTAATATCATTGTCATAAATATTTTTTTACTATCCAAAATATATTGAAGTTCAAAAGATAAAATATTTATGCTAAATTTTAATCATGATTAGTTTTATCTTTATCTTTGTATAATTTCATTTAACTTATATATTATAATTTTATTAGTGTATAAAAAATATTAATTAGAAAATATTAATTAGTGTATAATAGACAATTAAAATATTTTCAAACTTGGATACTTATTTTTTATAATTTTTTAAATAATATTTTTTAATTTTATCAACTTTTTAACTTTTGCAAACTTAATAAATATTTTGGTTCTAAGAAAATTTTATTTGATACTTTAATTGAAAATATATATATATAATTATAATTTCTTTCTAAATATTTCTTATTAAAAAAATAAGAATACATCATTTTAATATTGAATATTTGATAATATCATGTTTTCTTTGTCGTTATTTTTTATTTTTTATAAAACATAATTAATTGATATTGAAATAGTAAGGGAACGAGTACAAGTGTATACTTGTTACCTAATGGTGATGTGCATAAAAATATTATACTCATTGAGTATGGAAATGGAGGTGGAGATGAATTTTACTTAGAAGATGAGTATGAGATAATGAAACTCTCCCTCATTGACATTTATGGTTACAAATATTGAATTCATACATATAATCAAATAGGAAACTAGTACTAGGAAATTGTGATTGTCATTGACTCAATCATCCACTTTTATTCATGACATATAATTTTAACTTTAACCCTAATCGTGTTTGGATTTCTTATTATTATATTGAAGTTTGGATGTGATTTCAGTTCAAATCCACAAGTTCATTCGTATCCATATAACATCATTATATTAATTATTTGCTTATTTATGAAATAAATAAACTTTAATATAAGCTTAATGTTAAACATGATTCAAAAGTAATTTGGTAAACAAGTTTTTCTATATACAAGAAGAAGTTTATAAAGGTCATGCATCAAACGTCTTTTAACATGAGAGATAGAATATAAAATTTTTCTTATGATTTTTTTTTTGTCAACTTGTATCTTTTTCATGTATACTTGTGATCTATTTAAGATAGTTAGAGTTTTTTTTTTTACTTTCTTTATATATGGTAATTTCATCAATTTATGGAAAAACTGGTTAAATTTAAGAAATATCTATGTCCAAGATACACGAATTTTCTTCCATATTTTAATTTATCATGACATGTACTCTCTTAACATATATGAGATATTCAATGGCCTATAAGAAAAAAGTCATTAATTGTATAGAAGAACATAGGTTGAAACTTAAAAGAACTATATCAATATTATTTTCTAGTTGTCTTGAATTCGAGATTATTAAAAATAGCATCACATAGTTGTATTTTATTCACAATAACGAATAATTGTAATAGACTATAACTTATGTTTACTAATTAAATTATCATATATTTTCATTTCATCTATAACAAGTCTAAGTCTAATATCTTTTATATTATTGTTAGTATTTGGAAACATGTAATTAATTTTCTCTCATTACAAAGCATCTATCATATATCTCAAATGTTCATATTCTTTTAAGTCTATTTGTATGTCATCTAATGTGATTAACATTTTGCATTTGAATAATTGCTTAAACCTTGAAAGTATAACCACAACATCTTCCTTAAAGAACCCTTCTTAACATAATCTTTAAAACCACCACCTTTATGCTTCTGCGGTGATATCCCACACTATGAACACTAATATAATTTGTTAAAAGTTAGGATTAAAGTTAGGTTTAAAGTGAATTGGAGTTAGTAAAATTAAATTTATTCTCTTTTTGTATACAAGTATTTTTTCTGTGATATTGAGACTTGTAATCTAGTTATCTTGAATCATAATGTCAAAATTAACAATGTTAAAATTAACAATTTAATTTAGATTACATTGTAAGTAACCAAAGAATGGAATTAATTTACAATTTTAATGTACATAGGTTTTTTATGTTATGGACTCCTTTTATATGCACTTTTTACATACTTTTTTAACTTGTGAAAGAAGGCCGAATTGACAAATTTATAAATATCATTTCCTTCAAGTGAGTAAAGGAAATATCCTTTGAAATATGATTTTGTTTATTATTAATGTTAAATCTTTTTATGTATTCTTTTTTGGAAGTTTTTTTTTATGTAAATTTGTATTTTAGAATATATAATTAAAAATGTATTTTCTATTTTATATTTTAAAATGTATAATCCAAAATATAAATATAATATATATATATATATATATATATATATATATATATATATATCAAATAATCTGAAATAAATTTTATGTTGTATTTCAAAATGTATAATATAAAATATAAAAAATTATTTTTTAGAATGTATCTTTCGAAATACAAAAAGTTGAGAATATATATGGAAATTTAGGAAGAAATAAGCTTCTTCATAGTATTCCTTGTTAGAGGCGCCCGAAAATCCGAACACCAAATGACAAAATTATCCAAAATCCTATGATTTTCCCTTTCATATCCAAAAACATAAACCCAAATTATGATAACAACATATTTTAAATTAGAACAATATGATTCAAACGCGAAGCATACCACACTTAAAATATACGAAAACTAATATCATTATTAACAAAATGTAGAAACGAAACTAGATTTTACCCAAATCTAAAAGGATCTAAATATATTTTACTCCTTTTCAGATGGTATTTAACAGCTTAAATTTTTATATTTGGCATAAAACTAAGTATAACTGCAGAATTTCTTATTCCATCAGTGCGATTTCAGTTGTGGTCTTGCTTGATTAGTGCTGGAGCTGGACAGCATAAAGCCACAAAGACAGAAATCACTGATTGTAGATAAAACTGATGATGCCTAAGAATTGGTCTACACCAAAAAGTTGCTGTTACAAAGCACTGCAGAACATCCTTATCCATATTAGAGATGAAATACTTATAACAAACCAATAAATAACGAATCATAAGACCTTGCATTCCCAATTCCAACAGACCTGCTTACTAACCATTTCGTATAGCAGACAATAAAAAGGGCATAAGCAGAGAGTGAGAAGTTCTGCTAAACACCTGCTTTCTTCATTAGTAGAACTACTGACCATCCTTGTAATTTCATCATAGAACACCACACCAGGGAAATATAACAAAATAGCATATTTATCTATTTTATACATACAATAATTTTACAAATCTATTCCATACATTCTCTAATATTACAACATGGACTTCACATTATATAAAAAAGAAAAGCTATAGCAACAAATTAGAATGTATACATCACTTGGAGAACTTTATATATAAGTGTACTTTATCTTTGAATAAAAAGGGCGGTTCCAACCAATCCCAACCATATCGTTAAACCAACCCAGAATGCTCGACTTTTCCCTAACCCAACGGGAGGTTTCCATACAAGAAAGTCCGCAAGGTAATCCTTGGATGATGGAAGCTGATTCGTCACTGATCCACTCATTCTTCGATCCTTGTCCTTGTGCTTATCACTCCATGTTGCCGCATAGCTACCATTACATCATAATTCATACTTTTTGTATCACAAAAGTAGCAAGAAGGATATAAACCAGAATTTTGAATATGCAATTACAGTATAACAAAAGAAAAATGAATATGCAGTTATAAGGCTTCTCAGTACTAATGAGTGGGAGTTCCTTTCACTAGAAAACTCAAGCATTTAAAAAACCAAAAGGAATAGAAAAGGATGATACAACTTGAGCAAGTTGCAGCTAATTCAGCCCTACATGTTACCCTAAACCTTTAAGACTAAAAGAGAGCAGAAAAAATTGAAAAAGAAAATGGAAAATCAAGAGAAAGAATTGCGCATCCAGATTGCATTATTGATCTATCAGTGACAAAATTCAGTTACCGTGTGCTTTACCAAAAAATCCAGCTTTATCACTGATTCTTACTGAGTTAATTATTAAACAATAGCACCATTGATATTGTTTGACGATTTGTTAAATGTTCACCATCAGGGAGTACCTAATTAATCTTCTCTTTAGGATACGCATAGAAATACTAAAAAATCACTTGTATGTTAGACCACTAACAACAGTAGTCACCATAAAACCAGTAAAACACACAAGAAAATAATTATAAACACGTTAAGGAAAGCATCACACAAGGTATAAACGTTATACAGGCAGCCAGAAAAGGAGAAAATCCAAATCAATTGGGTTTATAATACAAAATGTGGGTAGTTGCATTTAATAGTGTTGGTAGAATCAAGTGTTTTAAGAGATTACAAGGTTAGGAGTGTTTCTAGTAATGATTAAGGCATGTAATAGAGTTCATTAATTATGATTTTGGTAGTAGTTAAAATTTAAAGCATGCAGTTGAAGGGTCAAGACAAAAGGCTTATAAATAGTTCTTATGCTGTTGGATGTAAAAAACATGTTATAAAACAAAGAGTATTTTATCTAGAAAGACTTGTTTGTCAACAATCTACACATGACATCACCGAGCAGAATGTGCATTATTTCAAGCTAATATGATACTCGATTTGATATTCATCTTGTGTAGCTTATTCAAATTTGGTTAGCTAGTGATGTTGTTTATATAATGTGATTAATGTTAAAGTTATTGTTGCCTTAGTCCACTAAGAATTAATTAAGATCCTCTTGCTTCCTCTGCCTTCATTTGGTGGATTTTAATTTGAGACACATAACTTGGTTAGTAAACTGTGATTAAAATATTAGATAACTAGAATAAGATAAATCGATGTCCCACTTGTTGGTGCTTTAGTAGAGTTACAAAGCATATTTTTTGGTGGATTTATTCAAGAAACTGGTAGTGTATAATATTTGTGAGAATGCTTAAACATACTTAGTTTTTTATTTGTTATTTTGTAAGTCTTGTTCTTCTATACTCAAGCAGTTCTCAGGATTATTATACATTGATAAGCAGGTATTTAAATCATCATCTTTAAACTTCTGAGTTCCATTTGGAGGATAAAGAATTTCATCTACTTTGGCCTCAGAAATGCCATGTTCTTTTCAATATGATAGTAGAAAAGAAACGAGAAGTTGTGGTGGAAATTAGTGACACATGTCATTGGATGATAATGAAGAAATATTCATTTCACTTTACATGCATGTATCCTCACCGAAAACTTTGTCAACAATAGTATTTTCATTGTTCATAAATTCACAAGAGAGTAAGATGTGTAGCGTGAAACACCGTACGGTTCATTTTGTAAATAGAAATGATTTTTCCTAAAAGTCGATATCTGATCATTTGAATTCAGAAATTCAAGTAAAAGATTACATAGAGAATACTGATGTATGCAATCACAAATATGAATATGACGGTTTTGCAATTGACGCATTTTTCTGACATCATTGTCAGTTTGGAACAGATGTTGCAATGTCATATTCAAATTAGATGAATGTGCATCATTGTGTTGTTGAATTGGACTAGCTTGACTCAAATATTGCTGGAAAAGACTTTCAATGTTTTGTATTGCAAGTCTCACATATTCCTTAACCAGTTTCTTTGATCTAGACAAGCACTAGTTTTGGAAAATTCAACACCTCCACCTTAGAAGAACTTCATATGTAAATCCTAAGTCCAATCAAGTCTTTTCCTACCCCCACATTAATGATTTACTTTTCCCTTATTTCATGTTTATGTTCTCCAATTATGACACTTTGAAGAGTTTGTCCTTCAATATTCAATAATGACTGACATTCCCAATTAATGTTTACAATAATTTCCTTGACTGAAGTCTCCCAAAGCCCTCTAAATTTGTAGTTACTACTCTTTCATCGTCTATCCTCCATGATGCGTATTTTTACAAATTGCTTAGATTCGAAATCTTAAGTGGCTTTTGAAAATACAGTTTAGATCCAAATAATTGTATGAAAGTGTCATTATTAGCAGTTATAATAATATATCCTAAGGGTTTTAAGCATTTTTGACATAGCTACAAGGCATTGCAATTTGTTATCTAGAACCAAAACTTTCAAACCCAATACTAGATAATAGTATTTTTTCGAATCAACTGATTGGAACATATTTGAGTTCATTTTAGAGAATATAACATAGGAAGTATATCTCAATTAGTTATAACAAACTACGACTAAACTCTACTAAACTTGATAATTTTTGCTAAGTACTCAAATCTTATGCTCAAGCAAAGAATCGATATGACGAATCTTATCTTATCAAGAAGGCTTAGGGTTTGCATCTTTGCACTTACATTTAATATATGTTTTCATAATTTTTAACTTGAGAGATAAGGAATGATCAACCATCAAGCTAGCCAACACCTTCATGCATTGGGTTAAATTCATTAAGATCACTTAAATTTTATTGGGTTCCTATCTCTCAAGTTAATTATTATGGAAGCAGGTACTAAATGTAAGTGTAAAGCTACAAACCCTAAGCCTTTTTTATAACCTTTTCTATAAGATCCCTACATCAGCTCTTATGCTTAAGCATAAGATTTGAGTATCTAACAAGAATTATCAAGTTTAGCATAGTTTAGTGACAATTTGTTACAACTAATTGAGATATACTTTCTCTGTTATATTCTCTAAAATGGACTCAAATATGTTCCAATCAGTTGATTCGAGAAAATACTATTATCCAGTATTGGGTTTGAAAGTTTTGGTTACAACTTGCAATGTCTTGTAGCTGTTTCAAAAATGCTTCAAACCCTTGGGATATAAAGTTATGACGACTAATAATAACACTCTCATATATAGTTGTTTGGATAAACTATATTTTCAAAAGCCACTTAAGATTTTGAATCTAAGCAATTTATGGAAATACGCATTATGGAAGATAGACAATGAAAGAGTAGTAACTACAAATGTAGAAGGTTTTGGGAGACTTCAGTCACAAGAAATTATTGTAAACAATAATAGAAAATGTCAGTCATTAATGAATACCAAAGGACAGACTCTCCAAAGTGTCATAATTGGAGAACATAAACATGAAATAAGGGAAAAGTGAATCATTAATGTTGGGTAGGAAAAGGCTTAGTCGGACTTATGATTCACATATGAAGTTTCTTCGAAGGGGGAGGTTTGAATTTTCTAAAACTAGTGCTTATCTAGATAAAAGAAACTAGCTAAGGAATGTGTCAGGACTTGCAATACAAAACATTGAAAGTCATTTCCAGCAATATTTGAGTCAAGCTAATCCAATTCAACAGCACAACAATGCACATTCATCTAATTTGAATATAGCATCGCAACATTTGTTCCAGATTGACAATGATAACAGGAAAAGGCATCAATTGCAAAACCATCATATTTATATTTGGGATTGCATGCATCAGCATTCTTTACATAATCTTTTACTTGAATTCCTAAATTATCAGACATCGACTTTTGGGAAAAATCAATTCTATTTAAATAATGAATCATATAGTGTTTCATGCTACACATCTGACTCTGGTGAGTTTATGAAGAATGAATATTGTTGAAAATCCAAATGTGAGTCTAAGTCACATATTAGATAGAAATGAGAAAATGAAGCATCATATAAGGGTAAAGACTCATTAACTCATTCTCTTAAGGTTTTGAGTTGTGAATGATATTAATCCCTTATATGGTTGGACTCAAGTCTTATTGGTGTTATATCTTCTCAATAATATTAATACCTTAATCATTACTAGAAGCACTCCTAACATTTGCAATCTCCTAAAACAATTGATTTTACCAACACTATTAAATACAACAAAACGCATTTAATTTTACCCAACATAGATAAAGTAAATGAGTAGTGATAATAACATAATAATTAGTTCAAACATAAATACTCTTTCAACACGTTTGCCTTCTTATTAAGGGCATTCAAAAGTTAGATTGATGAACAAGGATGAGCATTCAAATAACAGATAATATCTTCATTGTTGAAAATGAATTATTGATAATCCAAAACATTCAAACCTTACCAGAAAAGATCGATATCTATTCAGCACAAGTTAGAAGAATCCAATTTAATGAGAATAATGCACAGTCAGTTAAAACTGGTAAGTAACACAAACAACAACAGCATTATCATACCTGACGTAAAGTTGGTTAATAATAAACAAAGACTTGAATGAGACTAGTTTGCAAATGAACAACGAAGTCACCTGTCATAACTAGAGCCAATCAAGGGTATAGTCACCATCTCCTCCTGGGATATCTTGAGCTTTGGCGCTTGCAAAATATACCGAAGCTCTGCGGCTTGGCGTCGGATGCTGATACTCGGGTGTGTATTTTCTAATTGCCGGTATAGAGCAATGCAATCTTTATGGCGGTTATGGGCCTCATAGGCCATAGCCAGCCATATTTGAATCTGAAAAACACAACTTTTTATAATTACTTTTACCTCCACTTAAAACAATCAGACAGAAATTCTTATTTAGGTGAGGCAAGAAAGAACCAACCTCACCACCAAATAATGTAGGTCTTGGTATGATAGTGAGTGCAGCTTCAAGAAACTCAATGGCACGTCCATAGGAGCCCTTTCCATAAGCCTTCTGGCCCAAATCAAACATCAGCTGTGCAGTGGCCCTCCTTTCTGCCTGTTCCTTAGCCACCTGATTGATTCACCAAATCAATAAAACAACAAATTATGAAAAAGGTCCTAATTCAACATATAGACTACATACAAAAATTGTTACCCAGAGCTAAAAGAACAAAACATGGACCTAATTCATTACCCATTTTTTATGTTAGTCTTCTAGACTTGAGCTTCAATTAGTAATATGCACAATGAAAGATTGTACTAAAAATTAACACAAGTTACCAAACTTAATACAACCAATTAGACGTTGCATGCGAACTAAATTTATTGACTTTGAAAATAATTCATGTCATGCATAATAAAAAACAAATAAGGGCATTATTTTCTTAAACACGATAAACATACAGCTTCTTAGATTTATGACATATTAATTAAATTAATCAATATACTATTTTAATTTGGTCAGCATAAATTAGGTATTTAGGTCTCATATATAAAAAATTCAGTACCAAGAATCAAATCTAAGTTGTTGTATGAATTATTAAAAAAAAAAAACCTTTTCGAGTTCTTTTCTGACTCTCATCCTTTTCTCCTCCTCAGTTTCTTCCCTGCCTTCATCAACGCTGCTCTGTAACTCCTCCGCCTTCGTCTCCAGCTCCCTCCTCGCCTCGAACTCCCTCACTCTCCGCCGCATTTCCGTCTCCCAGTCCTCCATGCCACCTTCCTCCTCCTCCTCCTCGTCGCTGTCAAACTCCACGCCGTTCTTCTCCGAGTTGGACTTTCCACGCACCATCACCAGGCGGTTCCGCGCGTCTCCCTCGGGCGCATAGCAGCAGGAGGGGGGGGAGTCCCTCTTGGAGGGTGCCGAGCTCAAAACGATGTCGGATCCAACGGAACGAGTCTTCCTCTCTAGAATCGCGCCCCGCGGCGAAGCCAGGTCCAGTAACAGCGCCAGGTTTCCAAGGTTGACAGCCATTTGAGCGAATAGAAAAGAGAGAGAAAGAAATGGATTGGTTTTAACAACGTACACAACAGCAGAACCCAAAATATCTATATTTTCTTCTGTTCAGTTCTATCATCGTTCCCTATAAATAATATCTTCCAAAGCTTCTTCTTCTTCCTCTGTTTTGTCGTTTTCTGGGTGAGAATTAGACTGGACGTGGCCCCATCTAGGCCAGTGACGTGTGGCACCCTTCCTCGTTCAAACGCTGTCGTTTCCCATCATTTCCATTTTGGAAGGTCCAATCCCTTCATTAATAATTCTGAAAAAGGAAAGCTTGCTTATAAATATGTATATTTATGAATTAATAAATATAGATGTAATAGAAAAATATAAAACAAGTATTTCTACATTATGTATATTACGTGTAGTGTATCACCTACAAAATTATTAATTTAGAAAAAAGTTATATAAATTTAATTTAGTTAAATAGAAAGCATGTCAAATGTAAAATTTGTTATGCATTTTTAATTTTCAAAAGTATGACGATAAACTTTACTGTCAAAATATTATTTGAATGAATTTTAATAAATGTACCAGTTAAAAATTTGAATATACTTTTGAGTAAGTAAAAAGTTAAAATATCAATTTAATTTATTAATATGCGGTAAATTATAATATATAAGTTAACAACCACTTTCTTTTAATAAAAAATTGTGAATATTTTCTCCTTTTCTTTATTTGAATCTATATTATTTCACACATCACTAATTAGTAAAATAAAATTAACCCAATAAAATACAAAAATTAAAATTGAAATGTACTAAAATGATCGAAGAAATCATATTTATTCAAAATTATTAATATTAATATTATAATTATAATTATTTTAATTATCATAGTTATTATTATTATTGATGAAAACACATGCACATATATTTATTTCTTTTGGTGATGATAAAAACAAATAAAATTATTATTATTGTTATTATCATAATTATAAAATTAAATATAAATAATTTTAATGATTTTAATAATTTTATCATAAATTGTTTTAATTTATTTCGTATGTAACCTTTTAATTAAAAAATGTTAAGTTAAAAAAAACAGTTGAAAAAATAATTAATAAAATATAAAGAAACGTTCATTTAAATGATAAAATTAATTACTTTAATTAAAAAACTTTTATTTAAGGATAAAATTAGAAAATAATTGTTGACAAAAAAAATAATATAATATTATCATTTTAATTAGAGTTAAATATGTTTTTAGTTATTTAATTTTGACATTAAATTTCGGCACAAAATTTTATATACTTTTAGTTTTCAAACTTAAGAAATGAATATATATAGTCTTTTTAACCTTAAAAATATAAATAATATAGTCCTTTTAACCTAATTATGTTAAAAAAATTTGACATATCATTAACTGACATTAAAATAAAAAACATGTGAAACAATATAAACATACAACTTAAATACTATTAAAATTTGCTACCACGATATCAAGGAAAAATATTTCTAACCACAAGTACCTTATTGATTATCTATAATTGTATTTAATCCTCTCAAAACGGATCACCCAGCTCAACCCGGCCGAGTTGACCACGAGTTGGTGGGTTAAACGGGTTGGTTCACTAGCTTACTTAATTAAAAAAAAATTAATCCAAAAAAATTACAATTTTTTTGTAATTCAAATTTAAAAAAATTTCACTCTAAAATGATGTTAAACTCAAAAAACAAATAAAAAAAATTAACATACAACTAAAATGTAATTCAAAATTCCAAATTAGTTACCAAAACAAATTATGAATTTTAACATTACTATTGAGTCTTCCAAAAGAGATTTTTTTTAAAAAAATTCAAAAACAATAAAACATGAACCAAATAAAATTAAGAAAAAAACCTTAACACAAATAAATAAATAAATAAATAAATAAATATATATATATATATATATATATATATATATTATACATTATTCTAACTTTTTCATTTTCACTTAATATAAAATTCAAATTCTCACTTAAATTTGATAAATATACACAAGTCAACTAATATGACATAAAAATATTTAAACTTAACTGAATATATATTCGTTTCATTTCATTGTCTTTTAATTTCATGTACTTCTTTTAATCCACATTTAATTTCCAAATGAAATTTCATTAAATGTTATTAAATATTTTAATTTCATGTACTTCTTTTAATACGCATTTAATTTTTAAATAAATTTCATTAAATGTCATTAAATTTTTTAATTTCAGGTACTTCTTTTAATCCGCATTTAATTTTTAATTGAAAATTCATTAAATGTTATTAAATTTTTTAATTTCCGCATTTAATTTTTAAATTAAATTTCATTAAATGTTATTAATTTTTTTAATTTCATGTACTTATTTTAATCCGCATTTAATTTTTAAATTAAATTACATTAAATGTTATTAAATTTTTTAATTTCATGAACTTCTTTTAATCCGAATTTAATTTTTAATTGAAAATTCATTAAATGTTATTAATTTTTTTAATCGGCATTTAATTTTTAAATTAAATTACATCAAATGTTATTAAATTTTTTAATTTCATTAACTTCTTTTAATCCGCATTTAAATTTTAAATGAAAATTCATTAAATGTTATTAATTTTTTTAATTTCATGTACTTCTTTTAATCCACGTTTAATTTTCAAATGAAATTTCATTAAATGTTATTAAATGTTTGTTATTTATAAATATGTTTTTGATTTTCAAATTATGCGTTTACAATTTAAAAATTTAATACAATAATTTAAAATATATGTGTTTACATTATTCAAATGTGTGTTTATAATTATAAAACTACTTTAAAATATATGCATTTACAATAATAAATTATAATAATTATTAAAATATACATGTTTATAATTTTAGGGTTAAATATGTTTTTAATCCCTAAACTATTGGTCGTTTCTGGTTTTCGTCCCTTTTTCAAAGTAAGGTACAATTTGGTCCTCATTCTTTTCGAAACGTTCGTTTTAGTCCTCGAAAACTAAACACTGTTTAAAAATTTGGTCCTCATTTAGCAACAAATGAGGACTAAAACAAAAATTCCGAGGACTTAAACGAACGTTTCAAAAAGAATGAGGACCAAATTGTACCTTACTTTGAAAGAGGGATGAAAACCAGAAACGGCCAATAGTTTAGGGACTAAAAACATATTTAACCCATAATTTTATAATATTTTACTGTACTGTATGACGGCCGAGTTAGTCAATGGATCGGACGGTCATATATCATTCAAGCAATTGACCGGTTAGAGACAGTAACTAATAGGTAATTCATTTATTGGTAATTAATAAGAATAATAAAGGTAATTAGTTGACGATTAATGGGTGAGACCTAGAGGTCCATCACGAGGTTTATAAATATAGGTTTGACTTGAGGTAATACATACTTTTCATAACCCAGTTTTATTACAGAATCATTGAATAAAATTATTGACTTGAACATCAGAGTATTTCTTGTAGGTACTTCTTAAGCAGACCGAACGACTCAAGAGCATTTACAAGCTATTTAGTGATCATGGCTTAGGAGTATAAGACGACTAAACAAGGAGGTAGATTCTCAACCCCATAGATAGAAATATTTTGGCGTCCACCATGGGGCCCGAGGACGATTAACAAACCCAATGGTAACCACAAGGAACATGGGAGAACAATTGGATCTGATGGAGTTAATTCGAGAAATGCAGCGACAAATGCAGGATATGTAGAGAAGACATGATGCTGAGATAGTAGTTTAAAGATCTGAATGTTTTGCCGGACGGAGGGAGCATTATGCCCAACAATCGATATCGCTTACTCCCACCCCTACGAGGTAGAACAGTCAGGCGGGAGAACCAAACAGGATCGGGCAAGAGGCAAGTAGTGTTGCGGCGAGGAACACCCATTTTGTCCAAACCGTTTAGGTAGAGGGTTTGTTGTTGTTCGCCGTTTTTTTCTTTTGTGCTTGTTTGGTGTCAAAATTAGGTGAATTGGAGCTATTTGGCACGTTTGGTGTCCAAACCACTAAAAAACATTGAAAACCACCTTCAAAACCACCATGAATAGTGCCATGAATAGTAGTCGATTTTCCTATTTAATTGGCGGTTTTTGTTTTGATAGCTAAAGGTGTTATTTTTTTTTGAATTTTTTTTCCACTTATTTTGATTCATATTTTTTTTTTTGAAAAATCACATAATAACTTGTGGTAGTCCCAGTTTTGAGTTACAATTTTTTCTGAAAACATGATTTGTCAAAACTTCAAACTGCGATAACTTTTGATCTTTTTATCAGAATTGGACATATCATATACGAATTTTCTGTAGAAAAAAATTCTAAAGTGATCCTAGACCTCTATGTCATTTTCTATTTCTTTTTTAATTTTCAAGTTTTATTTTCCTAGTTTTCCAAAGTTTCTTTATTTGGTCAAAAGAGTTATCCTTTGAATTTTGCTTTGAAAAACTGTGTGCTATCATTTCATGATTTTAGGGTGTTGCTCACAAAATTTCAGCTCATTTGGTTTGCATATACTTGCAGTTGTACCCCCGTATGTTTGCATGTGTTGACTTTTGCTAATATGCATTGACTTGGTGCATGACTAGGGGCAATCCTGGACCACTATCATCCTTTGATCCTGAAATTGATAGGACCTTTTATAGATTAGTTAGGCATTCTAGAAATTTGTCTTTAGAGTCTGTGCATTTAGATACCATTAGCTTGAATAATTCTGAGCATTCTTCGTCTGTGTCTATTGCTCCTTATTTTTGTGCATGCTGCATCTGCATTTGAATCTAATTCTAACTCTGTTGCTTTTCATATCGAGAACAATATGGCTCAACCTCCACCTTGCGAGAGGACTCTTAGGGAGATGGCTATACATGATTTGACATATGAAAGCTTGTGCATCCAGTATCTTGATGATGCGTTCTATATGTTCTCAAAACTAGATTGATTCATTTGTTGCCAAAGTTTCATGGTCTTGCAAGTGAATGCTCACATAAACATATGAAGGAGTTCCACGTAGTTTGTTCAACAATGAAGCCTCTAGATGTCCTTGAAGATCACATCTTCTTGAAGGCGTTCCCTCATTCCCAAAAAGGTATGACAAATGATTGGTTGTATTACCTTGCACCTATATCCATCACTTGCTGGGATGATCTTAAGATATTGTTCTTGGAGAAATTCTTCCCAGCATCAAGAACCACGACCATAAGGAAAGACATTTATGAGATTAGGTAGCTGGTGGAGAAAGCTTTTATGAATACTGGGAGATATTTAAGAAGCTATGTTCAATTTGCCCACACCACCAGATTTTGGAGCAACTCCTTCTTCAATACTTCTATGAAGGTCTGAACAACATGGAGAGGAGTATGATTGACGTTGCCAGTGGTGGAGCTCTTGGTGACATGACTTCTAACTCTCAATAATCCAGTGGTGGAGCTCTTGGTGACATGACTGAAGTCAGACATTTGATTGAGAAGATGGCTTGTAACTCTCAACAATTCAGTGCGAGAAATGATGTTACTATTGTTAGAGGAGTTCATGATGTGGCTATTCATTTTTCATCTCCATAAAAGAAGATGGAGAGCAAGCTTGACGCTCTTGTGAGTTTGGTAACCTAATTGGCTAGCAATCAAAGACTTGCATCTGCATCTGTTGCACGTCTATGTGGCATCTGCCCTTCTTCTAGTGATCATTATATAGATACTTGTCCATCTTTGCAGCAACATGTTGGCCTAGATGCTCCTCAAACCTATGCTGCAAACATCTACAACAACAGGCAGCCTCAAAAGCAATAGTAGCAACATCAAAATTATGACTTGTCCAGCAACAAATACAACCCAGGGTAGAGGAATCACCCAAATTTGAGATGGTCTAATGTTGCACATCAACAACAACCACCACCACCTTTCCAGAATCAAAATGCCGCAGGGCCGAGTAGACCTTATGTGCCTTCACTAATCCAACAATACCAGAGGCAACAGCAGTAGCAAGATATACTTGCCTAAACAGCTCCTCAACCTTCCACTTCTTCTGAGCCTACTTTGGAGGAGTTAGTGTGGTAGATGACAATTCAGAATATGTAATTCCAATAGGAGACCAAAGCTTCCATTCAAACATATGGCTACACAGTTGAATCAGACACAGTCTCAAAACTTTAACAAATTACCATCTCAGACTGTGCAGAATCCAAAGAATGTCAGTGCCATCATCCTGAGAACTAGGAAGCAAATTCATATACGTACAATGCCACCTCCTGCACATACACCTGTACCTCAGCCTAATAAAGAGGATGACCTTGCTACATCTTAGAGAAAAGAGGATCAGGCAAGTCCAAGTAGGAAATTTAAGGCAGGTGGATCTTTTTCTTCTTCATATGGATCTTCTTCTTCTTCTTCTTCCACCAGCACCAATACATCTTCTGACTTGCAACAACGTCTTATCCCTTTTCCATTCCCCAAGGTGATTCAAAGCAAAAAGTGTAAGAGGTGAATAAAGAGATCTTGGAGACCTTCAAGAAAGTGGAGGTGAACATACATCTACTAGATGTCATCATGCAAATTCCCAAGTATGTTAAATTCCTAAAGGAGTTGTGATAACGGTTGAAAAACCGTTATTTTTATACTTAATTTTGATATTAAAAACACCCTTTATGACTTAGAAACTAGCTTGAAATCATGTTTTTGCTTAAGTTGTGAGAATAAGAGAGTTGAGTGAGTTTTATGCTTGTTTTCCTTGTTTTGATTGGAATTAAGATGAATTGGATGAAGAAGTTGAAGTAGTAAGAAGCTGAAGTCAGGAAAGGCTGGAAAAGTGGCACATAAAAGAATCGTAGATAGCGTTGAGCGTCAGCTTGGGGTGCTGAGCGCCAGTCTGGAGGTGAAAGCACTGTTTCACGCTTGGGCGCCACTACTAAGCGCCAGTCAGGTAGTGCAACCATAGTTTCATGCCTGGGAACCACCGCTGAGCGCCAGTTTGGTTTTGAAAGTTCAAGAAATTGGAGATTAAAGTTCCTATGATTGAGACATTGAAACAGGTTCCTAGTTTTATCAAATTCTTGAAGAAGTTCAGTAAAAAGAAGGAAAAAAGAAGATGGAACTTTAGCTTTATTGGGTCAAGCTAGTGACGTTAAAAGAGCGCTTGCGGGGAGGCAACCCAATGATTTAAGAACTTTTATTTTTGGTTTGGTGATGTAATTATGAACTTTTGGTATTTTTTTGTTTTGGTTATAAACTTGTTACAGGGTTTACATCTACTGAAGGATACTAGGTTTGTTTACACCTACTTATGGGTGTTGGTAAGAAAAGATTTGCACTTACTGATGGGTGCTGGAGGATTTTGGGTATGGCTCATGACGTTAAACAAGCGCTACCTCGGAGGCAACCCAGTTGATTGAATTTATCTTTGTTTGTTTGTTTGGATTTTGCTCTAGTTATAGGGATTGAATGTTTGAGTGATGAGAGAAATTAAATGCATTGGGGTAGTGAGAGGCATTGGTAAAGGACACCTAGGGCAAGCTAGGAAGAAGAGTTGGTGTGGTAAATGCCGCTCAGCGGTAATTACCGCTGAGCACGACCACTGCAGATTGGGCTGACTGGTTTGCTTTATTTGGGCTCAGCGGGATGTGACCCATTAGGTCTCTTTTATACCCTAGGGCGGGTCTTGGCCGCCACTTTCAGATCTCCCTATTTCCACACACTCTCAAGCACTCTCCAAAGAGTTCTTTACACTTTTTCCTCCTTCCCCCTTCACAAAACTTCTCTTTCAACCATTTTTGCATCAAGTTTCCATCCAAGTTTGGGGTTTGGTGAGAGCATTGCTGTTAGGTGCTTATTTCTTCATATTCCTAGAGCATTCTAAGATAAGGAGTGTTTTAGGGAGTTGTTTGTGGTTTACTAATGCTTAACAATATGTCTTGTGGTTTTGTGAATTGTGGTTGATGCAGGGATGGCCTCCTCATCGGGCAAAAGAATCAAGACTATAGGATCCAAGAAGAAGGAGAGGAGGAAGATTCAGATGATAGCAGGGGTTGATGAGGAGTTGAGATAACATCTACTGATGGATGTTATCACCTCTAGAGCCGGATTTTTTTTTTATCTTTTGTTTTGTACTGTTGAACTTATTTGCTTATGTTATTAGAATAGGTTTGATGTACTCAATAACAAACTTTATCTGCTATGATGGTTTGCTTGTGATTTATGCATGATGAGTAATGCTTGATGATGCTTGGATATTGATTGATGTTGAGATTGTGCACTATATGTTGATATATAGGTGGTGGTTCACAAGCTATGTGAACAGATGCTAAGCAGGATGTGTGTGTGGAATGTTGAATGAGCCTATATGTGAGGTTTTGAACTCCAGAGTTTTTGTGAATGAATGCTATTACATTGAAAGCATGAATGACTTTGCCTAGGTTTCTATGACTGAATCACTTGCTTGTATGTGTCATATGATCAAGGCCATTTGTTGTTACCCTTATTAACCAAATGCATGATTTTAGCCCAATAAAAGAGAGCACAATGTGTTCTATCCTTTGAACCCTTAGCTTTGAACATGATAGAAAACCCTTTTTGAAAAGCTTTACCTTAAGTTGAGTTGAAGATATCTTGTGGTATTGATAAATGTTCAAGTTTGGGGTTGTTGGGAAGTCTAAAAAGGGAATATGAAAAGCATTGAGCTAAGCATATGAAAAGCAAAATAAAAAGGAAAGAAAAGAAAGAAAAAGAAAGTCTCAATGCAAAAGAAAGTTGGGAAGAAGGAAGAATGGTTGTGTGTAGATGATTCACTTAACTCATGGATTTTTTTATCCAGAAAAACCAATTTTCTTGTTAGCCCAGCCACATTAAAAGCCATAGAAAATTCCTTGTGATGATACTTGCTTGTGAATGTGCTTGATTATGGTTAAATGAAAGACAAAGTTGATTCGTGTGACATTGTGATAGTAGAGTGAATGAGTGACCTCGTATACACTTGTGTATTTGAGTGAAACACTTTATCTGGTGAGGAAAGATTCCATGAGCACATGATTACATCTATGCTTAGTTAATTGATCATTCATAAGAATAGCATTTGTTGGATAATATGTGATTATGTGAACACCAAAGCATGTGTGCATCTTGACTGAATTCTTTTTGATGAGCGGATTTGAGTAATTCCTTGTCTTGAAAGCATGTGTGTATCTTGACTGAATTCTTTTTTATGAGCGGATTTGAGTAATTTCTTATCTTGAAAGAAAGAGTTTTTGAATGTGGTGAACCATTGTATGGATTGGTGGAAGACTGAGTTACATCTTGTTTGCTTGAGGACAACCAATGTTCTAAGTTTGGGGTTGTGATAACGGTTAAAAAACCGTTATTTTTATACTTAATTTTGACATAAAAAACAACCTTTATGACTTAGAAACTAGCTTGGAACCATGTTTTTGCTTTAGTTTTGTGAATAAGAGAGTTGAAGGTGAATTTAATGGTTTTGTGCTAGATTCCTTTGATTTTGTAGGTTATGGGAATGATTTGAAAGAAGAGTTAAAGTACCGAATGGTTGGAATGCAGAAAAATTAACCATAAACCAGAAAAGTCAACTAGTCAACTAGAAAAGTCAACTAGTCAACCAGAATGCAGAAAAGTCAACGAGAGTGCAGAAAAAGTTGCGCTGAGTGGTAATTAACGCTGAGCGCCAGTTTTGAAGTGCCGAAATCACCGCTGAGGGCTAAAAATACAGCTGAGCTTCATTCTGAAGAGTCGCACTTACCGTTGAGCGGCAAAAGTCCCGCTGAGTGCCACTTTTATGGGCTTGGACCTGTTTTCTATTATTTTTATGGGCTTGGACCTGTTTTCTGTTATTTTTATGTTCTATTTAAGGACTTGCACCTCCTAGGGATTGTATCTTTGGCCAGAACGAAGCAAAATCACACTTTCTTCACCCCTTGGAGGAGGATTTTGGATGCTCAAGCTCCACTCTTCAAATTCTAGGGTTCTATCTTTCATTTTTTCATTATTTTTCATCTAGTTTCACCATGATTATGGTGAACTAAACCTTCATTGTTGTTGGGGAATCAATGTAATCCTTTAAAACTCTCATGTATTGAATTGGTTCTTTAATCCATATGCTTCCTTTCATTAATTGTTAGGGTTTTTCTTCTATACTCTATGCATGCTTTGTTTAATTCATTCAATTGCATGATCATTGATGTTATTTGTATGGACACATATAGATAAATCTAGACATGAAGAAATTCTCCCAATAGTAATATTGCCTAGACATAGGGATAGGAGGATTGGTTGCCTTTAAGCTTTTGTGCGAATGTAATGCATGAATAATTGCTAGGGAGACAAGACATTGTAAACTAGTGATTAGGAGTAGGCTTTCTTGACCAAGACATTGGGTTTAAGGTAAATTAGAAAGTGACATTAACATTAATGAAGAAGATGAATTCTTGAATACATGAGAGTGGATAGGATGAATTGAAAACCCCAACAACATAATCATCCATATATTTCAATCACGTTTTGCTTCTTTTGTCCAATTGATCAATACATGCATTCATATTTACTTTTTAGTATTTGCATTTAAATCTCAAAGAATTTGTTTTTCAAGTCTTATTTAATCAAGAAACCACACAATTGTTTAGGCCGTGAGTCCTTTGGGAAACGATACTTGGTCTTACCATTTTATTATTACTTGATACGATTCGGTACACTTGTCGAGGGTTAACACCCCTTGGTTTGCAAATATTGTAAATTTCTTAGTTGCTTTTATTTTTCCTCCATTAGCATCTCGAGCACAAATTGCTAAAATCAAGAGTGATGCTAAATACTATATATGTGATGACACCCATGTTTGGAAGTTGTGCAGTGAATAGGTTACCAGGAGATGCATACTGACCATGGGATTGACTCGGTCCGATAGTTTTGTCATTCTTCCTCACCAAGTGGTCACCTTTGTATACTAAAAACAGCTCGTAGGGTGCTTGACTGCAAATTTATTGGTCCATCATCTTCAAAGATGTGAGAATTTGTAGCACGTGCGAGCCATGTTAGAGAGCAGGAGAATCACTTTCTTGGAGACAACAGATCCCTCAACAACCCATGCTATTCTGTGAGGTATTTGATGTATGGGATATTGATTTCATGGGTCATTTTTCTGTCTCTTTTTGTTTCTCTTACATTCTTTTAGCTATGGATTATGTTTCGAAATGGGTGGAAGCAAGAGCCACTATGACTAATGATGCTCAGGTTGTTTTAGCTTTTGTTAGATCTCACCTCTTTTGTAGGTTTGGAGTGCACAGGGCCATTGTTAGCGATCAAGGAACCCATTTTTGGAACAGATACATGCAGACTTTGCTCAAGAAATATGGGGTTGTGCATAGAATTTCTACATCATACCACCCCTAGATCAATGGGCAAGTCGAGATTTCAAATAGGGAGATAAAGAGGATCTTGGAGAAGATTGTCCAACCCAACAGAAAAGATTGGAACAATAGGTTGGACGATGCTCTTTGGACGCATAGGACTGCTGATAACGGTTGAAAAACCGTTATTTTTATGCTTAAAATTGATACCAAAAGCAACCTTTAAGACTTAGAAACTAGCTTGAACTCATATTTTTGCTTTAGTTGTGAATAAGAGAGTTGAAGGTGAATTTAATGGTTTTGTGCAAGATTCCCTTGATTTTGTAGGCTAATTGAATGATTTGAAAGAATAATTGAAGTACCGAATGATTGGAATGCTGAAAAGTTAACCAGAAACAAGAAAAGTCAACCAGACAACAGAAAAGTCAACCAGTCAACCAGAATGCAGAAAAAGTTGCGATAGAGTGGCGCTGAGCGGTAATTTTGCGCTGAGCGGCAGTTTTCAAGTGCTGAAATCACCGCTGAGGGGCAAAACAGCAACTGGGGGGCAAAATGGATCATGCGCTAGTACCGCTCAGCGGTAAAATACCGCTGAGCACCATTCTAAATGGGCTTGGACCGGTTTTCTGTTTTTTTATGGGCTTGGGCCAAATTTTCTATATTTTTTAGAATAGTATATAAGCTTTAGGACGTCCTAGGGTTTGTATCTTTGGCTGGAGAAGACGCAAAACACACGTTTCACCCCTTGCGGGTAGAATTGGAGATGGTGACGGCTCTCCTCTTCTCTTTCTAGGGTTTTTCTATCTCTTCCATTCTTTCATTCTTGTTCATCTAGTTTCACCATGAATATGGTGAACTAAATTTTGTATTGTTGTTGGGGAATCAATGTAATCTTTTGAAGCTCTCGTGTATGGAATTTTGTGTTTAAACATCATATTTATGATACATGCTCTCTTTCAACATTAGCTAGGGTTTTTCCTCTTTGCTCAAAGCATGCATTGTTTAACTCATTCGATGTCATGATTATTGGTTTTGTCGGTGTGGACACATACGGGAAAATCTAGAATGGAGCAGCTCCAAGCTTCAAGAATGGAGCAGCTCCTTGGACAGAATGACGCAGCGGACGGGTTGGATGAATGGCAAACGGAGGTGCACACCAGGTGTTCGATGGAAGGTTTGGTGCGGTTTTGGAGGTGTGTGTGCAGTGTTTCTAGCTCAGACAGCCTTCCAAGAGGGAAGGAAGCTAGAGATAAGTGTGCTAAGAAGGCACAAGTCAATGAACTTGAAGAAGAAGTGGCTGGAACCAATTCAACAGCATTTCTTTATTCAATTCAAGTTAACTTTTACAATGAATTAAGCTCTCTTTTATAGGAAGAGAAGCTTGAGAATGTGGAATGTATTCTGCATATTTACAATGTGCATAAGCTAAATGAAAATGTGCAGAATGTTGTTGGCCGTGTGTTGCACATGGAAAATGTGCTCATGTGAAGAAGCTTGATGGTTTGGCTTGTGTTCCACGTGAGAAACATGTAAAATGTGGCTGGTTGCATGTTTCACATGGACAATCTTGGTGGCTGCATAATGGACATGGAAAATGTTGAATTTACTCTTTCAAAGGTGCTACACGGTTGGTTGCACAATACTTTCTTCTTGGCCTCTTTGCTTGGCAACTTTCCTAGGCACCTTCCAACCTTATTAATGTCCTACAAAACAATGTAAATGGAATTTAGTTAAAGAGAATCTATCTAAGACTTAGATAAGGAAATAGCTTTAGTAATCTTTATTCTACTTCCCTTTCTTTAGTCTTAGTGTTAGTTGATACTTCTTTGGATGGGTAGACCCTAAAGGGGTTACCATCATTCCCTCCCCCTTGAAAAACGATTTGTCCTCAAATCGGGAAGAAAGAAAGAAGCACAACTTTGGTTTGTGATGTCCTCCTGGATCAAAAATATATCTACAAAAGATAGCAAAAATGAGTATGATGAAGAAGATGAAAACAAAGATATGAAGACAAAAGAAAAGTCTTGTATTTTTGAAAAAGATTTTCTGAAAATAAGTCTTGGAAAAATGGAGAGTGCCATATTTCCAACTTATTGGATTTTTATCTTGGGTTACTTGTTTACACAAGGGTAACATTAACTCAAGTTTTGAATTGCCACATTTTGAAAAGGATTGCACAGAATATGGGATGGCAATTGAGTTAAAAGAAAAATGAATAACTAGGCCGTGAGTCCTTTGGGAGAACGATATTGGTCTTACCGAGTTTTTTACTTGATACGATTCGGTCACACTTGCCGAGGGTTAAACAAGTTTTTGGCGCCGTTTTTCGGTGTTCATAAATTTGTCATCAAGTGCTTACAAAGCACCTATAGAGATGTTTCCTTATCGAGTTGTCTTTGGAAAGACATGTCATTTACGTGTTGAGATAGAGCATCAAACATATTAGGTTGTGAAGACTTACAACTTCTCTATGGATGAAGTTGGAGAAGAAAGAAAGTTGAAACTGAATGAACTTGATGAGATCCATTAGGAAGCCCATGAAAGCTTGAAGTTCTATAAGGAGAGAACGAAGAAGTTCCATAATAGCTCAATAGCTACAAAGGACTTCGAGGTTGGGCAGAAAATGTTATTGTAAAATTCTAAGCTCGAACTCATGGGAGGTAAATTATGATCAAAGTGGATTGGATCTTCTGTTGTTACTAACTTTTATCTTTATGGTGTAGTTGAGATCCAAAGTCAATCCACAAATAAAAGCTTCAAGGTTAATGGGCACAAACTGAAGTCTTTCCTCAATAATCCTTCTTTGTTGGATGTAGTTGTGGAGGAGACGTTTTTGCTTGATCCAACTTCTCTTTCCCCTTGAATCAGGGAGTTTTCTTTTCTCCTTCCTTCCCCACTTTTATTGCACTTGTTCATATCTTATGATTGTTTTGATTGTTGATCTTCTACTTATGACACATTTGGGACACTATGTAGTTTAAGTGTGGTCTATTGAGAGAGTTTTTTATTTGTTTAGGTTTTTCTTTTCTAGGTTATTTTAAGCTTGTGTCTTGTGTACAATTTTGCATGTTTCTCTTGATTTCTGGACTTCGTTTACGTGGTAGGCTCGTCCTTCACTTCATTAATACTGTTTGGTTTGAAATCCTTACTTTTCTAAGATTGGAAAGATGATTATGACGTTTAAGAGGTTGATTGATTGTGACAGAAATAACTTGTATGACGATTTGAGCCGCTTGATGTTCTTTCTTGTGTGTGATATATCTCTTGATTGCTTGCATATATGTCTGAACTTGACTCTTTTTGATGATTCTTGATTGATTCATGTTTGGAAGTGATAAAGACAATTTTGTTCTCGAGTCTCTCTAGCCAAATAAGCCTACCTTGATTTAATCCTTTGATAACCCTTTTGAGTCTATGTTATTCCCTTTTGTTTGTTTTGAAGCTCATACATTAACCTTAAGTGAAAAACCATGATCTCCTTAGGGAATTTTGGAGCTTTTGGGAACAAGTGTGGTCTTTATTGGATTCTTATGAATTGGCTAGTTGGTTCCTCTTCTTGTTTCTTTTGTAAATATGTTATGTATCTTGTCTCTTACAATTGTGTTCTAAAAAAAAGAGAAAATAAAAGATACAAGACAAGAAAAAATAGAAAAACAATCAGAAAAATAAAAAATTTTGAATAGTGGAGTCAAGAAGAGGATTGAAATTAGAGGTTTTTGGTGTGTTTTATTGAACTTTCACTTGTTCCCCATTTCTCCTTTATTTATTTTGGTTTGTAGCTTATCATCTATATCTTGTCCTCCCTTGTCGTTGGCCCCATTACAACTATGAAAAGACCTTTTGATTTGAACATTTATATGTTTTGAGTGTTGATATTAGAGGCTTGCCAAGTTTATTTGTTGCTTGCTTTCTTGAATGCATTGAGTTGGCATTGTTTATTCTAGACACTTGAGAGATATAGTGATAGTGCATCTTGTGAGGTTATGTTCCTTTTGATTCACCTCTTGAGCTAATTGGTTATTTTCCCATGTCTTGATTCATTGTGTAAATCTGTTTGTTTACTTGTGTGTTTACTTGTGATATTAGAGGCTACGCCTTTTCTTTTTCTAGATTCATTGGATTGTGTAAATCTGTTTGTTTACTTGTGTGTTTCTTGTTCTATGTCCTAAAGTTGTGTCAATCTCTTGATATTCTTTGATTTGTTCCTTGATTTGTTCCTTGATCTATGTCTTGATTTTGCCTAGGAGTGCAAAAGACTAAGTGTGGTCTATTTTGATGAATCAATATTTTCTCCCATTCACTTAGCTTCTTGTACCAGATTTAATTAGGGAATTATGCTTAAATGTCCAATATTTCCTCAGTTTTGCTATTTGTGCTTAAATTGACTAGTAATTCATATTTTAATTAATTTGGGTTATCTGAGCTTAATTATTTCCATTCTTATTTTCAGGGCAAACTTTGGAATCATATTTTGGGACATAAAGAAAGATGTCATGTCATCCTTTACCCTCCACATCAACATTTTAGTTTAAAGTCTATTGTAATTTCATTTTTATAACTTTTGGGTCAGACTTGGAAACATTGGGCTCAATTTTGGTTAATTTGGAAGAAGCCCAATTGTGGGGCTGACCTAGGTTTTGGTGCCAATGCAGCACTCACCCTTAGCCCACTTAATATTATTTCTATTTTTGTTTATGAAGCTTTGGAACGTCAACATGCTCCCCTAGGTTTTATCTTTCATTTTCGTTTCCCTCTTCTTTGTATTTAATTCAAATTATAATTTTCATTTCAATTCCATAGTTGATTTCGTTTTGTGCACTTGGGTTTCTCTTCAATGTTCGATTTTCTCTTATGCTGTTGGAATTTTGTTTCTGTTTTGTTCCCCCAATTTCCATTCTTGTTTTCAATAACAATTTTGTTTTGCAATTTTGTTCGCATTTCCCACTTTGCTTCTAATTGTGTTTATGCATTGAGAATTCCATTTCTGGTTGATTTTTGTTTTCTAGCATTTCGTTTTAATTTCATTTCGTTGTCCAATGTTTCCCTCTGCTCTATTGATGTTCTATTGCGTTTTGTTGTTGTGTTGAATTCGTTTTCATGGAAGGGTAACTCTGTTTGGGTTGGACACTAGGGATGTTGCATTGTTTCATGAGATTATTGTGCTTAATTGTGATTCTGTTCTTAATTGCCCTGTCACACATATGCAATATGTTCTGTGCAGTTGAATTTGGTCCACGCTTAGTGGTCTGATTTGTGCATGATAATCTGCGCTTAGTGGATTAATGTGTTTGTGCATAAGTGAATGAGTATGTGTGAGTGTGTTTGCTTAATGCGCAGTTTATGAAAACCGTTTTAGACTTTTGTTAGTCGTTTAATTTGTGTTGGATTAAGGGTGAGAGGAGCGAATAATTATTGCTAATCAGGAATTGGAACAATTGCAATTGATCTAATGACCAACTTGTTTTAATTCGTGCCTTGTATTCATATTTTGTTCACACAACCCCCCCATTATGTGTTTGACCTATTGCTTGAACCACATTTGGTCCTTGAGAAACGACCTAGGAGTCACTTCCTAGTATATCGCACTTAATTGCTTATTAATTTGATTCGGATAAGGCCTCTATCAACAGCCTGAAAACAAAACCCCTATTTTTCAGACGGTCCATCACTTTGCCTACAAAACAAATAGAAAAAAAAAAGAACAAAAGGACTATTCATTATTCCCCTCCACATGTTTCCTTATCAACATCCTCAATAACCACCTCAATGGGTTAAGGCTCTTTAGTAGGGGTGGGAGTGACATCTTCTTCTAAAGCGGGCGACAAGGGAATGTTAACCAGCTGCCCATTGACCACCATCATCATAACCCTCTTGGTCGATCAAGACTTCATAAAAGTAAGCACATTGCGCTATTCCTTTATGAAAACCAACTAAGTGTTCATTATACACTTCGTTCTCAAAATAGGTATTCTCTTCCACCAGATTTGCCCGTTGGGCCAGAAGTTCATCCTGCTTAGCCAGAAGGTTATCCCTCTCAGTAAGAAGATCCTTGTATTGACCTCTTGATCGTTGAAACTTGAACTTTAGATCATCATTTGATCGTTGAAGTTGACGATTAGCGTTACGAGCATCGATTAGTGTCGAAAGCTTTTTTCTTGTTTTCCTCATCAGCCTTTTCATCCTCTTTTAGACGGTAGGGCAACTCCTCGTTTTCCTTCAAAGCTGCCTCCAAGTCTTGTTGGGCAGTTTGTAGCTCTTCAACCGAGGCACCCTTAGTAGTACCAACTAAGTAAGCCATACACACGTTCGCCCAAATGCTCAACTCATAGACCATATCTATGGCCTCTTTAGAAATCATTCCCTTGAAGAATTGTGCACGACGAGCGATCTGCACGGTCGAATCTAGCGGCCTAGCAAGCAAAGGTCTCTCAAGAGTACTCTTCCTACTCTTCTTGTTAGAGGAAATCGATTTCTCCTTAGAAGGTTTTCTTTTTTTCCCTTGTATTTTCATGGCGCAAGAACCACCGACAAGGAAGTTGGCTCGATAGTATGAGGATAAGGCCGAGCATGATGCAACTCGAGGACTACTCGACGGTCTTAAACTGTTTAGGAAGGGACGACGACTTTCGGGAGAGACAAACATGTAGATGTGCCATATCCAGACTTCTTCAGTTCTTCTTTTCTCTAAGCTGCCATCATGGACAAAGCACTTGAATTTTCCTTGTTCATCGCCGCCAAGAGATCTTAAACGCAAAACAAAATTTAGATAAGTTACAAACGATAGTTCTCACATAGCAAGTAATAAATGGCTTACCAAACACTATAGTACATAGAGCATTTGAGCCCATATAACCAATGAGCGTGCGGGAGGAGTCCTTACGGGTTAGCTGATTAAGCTGGCCAATTGTCTCAAGCTCGGCTAGGGTCATCGCAGAATTCGCCCAAGCGGTCACCCTCTTAGGGGAGTCTGTCCAATAGAAGGGAAACTTAGGTCGACCGTCATTTGTGTAAAACCTTGACCGACCGACCTCCGTTATTGCAACTTTATTAAAGTTTTTTCTAAGGCTTTATAAGACGTTTTATAAAGGGTAAGCAATGTTCAGTCTTCTTTCAAAACAAGAGAAACCCATGACTTATTTGGGTGTGGACTAGTGTGAAAGAAATATAGGAAGGAGGTGGGCGTCAGAGTGAGAGCAAGGGCCTTGCAAACGACTGCAAATGCTTGCATAAATGCCCACCCATTCGGATAGAGCTAGGTGGCAACTACATTTAGCTCGCGTAAAATAACCATTTGAAAGTTCGAAAAGGGAAGCCGAATGCACAGGTCACAGAAGATAATAGAATATGCATATAAAAAAGGTCACACTAGTACAGTTAGGGGAAACGACATCGGTTATTTTTGTCTATAGGCAGCGGTTTCTGAACCGAGGCATATTCAGGCGAGGTAAAGAGTCTAATACTTTTGGTCTCGGTTCCCAACCGAGGCATAAAAAGAGAGGATTTGGCCTCGGTTCAGCCCTAACCGAAGCAGTAAAGTTTTTGGTTTTTTTAATATTTTTTTTCGTAGGACTTTATGCCTCGGTTCCCTTTAACCGAGGCAGTAAGTCCCACTCTACTGCCTCGGTTCAGGCTACAACCGAGGCAGTAGACTCTTTTTTTTTTGTTCTCATTCGCAACACATTCTGCTTCAGGTTTGACCATAACCGAGGCCGTAAGTGGTCTTTCGACTTCGGTTTTGACCTGAACCGAGGCATATAAGTACGTTTTTTTTAAAATGATGTCTGTTTCTGCAACATTCCCAACCACAGAAACAGACCTGCATATATTTTTATAACCAGAACAGTCCAGAATAATGAAGAAACGTATATTTTAAATTAAAATTATATTAAAACATAAATATATTGAATGGAATCATAAATCAACTTCTTAGAAACATAAATCAATCCAATGTAATCATAAATCAAGTTTCAAGCATAAATCAATGCAATGTACATGTTAAACTTATAATAATGTAGAAAAACATAAAACAACTTAGAAACATAAACTTAGAACTTACTATATCCTAATATCTACTACATACTATTATATAAATGAATTACATATTTAGCAAGTGTTTTCCTCACAAGTTGAATTGACTTCTCTGGAATTGGAGCAGTCCTATTAAATCTCTGCATAAAACACAATGATTTCAATTAGTGTATATGAAATCCAAATATAGAGAAAATAAAATTCAAACCTAAATATTACCGTTTCCCATCCAGTGGTGTAATGTGCACGAATGATGGTCATCATCCAAAACATAACGTAGTAACCACATTCATATGACCCCATTTGTCTATTACACTACAATATATCATCATAATTATAAAATGTTAAGTAACATCATTTGAATGGAACCAAATGTAACAAAGTATGGACTAAAATACCAAACCTTAAGGGCAACCCATGCAAGCTTTTTATTGTAGCAGTAAATCTCCCAGATAACATCATATGTGTTGCAAGGGAACTATTAAAAAAAAACTCCTTTAGCATACATTTATATAACAAAAAATTCCACATATTGAGATTCTTACCAATCTACTACATGTCTAAGAGGGCTGGGAGGAGACTTCTGTAATGAACAAAACCAGACAGCAGTGTTCTGTGGTATGGAGATCACAAGTAGCTGCCAATGACACCTAAAATTGGTAATAACTTATGAATCATATACCAAAATTAATAAATGAATGTGTTGAAGTTAACAAACTTCACTTACCCATGTATATAAGGGAGAAAATATATCTCCTTCCCCATTCCAAAGCAGGTGGTGATGTATGTCTGGATATCATCAAATTTATTTCTTTCATGAGTCATAGAGGGGTCAATGAACCCATATACATCGTTGAACCCCTTCTTGTTACTAACATCAAACATATACCTAAAATGAAGAAATAATCTGATATAAGTAAGTTGATAAAATAGAATTATATATAAAAGTTTTCATAAACTTACATCATCCACAGCTGAATGAGTGTAATATTAATTTCTTCTCTACCCGACGCAAGCTCCCTAACATCTTGATGATGCAAGTACAATGGGATATGAGCTTCTCTTCCAAATGTAGTAGAATCCCAGTGTACATTCATCGGCACATCTGAAATGATTTTAGCAAGCTCGTCTAACGCACCAAGAGGGTCATCCTCAGATAAATGAGTCTTCTTCGGTGGAGGACTTCCCTCTTGACCTATCTGCTGTTAAATGCAAAAATGGTTATGTTATAACGTCAATTAGAAGTAAATATTAAAATTGAGAAGTATATAGTACGAGTGTTTACCGGGGGATTAGATACATCACCAACCAAATGTCTAGGCCAGGCGACAAAGGACTTAAATGCTTCTTCCACAGTGAAGAACTTATCTGTAGGCACAGGAAGAACGGCATCCGCTATGACAACTTCATCCACCGTGACCTTGACCTCATCTTCTGCAAGTTGTACACCATGCACTACAGTGGCTGTCTCATAAACTGTACCACGAGCCACTAGCATGGTCCCAGTATCAGAGAGAATATATAACTGACATGGACGAGTGTCATCCATGTCGTCCCCTAGGGCACCGGTAGCTGAGCAACTTCCTTTACCGCTTCTACCTGTCAAATTAAATGTTAGGTTATGCAAAAAGTAAATTAGTAACCAAAAATAAATAAGTTTACCTGTAGGGGGCACAACATGTTATGCTATAGGAGATGGCGGAGGACGATTGCCATAATCCTCATAATGCTGCTGGAACTGGCGCGCAACCATTTCAGCAACTTCATCATACAACTCTGCTCGAACCTTCTTTGTGATCTCCTCCATCATCTCTTTTCTTATTTCCTCCTTCATCTTTTCGTATGAATATGGACGCGAGGAAGACCCAAAAAATTGTCGTATGCCTATGCCAGTCCCAGCACCACGCACCCGTCTTGGGTGTTTAGGTCGTCCAATAGCTGTGGCAAGAATATCTTGACGACCTTCTTGTGTGAATTGACCTTGGGAGCTCTGCTCAACCAAGGAGTCCTGTCACATAACAAAAGTTCAAAATCATTTGAAAGATCTATGTAATATATATAACAAAATTAATATGTACAGATTGAAGAAATGACATCTTACAATTCTTTCAGATATTTCTCTAGCAGACTCGGAAGTGTAGGAGCCCGATGGTCTTATACGGGCTAACTTCCACTTGTCGTGCCGAGATGGTGGTGAAGGAGGAGGAGGAGGGTTACCACCCTCAGAAAGTGGAAGTCTACTATCTGACTTCTGCTTCATTATTTTTTCTTCCAACTTCCTATATCCACCACGAGATAGCAAGTGTGGATTTTTATTCTGAGCGCTTATTCCCTGTGCTGTTGACCTTTTTTCCTGTGACAAAATGAAACAATTGTCATGGTAGAGAATTATGAATGATGAATTGAATGATTTTACTGCACTTACCTGCCACGCCTCGGATGAACGAAGCTCTACAAACTGACGCCATGTTGAATATTTGGAGCATGGATTTTCTTTACTTTTTGGTCCAAATATATATCTAGACGTCAATTTTGTCTTAAACCCTCGAAATCTTTCTGCAATTGCAGATAAACACTTATTCCTTAAGCTCTCGACGTTTGGCATATCAAATGTTATCTGCAACAAAGAAAGTAATAACCTTATATCAATACAGATTTATCAATATAATTAATATAGAATTTGGAGCAATATTGCTTAACTTACCAATAGATCTTGCCAGATGAGATTCCGATCAGCCTCAGAAACATGGTCAAAGGATGGAGTAAGTATAGAGATACGATCACGTGCTAGTACTCCAAGGTAAGACCTAAATACATCTGCATTTGGGACAGATGCAACTCCAGTGACCACGTCAATAATGACAGGTGTCCTCTCACCTGCATTTCTTCTAAGTATAAGTTGTCGTAACATCGTTGCTCCTCTCGTCCGTCTAGAAGTGGTAGGGACTTCATCGCCTGACGAATGAGGTGACTCAGCCATATATCTGTCACAATAAATAAGATGAAATATAAATAAAGCACTTATAAAATAACATATATTATTTAACAAAAGCCATAAATATTTACACAAACATGAAATTCATACATAATCATATGGATTGGTCATATATATATATATTCCCTCATTGTGATATTCTCGTATTGCTTGTATATCATCAATTAGAGGGTCGTCATCCAAATTTATTGTCATTTTAAATGGATGGCTGTCAGCGATATGAAGATTACTTAGATTCTCTTCTTTATCTTCAATTTACCTTTTTCCTTGGAGAGCAACATACCAATGGTCAAACGCAGGATCTTTGACATAAAAAACCTGACTTGCTTGATATGCCATGATGAACGGTTCGTCTTTATAACCAACCTTTCGAAAGTCAACAAGTGTCATACCAGATTCATCTATTTTGACACCACTCTTATTGTCTACCCACTTACATTTGAAGAGTGCAACGGAAAACTTAGTGTAATCAACTTCAAATATCTCTTCAATTCTACCATAGTATCTCATGGATCCAACTATAGGATTTTGATCTTTGGATGTGGAAAATTGTAGCGACTCAGCTTCTAGACTGACGCCACTATTTTGTATTGTGCTTTTATCATCCAAAGTCTTTGTATAGAATGTGCAATTATTAATTTCGTAGCATGTACAAAATACAACATCAAACTTCAAGCCATTTGCTAACCACAACAAAGTCTCAGAGGACCGTGATTATTTCAAAACTTCAGATTTGAACCAGGACAAGAATGTTCTGTTATGCTTCATCAACTGCCATTTCTCTGATTGTCGTGGATAGTTGTCCTTTACAACGGCGTTGTGTGCTTCCAAAAATGGGATCACTTCATCTGTGTTGTTTAATATGTATAGATGTGCTTGCATCAATTCTTCACGACTTTTTGTCACCACATTCACACCTTGGATGCTTTTACTTGTAGAATATCTACTCAACCATGATGTCCGAGGGACTCCTATCGGATTTGCTATAGTCATATACTCAGAGCAAAACTCAATACTTTCTTCAGCAATATATCTTTCAATCATTGAACCTTCTGGACGATATTGATTTTTGACATACCCTTTCAAAATCTTCATATAACGCTCAATAGGGTACATCCATCTTAAGTACTCTGGTCCACACAACTTTATTTCTCTAACCAAATGAACAAGTAAATGCACCATGATGTCAAAAAGGGATGGAGGGAAAAACATTTCTAGTTGACATAAGATGATGATAATTTCGCTTTGAAGTTCATCTAACTTTGTAGGATCGATGACTTTAGTACAAATTGACGAGAAAAATGAGCACAATCGAGTTATGGTCAGCCTAACTTTTTTGGGCAAAATTCCACGAATTGCCACCGGTAACAACTGTTGCATTAAGACGTGGCAATCGTGAGACTTCAGTCCAACAAGCTTTAAGTCCTGCATTGACACTAAACTCTTGATATTTGAAGAGTATCCTTGTGGTACCTTGATACTCTTTAAACAAAGACAAAAACTTATTTTCTCTTGTTTGGACATTGTGTAACATGCAGGGGGCAAATAAGTACGTTTACCAATCTCTCTTGGTGCCAACTCTTCTCGGATCTTCATGTCAACCAAATCCAATCGCGCATTCACTCCATCTTTTGTTTTTCCCTGGATGTTTAGTAGTGTACCAATCAAGCTATCACAAACATTTTTCTCAACATGCATGACATCTATGCAATGTCTAACATCTAACTTTGACCAATATGGAAGATCAAAGAATATTGATTTCTTCTTCCAAGGGGTCGTTACAGAAGACTTCTTCGACGTTTTCCCAAATATATGATGTACTCTATTAACTTTCTCATCAACTTCAAGTCCAGTAAGTGGAATGAGTGCATTGTCTTTCTCTTGTTCTCCATTGAATGCTTTCTTTAACCTTCGATATGGATGATTAGATTGTAAAAATCACCGATGACGCATATACATTGTCTTCCTTCCGTGTTTTAATTGTTGAGCTGTAGTGTTTTCTTCACATATAGGACATGCTTTATGACCTTTCACACTGTACCCCGACAAATTACCGAAAGCTGGGAAGTCATTAATGGTGCAAAATAACATGGCATGCATCATGAAAGTTTCTGAAGCAAAGACATCAAATATTTCAACCCCATCAACCCACAACAACTTCAAGTCTTCAACTAGTGGCCTTAGATAAACATCGATGTCATTTCCAGGCTGCTTTGGACCAGATATCAACATTGACAACATCATGTTCTTTCTTTTCATGCACAATCCAGGAGATAAGTTGTAAATTATCAGTATAACGGGCCAACAACTGTGATTGGTACTTAGATTACCAAATGGATTCATTCCATCCGTAGCTAAGCCAAACCTTAGATTTCTACATTCTTCACCAAATTGGGGGAATTCTTGATCAATAATTTTCCATTGCTTTGAATCAGCTGGATGACGAAGCAGCCCATCAGTTGTTCTCTCATCTGCATGCCATCTTAGGTTTTTAGCGTCTTTGGGATTCGCAAACAAACGCTTAAGTCTGGCAACTAGTGGAAGGTACCAAACTACTTTCAAAGTAGAACCATTCTTTTCTGTGTGACCACCATCTTCACCGTTGTTTATTGACTTGTATCGTGATAACCCACATTTTGGACACTTTATCAAAAACTTCATTCTCATTCCTATATAATATGCAATCATTCGGACATGCATGTATCCGTTTATATTCCATACCCATCGGACAAAGAATTTTTTTTGCATCATAATTACGATTGGGTAACGTATTTCCATCTGGCAGCATTTCATTCAACAACGACAACAATTCTGTAAAACTCTTATCACTCCATCCATTGCTCGCCTTTAAATTCATGAGCCTTAACACCGCTGACAACCGTGTGAACTTAGTTGAAGCCGCATACAGAGGAGTCTCCGCATCAGTGGACATCGTTTCATACACATGCGCTTGGGCAAAACCTTCTGCGCCAACATCGCGGATCATGTCCTCTAAGTTGTCTTCTTCGGCTTGATCTTCCATATCCATTGTGGAATCATAAACATTTTCAGTTGGAGAGACAGTTGGAAAGTCTGTTAATTCGACGTGCCATATCCATGTTGTATAACTTCGTATGAAACCATCACAGATAAGATGTTCCCTAATATCAGTTGCGTTCAACTTCCTCCCATTCAAATAGTTGACACAGGGACATCTGAACTTGACTTCATCATCACCACTTGTACTCGCATTACGTTGCGCAAACTCTATAAATTCTTCTACCCTTCTCTCGTACTCAGTGCTGATGCGTGGTAAATTAATCCACCCTCTATCCATACACATGTTTACTGAAATTGTTTACACAATTTCAATAATCTTGAATGATCACTTTGATCGTGTTTGTATTCAAGGTGTGACCCTATCCCATTCAAGAAGATTCACTTGTTTTAGTTTATTAAACATATCAATTTTAAACAACATATCTTAAATTTCACGAAATTTTGCCAGCATTTCGCATTGGTCTTCAGGTTACACGAAATGAAAGTGATTATAAATCACAATCAAATATGCACCCGAAGATCAATACAAAAACACAACGACAAATTTTCGTGAAATTTAAGACATGTATATTAAAATTGATATGTTATAATAAACTATGAAAAAGTTATTACTCTTCTTAAACTGTCCAACCGGACAATTCAAGATTCAATACTTGTAAATTATTATTACCATCTCCTCTATTTTCATTTCGAAAAAGTACGTTTGTTAAAAAAATATGGAGATAGTAAATAATTTTTGTAGTGAATCTTAAACGGGAAACTAAGGCTAATTCACAATAACAAACAATATATTCAAGCATATCATAAGATTTTAAGAATATATATCCCTATTAAATCAAGTTTATCAATAATAAACTTTTCTACACTAACAATAATAATCTACACATTAAAATAACCCTCATATTTATCTCATACCACACGTGAAGCATTCATTGCTGTTGATCCTTAATTCTTCCTTATCCGTCACCACTTACTCACTGTTTTTCTTAATTCATATTTATCTTAATGTTGTAATAAAAGACAAAACAAGAAAATAAACATAATGTATACAAATAATTCAGTAATAATTCACTGAGGCTTCATTTTTCTTTCGCAATTTTCTATTTTTTCCTTACTTTTAATCACTTTATAACAAGCAATGAATTAATTTGGTTAATTACATATTGTTTTTCATGCCAAATTTTCTATATCAATACCACAAATTACACAAGCAATGAAGATGGAGAAAGTTTTAGGATCAATTACCTGGGAGCGTGGCAGCAAGTTGGCGACAATGAGAGTTGCGACTGAAATGGAAGCACCAGCGACGGAGATGGAAGTAGAGGTGATGAACAAATTTATGATCACCAAAATATGATGTCACAAACTTGCTGAACAATCGGCAAGTATGACCGAATCGTTTCAAGTAATAAACTCGGTAAGACCAAGTATCGTTCTCCCAAAGGACTCACGACCTAGTTTAGTTATGTGATTCTTTGATTAGTTAAGACTTAAGGACGAAATAATTGGAGTTTAATATGCAAAACAGAAAATAAACATGTATGCATGAGATTTTGATCAATGGCAAAAGCAAAAGACAATCACTTTCAATGAAATATATATATGAATATGTTGTTGGGGGTCAATTTCATCTTATCCACTCTCATATATTTTAGGAATTCAACATTCAAGTCATCATTGTTAATGCCACTCTCTAAATTACCTTTCAAGAAGGCTTCTCCCTAATTACGAGTTCATACGATTCCTAGCATCCCTAATAATTAGTTTATTTAGCACAGGAGCTTAAGGCAACCAATATACTATTGGGAGAAATTCCCCGGATCTAGACTTCCCCGTACGTTCCCGTATCGACAAAACCAATAATCATGCATTGAATGAGTTAAACAAAGCAAGCATTAGGCAAAGAGGAAAAACCCTAACTAATGATGAAAGAAAGCATAAATCTTAGATTAAGATGCAAGCACAAATTCCATATATGAGAGCTTCAAAAGATTACATTGATTCCCCAACAAACATACAAGGTTTAGTTCACCATATTCATGGTGAACCTAGATGAACAATAATGAAAGAATGAAAGATAAAACCCTAGAAAGGTGAAGAGGTAGCCTGAGCATCCAAGATCCTCCTTCAAAGGGGTGGAAGAGAGAGTGCTTGCTTTGTTTCTGCCAAAGATACAAACCCTAGGACGTCCTAAAGCTTATATACTACTCTAAAATTACAAAAAATCTAGGTCTAAGCCCATAAGTGTGCCGCTCAGCGGTAAAGTGCCGCTCAGCGGTAAGTGCGTGAGTAGTTTCTTCCCCTCAGCGGCCATTTTGCCCCTCAGCGGTTCCAACGTGAACTCCTGAGTGCCGCTCAGCGGTAAACTGCCGCTGAGCGGCAGTTGCGACTTCTCCTTTTGCACTTTTTGATGTCTTTTCTGATTTCATCTCTCTCCTTCTTCACTTCTTTCACCAAATTCACCTTAAAACCTGCACAAAAACACTGAAATCAAGCATAAACCTGTCCAGCTCTCTTATTTCAGAAAATATGAATAAAAGCATGATTTCAAGCTAGTTTCTAAGTGTTACAGGTTGCTTTTAGTATCAATTTAAGCATGAAAATAACAGTTTTTCAACTGTTATCAAGAGGCAGACGCAACACCACCAAAACTAAGACGCGGCGGAGATGGAAGTAAAACGGAGGAAACACCAAAGCACACGCGAGAGGTCACCGAAAAGGAGGAGACGACGAAGATAAATGGTGGTGACCACACGGAGAGGAGGAGACGACGACGATAAACGATGTCACCGACCGTGGGAGCAAACGCGATGGAAGCTATGGAAGCAAACGGAGATTGCATCGTTTCGTTTCTGTAGAAGCGCGCAGAGAAGAAGATGAACGAAGGCCGTTCTGTTCGCGAAAGAAATTTAAACACCTTATTGCCTCGGTTCGTCACTTAACTGAGGCATAACAACCTTACCACCTCGGTTTAGATTCAATCGGTGCATAAACAGCACCTGAAACGTCTGAAACGTCAGAGGATGGCAGTGGTTTTGGCAGAGGTTTTTGCAGTGGAGCAGGTCTGAAGCACCTTACTACCTCGGTTCTCATCAGAACCGAGTTAGTAGCCTCGCATGTCTTGTTTGGCAGGTGGGGACAGGTCTGGTGGCAGGTCTGAAGCAAGAGATATGCCTCGGTTCTTTTCAAAACCGAGTTGGAAGGTATGTTTAGGCCTCAGTTTAAATCCAACCGAGTTAGTAAGGTGAGCTTTACGCCTCGGTTCTCGTTAGAACCGAGTTAGTAGCGCGTGGCAGGTGGTGGCAGGTCTGGTGGCAGGTCTGAGGCAGAGACATATGCCTCGGTTCTGCTTAGAACCGAGTTAGTATCGCGCTTTAGGCATCGGGTTTGGAGCAACCGAGGCATATAGGGTAGCTTTATTTACGGTTCTGCCACCGCATTTTTATACGCTTCGAGTGTGCTTAAACCGATGCGTATGTGGCGCTTTCAAATCCCCTTTTTTTACTAGTGTCATTTGTATAACCTTCCCTTCCGTGGCAAACACGTTTGATTCTTTTATAAGAAACCAACTTAAAATAAGTGGCATCTAGGGTGTTCGCCACCAGGTTTACTCAATCTTTAAACTCCTTTAAAGATATACTAATACTAAAGTAGGGAACGTAAAGTCCCACCTCATGAGGATCCCAACCATAGCCTGCAATGGGCGGTAGTAGAGCTAACGAGTCATCCTTGTAAGACCCTAGGAAAATGTGGTAATTATGGAATAATGTGGTTATGAGACTTGGACCTTATTGTTTGTTAATTGGTGTTTGATGATTAGGTGTTTCTAGAATTATAATTATTATGTTTATTATTTAATGTTATTATTGATTAAGTGAAACACATGATTAATATGTTGTTATTTGGATGATTTGTGGGATGTGTTATTACTAATAATGTTTTGGATTAAGGGTAGAAGAGTGATTTAGGATTGAATAGGTGTGGGTCAAATTCTAGTAGAAAGAAAAAGAGTTAAAGTAAAATTTTGGGTTTTAATTTGTATTTTGGTTCCAAGGGCAAAAAGGTCATTTTACCCTCATTAATTAGTGTAGAAATTAAGTTAGGGGGTGTAGAAAGTAAAAGAAAGGAAAATAAATCTGAAATTAAAAGATTTAATGGTTGTTGATATTATTTTAATTAAAAAGATAAAGATAGAACAACAAAAGATAAAAATGGAAAAGGGAAACTAGGGTTGCCCATTCTAACCTATTTAGAACGAAAAAGAGAGAGAGAGGGAAAGAGGGAGAGAAAGGCGATTTTGGGAGAGAAGAGAAAGAATTGTAGAAACCTTAAATATTGGTGGTGTTTTAGAGTGTAGACAAAGCCCTAAGATTGGCTAGGGTTTGGGGAAGCTTACCCTTGTTTGTTAATTGTTCTATGTTATATGTGTTCTTAGTTATTTTGATTAATAATCCTTGTTGATACATGTTTATATGATTCTGATTATGGTTGTATGTGTCACTTGTTGGGCAAGGGTTTATGTATGCATGGGCATAGGGTTTTTGCAATATTTGTGTTGGGTTTTCCCTACGAATGTATATATGGTTGTTGGGTTATCCCAACGGAGGGTTTGATGCTAAGGGAGAATAAAGTTATGAGGCTTGGGGGTTTTCCATGCAAATGTGTGTGTAATGGTGTGGTAATAATCATATGCATTATAATTGTGTTGTTTGAGTTATAATATGTGTAATGATTTAATTTGGATGATTCAAGTGTTGTGATGTATGTGTTTGAGTATGTTTACAAGGGTATGTGATGCTTGATTAAATGAATGATGTTTTGAGGGAGTTCCCTCGTGATTTAGGGTTGTTGCATGTGTGTTTGCAGACTTGAATTATGTCCAAGATGTGTTTCGTTTCGTAGATAATCGATTATCACTTATGATAATTGATTATCCCTTCTTGCATGATGTTTCTGGGTGATTTTCACTAAGATAAACGATTATCAAGAGTGTTAATCGATTATCACAACGTATTTTTGTGAAAAATGGTGAATTTGATGAAGAATGGATGTGGTTCAAGCCTAGGAAGCAGTGAAATGCATTGGTGCTCAAGGAATGGGAGTAATGGGCTTGTTTAGGATCAATTTTGACTTGTGATTGTGAATTGGAGTATGAATTAGAGTTGGGATGTACTGGAGTATGTGATTGATGAGTAGGAGAGTGGAGGATACTCTACTACTTGTTGTACCTAGTAAATCCTAGTTCTATCTAGTAATATGTGATTCCCTTTGGCATTTGTTGTTGAAAAGGGGATGACTCTCTTTGGCATTGGTTGTTGAAAAGAGAGTGGTGAGTCTCTTTGACATTGGTTGTTGAAAAGAGAATGACATTCTCTTTGGACAATAGTTGTAGAAAAGAGAATGGCGTTCAAGTGTTGAATCTTCTTTGGTGAATGGGAGATGTTTTGCCTTGTGTGATAAGAGAACAGGTCCGAAACTAGAAGAAGGATGACTCGAGTGTATATGTATAGGGAACCTACAAATGAGGTTGTAGGAACGACTATAGTCGGTGAGGTAGGGTACAAGACTATGACTGATTCTTTCCACTATGGTATTTATGGTATGGTGATGCTCATGTTTCATGATTGTGATAGTAATGATGGTGGTGTATCTATGAAAGTGATCATGATATTTAAGATGCTCCAGGTGATGTTATGTGATAGCGGTGTTACTAGAAGAGTATAGTAAGTAGATAACATAGGTGCTAACGAGTGGATAGACCAAGGGTCTATATGTGAGAAGTTAGTGATGACACCAAGGGTTAGAGATTCATTGTGTTTGGATTGTAATGTGATGGTTAGAAATCTTATTGATATGACTATTATGTATGTGGTGTTTTATTATTATTGATATAATCAATATGTCTATAACTTGTTATTATGATTGTTTTATCGGTAGCTTACCGCGTATGTGTTTGTGTCTGTGTGTTGTGAATCATATTATCAGTGATGATCGTATAATGCATTATACATGAGCAAATGATGTTGTAGATGTTGCTGAGACATGATAGATTCGAGAGATGATGGGGGACAGACTTGGGATTCTAATTCAAAGTTACTGCATTGAATTTTAGACAAAGTAATTGAAGTCGTTTTATTTCATTCGTTATTGTTGGTTCAAACAAGTATAAACAAGATATACAAAGCAGAGAGAACAAAAAGAAACAGAATAATGTCTAGTAATTTTGTTCACAACAACCTACAACTTACTTCATTCACATTACAGTAAAATAACAAAAGAAAATAACCCTCCATAACTGTTGAGCAGTTATGCACAGTTATGCACAAGAAGAAAATAAACTGAAATGAAGAGTCAACTGCAACATTTCTCCACCTTGACACTTCAATGCAGTTTGTACAACTACTCCCATGAAATCAAACATGACTAAAACCCACCGTGCTTAAGCATTTTTCAAACTTATTTCTAGGTAACACTTTAGTTAACATATCTGCTGGATTGTCACTAGAGTCAATCTTCACCACTTCAATAGCACCTGAATCAATCACATCTCTAATGAAATGTAGTTTAACATCAATAAGCTTGGTCTTTGAATGATACATTTGATGATTGGCTAGATGAATAGCACTTTGGCTATCACAAAAGATCTGTACACTATTCTGTTTGAATCCAAGTTCAAAGAGCATTCCCTTTAGCCATAAACCTTCTTTTACCCCTTCAACCAAAGCATTATATTATGCTTCTGTGGTGGACAAAGCTACAGCAGATTGGAGATTTGCCTTCCAACTCACAGCTGTTCCAAACAGAGTAAACACATAACCTGAGAGAGATTTTCTAGTATCAGGACATCCAGCATAATCAGCATCAACAAAACCTTCAATGATGGATTTAAAATTACTCTTTCTCTGATATAGAAGACCAGAGTTTAGAGTTCCATTCACATATCTCAGAATCCACTTCAGAGCTTCCCAATGAACATGTGCAGGTTCTGCCATGAACTTACTCACAACACTAACAGCATGTGCAAGATCTGGTCTAGTGCAAATCATGCCATACATAATGCTGCCTACTCCACAAGCATAAGGAATAGGTTCCATCTTCTTCCTATCATCATCAGACTTGATGTCTTGACTCCTTGAGAGTTTCATGTGATGGGCTAGAGGTGTGCTCACTAGTTTAGCTTTATACATTCTAAACCTTTCCACAATTTTTTTCATATAAATCTTTTAAGACAAAAATAAAGTACCTTGCAGCTTATCTCTGATGATATCTACTCCAAGAATTCGACTAGCTTTTCCAAGATCCTTCATTTCAAATTCTGAATTCAGTGCATGCTTTAGATCATTAATCATCCCTTGGTCTTTGCTTGCTACTAGAATATCATCTACATACAACAATAGATACAACCAAACTCCCTTTTCGAGTATATAGACACAACTATCATAGCTACATCTCTTGATGTTCAACTTCATTAAGAAGTCATCAAACTTCTTGTACCACTGTCTGAGACTTTGTTTTAGACCATACAATGATTTTTGCAAGAGGCATACCTTATCATCAACTGCAAATCCCTCAGGTTGACTCATATAGATTGTTTCCTCTAAGTTTCCATGTAGAAAAACTGTCTTGACATCCAATTGCTCCAGATATAAACCAAATTGATTTACAATTGACATCAAAATTCTCACTGAACAGTGTTTCACCACAGGTGCAAAAATCTCATTGTAATCCACACCTTCGACTTGAGTAAACCCCTTTGCCACCAATCTTGCCTTAAATCGAGCCTTCTCAACTCATGGAATCTCACCCTTCTTCTTGAAGATCCATTTGCATCCAATCACCTTTTGGGCCTTAGGTAACTTTACAAGTCTCCAGGTGTTATTTTTTCTAAGTGATTCAAGTTCTTCTTCCATTGCACACAACCAAAGCTTTTGTTGTTCACTCTCAAGAGCCTCTTTGAAGTTTCTTGGTTCATCTGATTCATTTATCTCTTCAGCTGTATTCAAAGCATAACATATTAAATCAACTTGTCCAAATCTCTGAGTTGGTTTGGAGATTCTTCTTTCCCTGTCACGAACAAGTTGATAGTCATTGGTGGCTTGATTGGAAGATGAGTGCTCAATGTTACGTGATGAACTTTCTGGGCCATCATTAAGATCTTGTTGAGTTTTATCAATAGGAGTCTCCACCTCAAATTGTAATTTCTCCATCCCTGATTCCTGGTTTAAAGTATGCATTCCCATCCTTGCTTCATTAAAGATTACATCTCTGCTAATTATGAGTTTTGGTGGTTTTGGATCTAGCCTCCACAATCTGTATCCTTTAACACCTTCTGCATATCCAAGGAACACACATTTCTCAGCCCTAGCTTCTAGCTTGTCTTTCTTTACATGAGCATAAGCCAAAGCTCCAAATACCTTTATATTTGAGTAATCTGCAGGTTTACCACTCCAAACCTCCATACATGATTAACACAATAAGATTTTATTAAGAATGTACTCTGGTTGAATTCATTGTGAATAATCTAGAAAGGTCTTGCATTTGATTGAGGATCTACTTTGTTTAATTGTATGATCGCCCTCAAATTATTTAAGAATGTACTTTAATTAATTTGAAACCTGAATAATAATCAATTTAACAATGATTTGTGGATAACTGATGATGAATCTAGCTTGGAAAGTAGTGGAATTAGCCTATTTCATTATAATTGTTTCTAAGTTTTCTATTTGTTCTTCAAACATTAACTTTATTAGCATAATATCTCACTTTTATTTTTGAGCATTGCATAACATTCATAAGAGTCAAATATTGAAGAGCAATTTCGTATTCATTGGGAGACGACTCATGATTACTTTAACCCTATCTATTTTCTTGAATACTACTTGGCAATACTGATGTTGCCTTTAAAAGTAGTATTAATTTGATAGCTTCAACGACAACGTATCACCATGGTCAAGCACCTTCAAGAGAGTGAAAGTCATCCTTGAAGATGGTGTCAACTCTACCTTGTGGACCACCATTGGAGCCATCATGAAGCATGTAGTGTAGGTTTCTTTAAGGCTTGTATTAAGGCCTAAGTAGCATAGGATATTCCTTAAGTTATACATCCAAACCAAGTGGAAAGTGTGTGCCATGTGTCATGCTTCCATTAGAGAGGATTTCCTTTTTAGAAGTGGCCACATGGCACATAAGAGTGGAGAGGATTTCTTTTTGGTAGTGGCCACATGTCCCTCCATCATTGAAGAGGATTTGCTTTTAGTAGTGGCCACATGACACTCTAGGAATGGAGAGGATTGTGTTTTATGAGTTGCACATGTCCTCCCATCATTGAAGAGGATTTGTGGACACTTTTCTACTCCTTAGAAGGTATATTTTTGGCCAATGAGAGCAAATGTGAGAGATCATGCTTTTATGGTTAGAAGGAGACACCTTTGGCCTATAAATAAAGGTGTCTCCACACTTGTATTTCATCTTGGATTAATGTAATATTATGCGTCCAAATTTAGGTCAAACACTTCCTAGATCAAGACAAGAGCAACCCTAGAGGTCCCTCTAGTCACTTTCCTCCTTGAGTTGGCCTCACCTCTGTTGGAGCCATTAAACACTTCATCATCACCACCATATCTCTTAGAGGTCATGAGCTTCTACACCATCCACACCTTAGCTCATCATCCTTGGACCATTTACCACCACTTTTTCACATCATTCATCCAAGGAAACACCCCTCCATGCACATATCCTAGTTTTGTCCCAACCTAGCTAAGGAGGTTGCTATCATTTGGTATCAAGAGCCTTGGTTCTTCAAGAGCTAAGTTTACTTGGTTTCCTTATATATCTTTATTGCTTTTATGTGTTATTCTTACTTGTCATAATCTTGTTTCCATTTTTGTTGTTTTTATGGTTCTACTTTGCTCTACTCTTGGAATCATATTTTTGTTGTTATTCTTGTCATAATCTTGTCATAATCTTGTTTCCCCACTAATGAAGTATAGGGAAAAACTAGGATCAATCCAAGGACTCAACAAAATTAAGTTTTAAAATGTAGAGTTAAGTCTTGTATTTATTTACTAATTACTAACTAACAAGTGGCGAAAAGGAATTAAAACAAAGAAAAAAAAGTAAACTAAAATCTGTTCAAAGAAAGAAAAAAAATGAAGTACAAGAAAAAGAAATAGAAATCTAAACTATTAAGAAATAAACCTAAAATGTAAAGAAAAGATGGTATGTGACAAGAACAAACAATGTTATTTTGAACGAATATAAAAGCTGAGGAATCTAAGTGTTAAATGACATGAGCCTAAATGAAATGATACAATGAAGAAAAATGAACTTAATTTGGACAATGAAAGAATAGTATAATGAAGTGAAAAGTCAAAGTGGAATGAGTAAATAACCTAATATCTAAGAATTTAAAATCCAAAATCCAATTATCAGAATTCTCAAACAAAAAGAAATGATCAATTCAAATCTTTAAGCAAAGACAAAACAATATAAATGGATGAAGAATTACTAAGTCATAATCTAAAACACCTGAAACTATTACTCAAACACTAAATCATTATTAGATTCATGAATTGGAATCCAAAATGCAAGGATTAGCACAACATAGTATTTATTTGCAACTCGGGAAGACATCCTGTAAAGGTATACCCTCTTTGGAGTAATTAAGTCTCAAAGAACTTAGTTTGTGCAAATGCATACTCTATGTAACAAACCTCAACAATTTCAACTTTAATTCAATCTTCTAACTAATATCAGCAAGCACATATAAACTTCAAGATTTCTATCTAAACATCAACATCACAATTCACTATAGTAAATCCAAACAAACTCAAAAATTTGCAAGAAAACAATAGAGAACTAACACTTAACAATCACGGACATTAAATCCAGACCAAATATTTTGATTCATTCAGTGTTTTGAATTCCACCCTGACTCAAGGAGACACCTTGGAAAAGAAAAGCTCATTATGGAGTCAATACAGTTTCTCTGATCAGAGAAAATAAAGTGCAGTTTCACAATCCAAAACCTAAATAAAACCAAAATTTTTTATTCTAAAAAGACAGCAATAGCATAATTGAAGTCACAATATTTCTTTTTTTCATTAGACTCATCTCCAAACTCGAGAAGACATCTCAATAAGTCATGCTCACTATGGAGTCATGTGATTCCTTAAGGAATTTCAACTGTGTGGAGCCACAGAGTCTAAAGCAGAATTTTCAAAACAAAACTAGAAAGGCTCGCACATAATCGATCAAGAACACAGAGAAATCAACAAGCACTCAACACATAGAAACATCAAGAACGAAAGTATTATTAACCAGAAACAAAGAAAACACAAGAATATACCGAACAATGTACGAGCGAGAAGACAAGAACTTGAATCTACCGATAGCGCGTAAACCCTAATCGATGAAAGCGATAAACCTAGAATGCAACTGCTCCTACTCTATTCAGAAACTAAGAACTGTCAAAGTAAAGTGCGTGTGTACATGGTAGAAGCAAACCCCTTTATATAGGGTTGAAGATAGAGGGAGATGGGAAAGGGAACCTTCACAACTTGGACGATTCGTACTTCTTAATTGGACGACCAACCTTCTTTCTACTTCCTTGCATTTCTCTAGTTGTTTGATCCTCTCCACATGGCAGCGCCGGTCAGCTCCATCATCTTCTCCAGGCAGCTCCTTTGGTCACATCAGCATCTCTCTTTGCTCTGCCCTGGCTCTAGGGTTTTTCTTTCTATCTCAACCCCAGCAAATGGGTTCTTTCTTCCAATGAAAACGAGGGGAAGAGACCCCTAAGGCAGCTGCTGCTGAAACGCTCTGTTTCACTAACTTCAGCTGCTGCGTTTTGATTAAGTGGGCGCAACTCATTGCTTCTTGATAAACACATTTTTAATCCCCGAAAACAGAGTCAAAAACTTGTTAAGACCTCGACAAGTGTACCGAATCGTATCAAATAATAGTAAATGGTAAGACCAAGTATCGTTTCCCAAGAGACTCACGGCACTAAACAGTTATGTGATTACTCAACTAATTAAGACTCTAAAGAACAAATTTTGGGGTTTTTGGATGCAAATGCAATAAAATAAACATGAATGCAATTTGATCAATTAAGGCTAAACACAAGAATGAATGGATGAAGTTAATGATATTTTTGTTGGGTTTAGATTTCACCTAATTTACTCTCATGCATATTTGAATTCATCTTCTTCATTAATGTTAACACCACTTTCTAATTTACCTTAAACCCGATGTCTCGGTGAAGAAAGCCTACTCCAAATTACTAGTTCACAATGTCTTGTCTCCCCAGCAATTAATCATGCATTACATTCGCATAGAAGCTTAAATGCAACCGATCCTCCTATTCCTATGTCTAGGTAATATTGCTTCCGGGAGAATTTCCCTAGTTCTAGATTTTCTCATATGTGTCCATAGTGACAAAATCAATAATTATGCAATTGAATGAGTTAAACAAAGTATGCATAGACTATAGAGGAAAAACCCTAACAATTAATGAAGTAAAACATATATAATCAAGAGTCAATTCAATACATGAGAGTTTAAGAGGTTATATCTTTCCCAACAACAAATAAGGTTTAGTTCCCCATCGTCATGGAAGAACTAGTTGAACAATGGAATGAAAGAATGGAAGAGATAGAAAAACCCGAGAAAGAGAAGAGGAGAGTCGTCACCATCCCCAAATCTACCCCCAAGGGGTGAAAAGTGTGTTTCTGTGCTCAAGCCATCAAAAGATACAATCGCTAGGACGTGCAAGTCCTTAAATAGAACATAAAAATGACAGAAAACAGGTCCAAACCCACGTTGTCGGCGCTCAGCGGCACTTTTGCCGCTCAGCGGTAAGTGCGGCACTAGCGCTCAGCGTAATTTGGCGCTCAACGTAACTTTTTCTGCACTCTGGTTGATTTTTCTGCATTCTGGTTGACTTTTTTGCATTCTGGTTGACTTTTCTGCATTCCAATCATTCGGTACTTTAACTCTTCTTTCAAATAATTCCAATAGCCTACAAAATCAAGGGAATCTAGCACAAAACCATTAAATTCACCTTCAACTCTTTTATTCACAAAACTAAAGCAAAAACATGAGTTCAAGCAAGCTTCTAAGTCAAAAATGGTGTTTTTAATATCAAAATTAAGTATAAAAATAACGGTTTTTCAACCGTTATCACTTCCAATCAGCAGCCGTGCAATTGGAAAATGAACCTGGAACTCAAACTATTCCTAGGGGCAGCAGCAGCGCACCAAAACAGTGTCGTTCAACTAAATCCGCAAGCCCAATTAGTGCAACCCAATTCCAGCAACATGTTCAATCATAGCAGAAACCAAGTTTGGCAGCAACATCCAGGTGCAACAGCCCAAAGCTTCCAATGAGCCCAAAGTTGCTTCTGTTGACCAAGAATATTAGCCTAGTTTACCAAGGCCAAAGCCCAATCTGCAGAAAAATCAATCAACAATTAAAGAAAAGGCCATTTCAGAAATTAAAGAAAATAAAAACCTATCTAAACAAAAATAAAGGAAAGAATTCTAAAAAGAAATACTAATTTCCTATTTATGACAAACACTAAAAAAATACTTCTAAAATCCTAATTTTATCAACAATTTTATAAAACTAGAGATTTAAAAGAAAAACCTAAAAATAACCTAATTCTAAACAATAAGAAACTAAAATGAACTAAGAAAGACTTCTAAACCTAGAAAAATATGCAAATATAGAGAGTTATCAATGTTCTTGTGTTTCTTTATGTTCTATGTGTCTTTTATGTTTTTGAATCATTCCTCATTGTTTATGTTGGTTATATATGTTATTTGGTGTCATTTTAACTTTTGAATCCATCCATGTTGCGTAGAAGTCGTGTTTAGTCCTTTACTTGTCTTTATTTTCAAGTTAAACCTTGAAAAGATCACCAATAATATATGTTTGTGTGTTTTTCGAAACTGCATCTTTTGGGAACCTTTGAGTGCTTTTTCTTTCCATATTTGTTGTTAGTTCATCAACAAATTCATAGAGTTAGGTTTCATACATGTCATTTTTTAGTTTCTAATCAAAATTTTGATTCTAAGAGGATTTCTCTATTATTATGTGTGTGTGACCTTATACACCTTTAAAGGCATCTTTAAAATCTTATTTGGAGTGTTTTTTTGTGTGCATTATGTTATGGAAAGTTATAAAAAAAACAAGAGACAAAATAATAGGAAAAAGAAAAAGTAACTAAACAACTACATAAAACAAAAGTAAAAAGCAAAAAAAAGCAAGGTTCATTTCACACTACCACCACTACCTTTTGGTGTGCATTTTATGATGATTTGGTGGCTATTTTGCACCTGAAATTCACATCCCAAACCTTTGTTCCAACAACTAGTCCATGCCATTTGATGCTATAAAGTTGGTCTAGTGCCACATGTGCTCAAAAATTGGTTAAAGGACAAAAAACACCTTTTCAACTTTAGTAATTTTTTAGTTTTTGTGATCTTTTCAAGATCTTTTCCTTAGGAATTACTTTTGAGTGCTGAACCATTTATTTGCTTGCTTGTCTCCTTGCTAATCTTGGTTTTGTCGTCTAAAAATTCCATTTGAGATAGTCTTGTTCATTTTGACCTTTTCTTTCTTTTCTCTTTGGTTCTTTTTCGTATTTTGGTGGTGTTGATCTCTTTTGGTGTTGGTTTTTTTTTTTTCTAGAGGTGATCCAACCTCTTCGAGATAGCATCTTAGGTGAAAATGACCTTGAAGGGAAACTTGAAGTCTTGGTCTAAAACAAAAGATAAGAAAATATGCACTTGATGAGGAAGAGAGATTTGTGTGTATTTTGTTTGAATTGTGAAATACTATTTACTTTCCTTTTAGACTTGTATATTCGGCTTGTTAGAGGTTTGTCTTAATAAGAACATCGAACACTTATTATTTAAGTGTTATTTACCTCAAGAATCTCTACTTGGCAAAGGCTCACAAAACCATTTATTATTATATATTAAGATCGGAAATGAATTCATTTTAATAAATAAAACTTCAAGTTAGTCTGTATCGGAGAATTTTCTCATCCAGTTTCCTAAGTGTCAAAATTTCACTGTTCTCTCTACTTTACTTTATAAAAGTCCTTGTAATTATTATTTATATTTTTTCCAATTTTATTACTTTATGAATAATTAATAAAAAAATATAAAAATAATACAATTTAAAAAATATATAATTTTATAAAAGTAATATAATAAATTTTCTTACAAAATAATTATTTAATTAAAAATAAATTAATTTTTAATTTTATTAAATAAATATTTTTATTTATTAGTTATCTAATTTAAAAAATTATATGTTATTATTATTATTATTATTATTATTATTCATTTAATTTTTTCTTGTTTATTCTTTTAGTTATTTTCTCCACACAATAGTAGAGTGGAGGAGAAGAGTGAGTGGGAACAAGAGTTTCCTTCGCAAGCGGATGGCCATACGGTGTCTACCTGAACCCTCATTCTTTTCATCCTAAAGTTTTCCTTCTTTCGCACTTTGCAATAAGACAAAACGCATCGCATTGAAATCCAAATCCCATAACCCCCCGGTATCCATGGATTCCTTCCAGCAACATCACAGCTACATGAGACCACCGCAACCGCCACCTCCTCCGCCGCATGCGGCGGATCCCCACCATCACCCGCACCACTTTCACCAGATACCGCCGCCGCCACCCCAAGCTCCCTGGTTGTCCTCTCAATTCCAATACCACCCTTCGCAGACCCCTTCCCCTCCGCCACAGTGGCAGCAACCACCACCGCCGCCGCCGCCCCCTCCTCCTCCGTCGAACGCATATTCGTACCATCCAAGCCGGTTCCCTCCTCCTCCGCCTCGCTCTCATGCGCCTCCTCATCAGTTCACCCCTCACTCCCACATTTCTCAGCCTTATCCTCAGGTGAAATATCCTTCTTGCCCTTCGTGTTTTTGCCTCTTTGGTTTGCTAGGGTTTCTTCTGTTATAGGTTCACTATTTGCCTGAAATTTTTGTAGGAATGGGGCAATCCAAACTTGCAACCTAATCAGGGCTATCCAGGTTAGCTGTTGCTTTTTGTTTTAATGTTACGTTAGAAACGTTGTTTTCGTGTTCATGCCACAATTAAGGTTTTGTTGTTTATTATTGGTGTGCGGAATAGTTTGAGGTTATGTTCACTTGAGAGGGAAACATTTGTACAGGAAAGGAAGAAAATACGGAATGGGAAAAACGAATCTTGCATTGTTTTGTTAGCTTATGTTTGATAGTTGATTTAATACCAAGTTATTTGGGTCAAATACAATGTTTTTTTCTTTATGATTCATTTGATTTTGTATGTATTCATGAGATTATTGTGAGTCGTGACTTGACACCGAATATTGGCTATGATAGATACTTGCGTGTGTCTGAGGAATTACTGCAGTTTGCAACTTGTTTAAATGATTATTACTCTGTTAATGTGCGTTGCTTTCATTGGAAAAAAATTAACAGCGTAATTTTATTGATTTTGTATGCCTCTGTGATTTTTAAGCTCTATATGACATCTCGGAAAATACTTGCATGTGTCTGAGGAATTACTGCACTTTTAAACTGTTGTTTGCAACTTGTTAAATGGTTATTAGTCTGTTAATATGCGTTGCTTTCATTGGAAAAAATAACAGCGTAATTTTATTGACTTTGTCTCTGTGATTTTTAAGTTCTATATGACATCTCGGAAACCCAATCCCCGAGCTTCTGTATGTCCATTCTTAATGCAGCGGATATTGTGGTAATTTGACATAATGTTGTATTGGTAGCTCATAACAATGAAGAAGATTGGGCTGCGAAGGCAAGAGCTTGGGCAGCTAAGGCTGCCATGGAAAGTCAGCATCCACAAACACATTTTTCACCTGCTGGAAGATTGCACGAGCAAAATCACTATCATGATCAGTACCAGCAATCGGTTGACTCACATTATACTGATGTGCAAAACCAATCTCATTCAACATCAAGCTATCAACAATTTTCCTACTTAGATACTTCTGCGCAGCGACTTTCAGGACATTCTCAGGATGCTGTACCTGTCAGTTTGGAGACATCTTATGCTCAAGATGGACATTCGTACAGTGCCAGAGATGGGACCAGCATCAGAGATTCAAATGTTTCATTTGAACAAGGGAGCATGCAAGCAAATCCATCAGTTCATCAGCAGGAGGTACCTTCTAGTTATAGTTCTGTTGCAGGTAATTGTTTATTTAGTTTATTGAAGTTGCAAGTGAAGCTTCTGTGGAATGGATCATAAATCAATATTCTGGAATTTTCCTTTAATGTATGTATGTGATACAAACCTGTCAAAATTTGGTTAAAAGATATTGTTAGTTGGAATCACATGAATAATGATTTAATGACAGTGTTATCGGATATCAGTTAAAAGGAAAATATCGTGTACCTAAAAGTCCTTTAAAAAAAATATTGGAAGCCATAACGGGTTATTATAGAAGCATCATGGACCAAACAAATACAATATATGCATATAGATAAATGAAAAATGCAGAAATATACTTGAAATGCAACATAATGTAAAACAATCATATCATTAATCATAATAATGAAATATAATAGTAAGTCTAGACGTTCGAATAAAATAAAATCAAAGCAAAACACCACCATGTTCAAATAAATTAACTACTGTGGTGTGAGATTTATATATTAGTGAATAAGTATAAAATACAAAAGAAGGGAAAGAAATCGGGAGGGTGGGTTGTGCTGCTATTGTAGAAACAAAGAACAAACAGCAAAAAGAAAAATAAATGAGGATGAACCACGGTGGGTGGATGATGGTGGCACAATGATGGGACGAACCAAGGTGGGTTGTTGCCATGCAGAAGGAGGCAAACCTTAGTGGGTGGCACTGCTGCAAAAGACAAACCAAGTGCTATGGTGGGACGAACCAGGTGATGGTGGTGGTTGCACAACTCACAGGTGGTGGCAGTGGTGGCAACATGGCGAAATGTAGTTGATTACAAAGAGTGTGGTGCAATGAAGTGAGGAGCAGGTAGGGTTTTTTATTTTTTGTTTGGGTTTGGGTCAGGTTGTGGGTTGTATGACCCAATTCTTTTTCAAAACAAAAATTCAACTGGGCTTTGATCAAGTTGTGTATAACCCAGAAAAGAAAAAAAAACTAGGATTACATGCAGCTTGAGTTGGGTCACTCTGACATGAAGACTTCTTCAGTAAGAAGACATGCATGGCAGTGGCAGCATAATTTCTGTTGTGGCCAATCTGCAGCACTATACTACGGTGCCCAAAGTGGATGTGATGACCCATCACAGAAAATCTGATTTGCCACGGCCATGCTGTGGCTGCTGGTGACAAACTGCCACTGCACTCCACCGTGGATTACCATCTCCAATTTTTTGTAACACCGTAGTATATTATTTCACTCTGATTGCTTAGAGTTTCATTATTTCATTGGAGATTCACTCTGATTTGCTAGAACTGTGCAAAGTTTTAGGAATATCTGTTGTGTTGTGTTTCCATCAATATTGATATGGAGGGGCTACAACTTCCTGCGTGGGATGAAAAACCAAGCCAGTGTTGGGTGGCTGTGGTCAGAATCTTGTGGCAGAGAGGCTTGTGAAGTTGGCTTCTGAAGAATGTTCAAACGCTGTATAATGCTATCCAGATGACTAGACATTACAGCAATTCGAACGAGGGACTGTGTTGATGCTCTGGGATGAGTCTATCGTGGTAAGAAGGTCTGGTATGGGTGGTGAGGTTGATTGGAGGTGGCCTCTTCCCGGACCAGTAGATCTGAGAGGGACAATTGCCTAGGAGAGATGAGGGACAACTGGGAAAAGAGTTTCTGTTGCAAAGTTCTAGAATTAATAGAGATAAAGTTAAGGATCCCTATGTTTAAAAGTATTTTTTTTGTAATTGATCATGAATCATGTTCTGATTACCTGCTAACGATATAGGTCTTCTGATATGTTGTTCATGCTGTATTTAGGCATATGTTTAAAAATATAATTTTAGTAATTGATGCTGAGTCACACATGTTGATTACCCGTTAACAATATAGGTATATAGGTCTTCTGACATGTTCATGCTGTCTTAAACAAGATATTATCAGCCTATCCCAATTCTTGTTTAATGGACTACTAGTATGATTTTATAGATTATTTTGGTTAGAAAAAGAAACATTAATTGATGGGGAGGGGAGAATACAAGGTATCTACCAGACGCACGTACACAAAGCTGAATGAAAACAATGAAAACTAGAATCTCCTTTGAGAAACCACCAAAATAACTTCACCCAAGGATTACGCACCAGTTAATCCCCATTGTCAACAAATAACTCAACAAAACGGGAAACCTAATACTAAAACTCAACAATGCTCACTTTGGCCATAAGGTTTCAAATTTACAGTATCTGGATGAGAAGTGTTTCCTTTTCAGAATCAGTACTTGTCTTTTCTGGATTATGTGGCAGCTAATCTTCAAGGTTGTCCTCTCTGGACAAGTATTGGGAAGGAAAACTGAGAAACAGGATGACATTAATTTTTTCATGTGTTACGAGCTACTAGGACTTGCTGTATTTCAAAATAATAGATGTTTCAATGAGAGCTGTGCTCTTGTTAGAAATATAGGGAACATATATGAATTCGCTTAATTTTTATCATGTCAAGCAAATTATATTTTTCCACTTTTCATGAGAAGCCATTTTTGAGCTGAGAATTAGGTGGCTCAAATTAGGATTGATTACATTTTGGTTGCCACCATCCAAGATTTTAGCAATAACCAGGCTTATTTATATTTATATATGAAATCAGAAGCCTTGATGAAGTAACCATTAGTGAGAATTGAACATCATTATATAGCTAATTGTTAAGTCAATTTATTTATAAGTGTTGCCCCCATAGTTGTTTTTTGTTAGCCATCTGTTCATATTCGGAGCATTGTTTATTGTAATAGGATTAATTAATGAGTTGTTGGACCTTATGCCTTTTTTGGCACCTCGCTGCCTTACCTATAACAGTTATTACATCTTCACAAATTTGTTCAGTACAAGGAATGATTAACCCATCTCTTATCAGTTATGCTAGTTTATTTATGGCCCATGTTATTAGTAGATACAAATACTTAATTTTTCCTATCTAAAGATGAGTTCGAGAATAAGTACTAGTTGGAACTTTGAAATATCAGACAGTGTGAAAGTGCTTTTTAAAGTTTACACATTTTTTGTATCTTGCCTTTTTATTTTTCAGTGGTCATTTGAATATTGGCTTGTTGGACCTGGCAGGTAAAGAGGCTGCTGATCAGATTCAACAATCATACTCAGTCTTCCCTTTGTCAAGTTCATCATCTCAAGAACGTCATGTGCAACCATCAATGCATGCACCACCTTTTGCATCTGGCAGCCACTCAGTGGACTCGACTATCAGTCTTGCTGATCAACCATTAGATTTTGCACCCAGGTTTAATCGTGATAATGACTTGCAGATGCAATCAACTTATAGCCATCATGATTCAAGTACTTCAATGAATAACTGGGCCGCTCAAGTGGCCCCTGGTGTTGGTTATCCACCAATTCTTGCCTCTGGACCACAGGTTTTAATTTTGAAACCTTTTGTTTTCCTGGTCAACTTATATATTTATTTTAATTCTTTGGCTCTTGGTTAATTTACCAGCTTGACCCTTCTATCTCCACTCCTGGTCATGTGGCACCACCATTTGGAAGGTTTGCTGGACCCAGCCTCCCTTCAACCATTCCACCAAGTGGTGCACCCTTTACCCTTAGCACTGGAACTACAATTCATCCTCCTGCTTTCTCTGCTGATGCATATGGGGTATCTAGTGTTTCTGATCGTCCTAAGAAGGTAAGTATGTTGCAAAGGTTAATGCTTGTGTATATATATATATATATATATATATATATATATATATATATATATTATGTGTGTGTATGTATGTATGTCACCAAACCCCATTTTTCTATTATTTCAGGCTTCAGTTCCAAACTGGCTTAGAGAAGAAATAAAGAAAACAGTCATTGCTGCTCCTGCAGAGAATCTGAAGGAGGAAGCTGCATTTGTAAATGATGGCATTGACAAGCCATACACCAGAGGCGATGAGGCAGATAGTAAAAGCATTGATTCATCTAGATCGGCGGAGGATGAAGAAGATGAAGAGGTTTCATTTTTTTGACTTTAAAGTTTGTCTAGAAAATAAAATTCCATTATCATTTTTAATTTAGTATGGGATTATTTTTTGTATAGGATCAAGTTGAGGTAGCTAGAACTGCAGCAATCAACCAAGAAATAAAAAGAGTTCTGACTGAAGTTCTTTTGAAGGTCAGTTTTATTTAAAATGTAAATTTTTGGTCTTATTGAAGTCTGTAAACTGGATATATCAGAAAAAAATATATTGTAGTTCTAATTACAGTTTCTTCTTAGGTCACTGATGAATTGTTTGATGAAATCGCAACCAAAGTTCTTGCGGAAGATGATCTTACTGCTGAAGGTAAAATATTCGTCTGTTGCACTCTCATTTTCTCTTAAATTGTATCTATTAATCTAAGTAAATATCTTTATTCTACTAATCTAGTATTAAATAATATAAGTTCTAACAATTTGTTTCCTTCAGTAGGTCACAAGGTTGTCACCTCAAACCACAAGGCACCTGCTTCTCCACCCTCAGTTACAGTTCCTAAGGCATCTGCAAAGGTTTTAGTTCCAGTCAAAGAGAGGGTAGAAAATGATGGTTCCAGTGAAAAATCTAATTCTAGTTCTCCTGGAGATGTTTTAGGTCTTGGAAATTATGGTTCTGATGCTGATGATGAAGACAATGAAATTGAGAGTTCCAGTGTGCCAACTCCTGCAAAAGATGCTGCTTACCAGTCAGGGATTAAGCAACCTTTGGCAGATACACATGATGTATCTGTTAATGGCATTTCACAACTTCCTGAGCATAGTAGATATGAAACTAATTATGTGAATGCTCAGATCAAAACCACGTCTTTACCATCCAATGATTCTGCTTCCGATCTTTCACATTCTTCCAAAGTGGTGCCTGAAGATCTTAGGGATAACAGGCTTGATGCCATTCAAAGAAGCCATGATAGATTTAATGGCTTTAGTTCTAAAGATACTTCAGGGATACCAAGATCTGAACTGCTTGGAAAGAGCATTGGTGGGGAAAAAGCAACAGATGATCATTCAGGTAGGGAAAGCAGAAGAAAATCTGAAAAAAATGAGCGGCCTGACAGGAATACTTCTGAGAAAGACTTTGTGAAGGAGGTAAACAGTAGTAAGACCAGGATAGATGAAAAAGGTCATGAGAATCATCGAAGGAAGGATGAAAGAAATCATAAAAGGGAAAAAGCAGATTATGGCAGTGAGTCAAAAGAAAGGGTGAAAGAACACCATTTCCGGCACTGGGAAAAGGCAAAGGAATCAGATTCAAGGAAAAGATCCTCTCATGTTGATGTCAAGGATGATAAAAGGGAAGTTGAAAAATCCCATAGAGGTAGTACCACTGATGATACAAGCCGGAAAAGGGAGCATACAAAGGATAAGGGGGAACATAAATCAAGGCAAAAAGATGCAAGTAATCCTGACAGGCATAGGAGAAGACGTTCATCTTCAGTAAGTAGTAGAGGTAGAACCAACAAGGATCGTGTTGATCATGCTGGTAATTCAAGTGAAGGATCAGATGTCTCAAAAAGGTCTATAGTATATTCTTAAACCTCAATTGTCTGGTTGTTATATATAGTGTCTCATAATGTTTGTAATGCAGGAAGCTGCATTCAAGAAAGCGTGACTTGTCACCGTCTCCTGTCAGATCTAAAAGAAGGTATCATTTATTAAGAGACCCTTACACTGTTCAGGTTTGCAATATTGAAATTTGTGTTCCAGAGCATCTTGGACTGTGTTTATAGGCTATATCAGTATTTGTGTGTGTGTAATATATTTACCATTATAGTAATTCTCATACGATTACTGTTTTATGCTGGACGTTGATAGTGTCAATTGATTCGTTTTCCTTCTCTTGTTATTAATAGAATGTTTGTGATTCACGAGTAGGTTATCTTATTTGTGCTTAAGTGAATCTTAGATGTTGACACTATCGGCTTCTCTATATTTTATTTTAATGATTTCAGCTCTAGGTGAATTTTCTCATGACTTAGGTGTGATGACTTAATTGCTTAACTCAATCTTCACCGAAGCTCTATCTTGCTGTCTAAAGGCCAGCAAATGATAAATTTATTTCAGCATTGTTTTTGGACTTTAGCTTTTCTAATATGATGTGTTCTATTCACTTTTTTTCGGTGAAAAGAAAGTTTTACTTGTGTAATCTTGTTCCAATTTTTTTTATCAATATGATGATTGTTTTCTAATTGTGTTTGTGTAGGTATTTTCTGATAAATATTTTATGTATAATTAGATTATTTATGCTGGCCGTTATTTATAAGATTGTGCTGCATCTTAGTGCAACTTACTATTACCGTGAGTTTCAAATTTGAAAATATAACTGTTGACTTATTTTAAACCTTGTTTCGTCGAGAAAAATTATTGAGCCTATGGTTTTGGCAGTTTGAAGATTCTGAAGCTGATACCATGCCACTGATTCAATCTTTTGGTCTTTATATGAAATGTTTTTCATGTTCACGTTTTGCAGTAATTAACACATTTTCGTGCACTTTTTTTTCTACTGTGTGTATTATACCTTTCAATTTATCTCTACAATATATTATAAGTAAGACATACAAGAGCAAGATACTTTTGATGTGCACAAATTTTGGCACTTGTTTATCCATAATTGTTAGGATATCTCTACCCTGAAGCTAGAATATAAGACTTTTGACTGTGATCGTATTCATAAGAAACAGAACAAATTTATTGTAATAGACCTCTTCGAATGGAGTGTTGACACTATACCAGGTTGAGTTGTATTTATAGACTTTGTATACTTTAAACTCACCAAGGCAGTCCGGTGGTTTCATTTTTAGACAACTTTCGCGGTCTCCTCATAGCAAGCGTTCTCAGCGCAGGCATTCTCCCTATTCTTCTCTTGATTCTTCCAGGTTTGTTGCCATAAAGTTTTTCTGAGATTAAGATTTATGTTTTTCAGACAAACTTCCATCATATAAGATTAAGCTGCACAGGTGAATTTGTCAGGCTTCATATTTATTGGTTACTTGGTGCCTTGTTTATTTACTGGTTTCTTTTTATGTAGGGGAAGGAGGTCAAGAACCAGATCACCTGTTCGGCGGCAGAGATGAACGATGGAAACAGAGAGGATTGAGTTTGCATCGTCCGAGGTTCATTCACCAAAACATCAACTAGGAGGGGTAGGGCGAAGCTTGTGATATCTGGTCTTTGGACTGCAAAGGGAATTTTGATTCAAAAGTAATAGGTAGTGATGACCTTTTTCCCATTTTTGTACGTTCAATATATACTGTTGTTTTCTTCCTGGTTTTGCTACTTGGTTAGTATAAAACTAGGTAGAGCTGGATCTGTGGTGTAATGGGTTTTTATGTGTATAAAAAGGCACGAAAAAATATGATAGATTTACTTTTCATTAGAACTCCGTTATGTCTTCGATCCCATCAATATGAATATTTTCTGAATGCGTTATCTGAATGATTCAGATAAATCTCAATAAATTAATTAGTCTACTGCCCAATTTTCTTGTGTTTATTCCTTTGAGCCTTACCCATGTGACGCAAATATTTATCAGGCTGGGTTATTTTACTATGCTAAACAAGTAGAATGTGAACGTGTTTGGTTTAATGACATTACTTACGTTAAAATGAAAGGCAATACACGCTTCTACTGTTTCCGATGTATGTATATATATTATGAATTATAATTTTTAAGGTTAAGATTTTTGAATAATTTTTATTTTTTTATATATATTTTATTTTAAATTAAAAATAGAAGTTATTAAAATATATCTATATTTAAAGTATGTGTTTTTTTTAATAGAATATTTTTGTCAACTAAAATTTGGTATATTTTAAAAATTTATATAAATTAACAAATTATATATATATATATATATATATATATATATATATGAGTTTATTAACATGCGTATAAGTTTTTTTTTTAGAAAATGTGTATTAGATTTTAGTAAAAAAATATATCTCATATATTATGAATTTTAAGTTATAAAGATAAGGGTATTTAAATAATTTTCATTCTTATATTCATATTTCGAAATATAATTAACATATTTAATTTAAATTATTCTGTTAACAAATTTAAATGTCGGTTAAAAGAATTTTTTAACCAGTTTTTAAATGTTTGGTAGAGATATTTTTGACATTTTAGAAGTGTTGGATGAAAATCGGAAGATTGGAAGGTTAGATGGGGTTACGAAAGCACTAAGACGTGACTAAATAATTATCCATTGTTAAGAGTAATTAAGTTGGTAATTAATATGTACACTTTTGTGTTGGTTTAACCAACTCAATGGCCATGTTTTTGTCTCCTTTACGTATTCATTTGGTAACGTCCACATGCCATTCATGAATTCATAGTGCAGAAATACAGGAAACGATCGAACGTTATTAGCTTCGATTTTATTCATGATACGTGTTTATAGTTTAGTATATGTAACGCGTTTGACTCTGGACTAGCTACTTGTTTTTCATCTCTAGCTTTGTATATTGAATTCAATTCTTTCAACTCTTAACGTGCTTGTGACGTCAAACTTCACATTCTTAGTCGGGGTCTGGTGGGTTTGTTAGAGTTGCATTTCTTTCTTTCAGGTAAAATATCACTCACTCTCTCTCTCTCTCTCTCTCTCTCTCTCTCTCTCTCTTAACAACCCATGAAGATTTCACAAAACAAGGACAGAATTTTGTCATTACAAGCCATGAAGGTCCTTAATTTTTTCGTTCCTTGAATTGCCTTCTTTCAAGAGCATTGTTTCAAAACATGTAAATTAATATTGTATTTGATTTGCAGGGATCTCAGGTGGAGCTATGGTCAGTTTGGTTATCTGGGTTTGTCTTCATTGCTCTCTCTCTCTATGCCACTCAGAGATTACCTTCGTTGAAGGATCATAGCAGAGCTTCCAAAGATGTTATATTGGATTCCACAAGTATTACAATATTCACAGCTCCAAAACCATTTAAGGGCTCTACTGGGACCAAACAGACACTTGCTCTTAGGTCATGGCTGGCTCTGTCTCCATATGTTACTGTTGTTTTCTACAGTCAAGATCCTTCCGTTGCCTCTTTTGCTGATGCTTTTGATTCCAGGGTTTTAGTTGACACTAGCATCGATTTTACGTAAGTAAACAAATTGGCCTCGTCCGCTAGACGATAGTATTCTTGATTTGATATTCATTAGTTCTTCTGTCTGAAATTGATTCTGTTAAACTCAACACTTACAAAAACTAATTTACTTTTAATGCTTGTTTTTGTATATTATCAGTGTAAAAGTTCTTGTATCATCAACTTATTATATCTTAACTACTGCTTTATAACTATTAATTTTTATCCAGCTTCCTAGGTACTCCTTTTTTCCACTCCATGATTGCAAAGTTACGCTCATACACATCAGATTTATCTGTTATCGTTGACCCTGAAACCATTATCCTTTCTGGATTCATCTCCACCCTAAACCATGTGTATCAACTTGACCATGATTGGCTTCTTGTTGCTTCACCTCAAAATGTTTCTTCCTTCCCATTCCATTTGGATGAGTCTGGGAAACATTGGCAGACAAGTAACGGGAAACGGATGAAGATCCAGCAGGTATGAAAAATTGAAAAACCTGGGAAAAACTACTCATTGAAAACACTTGTATGCTCAAGAAAACTAAATTGAATAGTCCTTTCTTGTTCAGCTGCAGAAAATACTTCAACAGAATGGGCAGGGGAAACGTTGTTATACAAGAATGCTCATGGTGTGGAACAGCAAGGATGTGCCTCTACATGATGGAGTTCTTCCTCCTTTCTTGTATGGGAAAGGTGTACATAACAATTGGGTGATTCATGAGGCAATGTCATCTGAGTTCAGATTTGTCTTTGATGCTAGTTTGACCATCACAAGTTTCTATTTGAATGAAGAGTATGAATTTAGCAACACACAAGGAAATCCCAGTGCTTTAGATACTGAGAATAGAAATTGGGAGTACATTGGCAATTCCCATGTGGGGGCAAACTATGGATCATTCTTCTACAGTGAAGATAACTCTAACCTGGTCAAACTTTTGAAGTGCAATAAACAATACATTATGGTTGACACCAAGAAAAATGCTGTTTATTCAATTGGGCACCAGGGTGCAATGAACCTGATGAAGGAAAAGTATTTTCCATCTTGGTTAAAGGAAAATACAATGTATTGCATTGATCGTCAGAAACCACAGACTGCATCATTTGATTGCTCTGTGAAGGATCAGATGAAAATTCCAGCAACTCTGGAGCTTCCGTTCTCCTTAGAATCACTCCTGTCTATCACTGCAGACAAAAGTAAAACAGTTATAGTTACCGTTGCTGGATATAGCTACAAGGATATGCTCATGAGTTGGGTTTGCAGATTACGACAACTGTTTGTTCAAAATTTTGTTGTGTGTGCCCTTGATCAGGAAACTTATCAATTCTCCATCCTGCAGGTATGTGCTGTCCTGCTCTGCATAATTATATTTGTGCAAAATCAAGGCTTAATTAATTTCTAAATCTCTTACAAATTTTGATATTTTTAAATTTGTCCCTATTAAAGTTTTTACTCTAATTACTCAGTTTATATGTATTTTTTTTTTCGATTAAAAACACGACGTTTAATTTGTTCCTGAGATGGGTATGGTCACTGTTATATGACTTTTTTATCTGTATGTTAAAAAATGTGATCTGATGTTAAAAAACAAATGACTTTTAATGAAAACATTTAGATAACAAGAGAGCATAATTGTTTTCATCACCATGGAGGTAACAGTGATAGTTCCTTAATCGCGTAAGTCACAACATGGAAGACATCAAACAACATAAAATATTATTATCTAACAATAAAAATTACTTGTTTTACATCAATCATAATGATATTGATATTTAACCATATTTAATTGAAATATATAAATATTTTGAATATTAAATATATAGAAAAAATAATAGAAATTCAATTCAAAATACCCATATTTAGGAGGGATTTCAAACTTAACTATATTAGTGGGTCTTGACACTGTTACATCAAAATGAACAGCAAGAACCTTATTATGAGTCGTTCCCTTAAATGCAGTGTTAATCCTTTCAGGCTTAAGATAAGTTAGATGTAGCACTGACCTTCGATGTTTGAATAATTGAAAGCTCATTAACATAGCGATACGTTGTGTAGTTAGTTGACATAATTAAAATCTTGAAAGCTAAAATTACATAGTTGTGATATCTGAAAAATGAGAAGTTCATTATTTCATTATAACTAAATGGTTTACTAGTTTTGGACCATCAAGTCAGCAATGCTCCAATATTTCTCTCAACACGTGAATAATTTAGCAAATTCATTAAAAATTACAAAACAGCATTAACGGGGAGATTTTAAAACTTGGAAAATCTTCTGCATTTTAATAGTTTTTAATGTTAAAAATATACCACAAATCATAAAAAAAGATATTAAAAATTGTCCAAGTATAAAAAAATATGGGTTGGGATCACATCTAATGTGGTAACCCTGTACAAACTCAGATATTTCATCTTATTATATTGCTTATGAAAGCTGTTTTAAGTTTAAATTTAAGCAGTCTTTCATCATTTGTGCACATGACGTGGATGCAAGCAGAAAAAACCTTGCTTAAAATTAAGATAAATGCATTCTTATGTTTCTAACTTATACACATTAGCTATGTTTGGTACAACGTGCAATTTATGAAGAAGTATAAGAAACGAATCTATCATTAATGTTGTTAACGCTATATGCTATTTTTTGGCCAAATGTGAAAACTATTAATGCAGGTTACAAACCAATAACGGTTCATTATTATTCTATTTGTGTTCAAATAATAAAAATAATAATAATCCAAAAGAAGTTCTATTTGTGCTCATGCTGGCATTCCCTAAACGCTCTCAAAGCTTAATTAATTATATCAGTATAGTTATCATACTTTCTTGTATCTGAACGCAGTTACTCGGTTTCTGTTGAGACAGGGAATTCCAGTTTTCACTGATCCAACTGCTCCAAGTAACATCAGTTTTGATGACTGCCACTTTGGCACCAAGTGCTTCCAAAGGGTGACAAAAGTGAAGTCAAGAATTGTTCTAAAGATTCTCAAGCTAGGTTACAATGTACTTCTCAGTGATGTTGATGTATACTGGTTCAAAAATCCACTTCCCTTACTTCACTCTTTTGGCCCTGCTGTTCTTGCTGCACAGTCTGATGAATACAAAAAACAAGGTGCTTGCTTATTTTGCACTTGGAATTCATACTTTTCCAAACTAGAAACATAAAACATCCATTGCCATGATTTGAGTAAGAAGAGTATAAACCTATAGCAAATTTTCTATTCTGTGATAATTTATTTTGCACTGGTAATTATAGTTTTGGACTGACAAGTGAGTAAAAGAAAACTAGAATAAACACGACAAATACTAACGTAAAAGAGACAAAGACATTCGAACATAATGTCTCAGAGATTGGATGCAGATGTTTCCAAGGTTTCAAATATTCTTTTGCTGTCATTTGTGCAGGACCAATAAACCTACCTAGACGCTTAAACTCCGGCTTCTATTACGCTCATTCCGATACTCAGACAATTGCTGCTATAGAGAAAGTGGTAAGACATGCAGAAACTTCTGGCTTATCAGAGCAGCCAAGCTTCTACGACACGTTATGCGGCGAAGGAGGATCCAACCGCGTTGGTGACAACCAATGTGTGGAACCTGAAACAAACCTAACGGTACATTTCTTAGACAGAGACCTCTTCCCAAACGGGGCTTACCAAGAGCTATGGTGGGAAAAAGACGTGAAGGCAGCATGTTTGAAGAAGGGGAGTTACATGATCCACAACAACTGGATCAGTGGGAGGCTCAAGAAACTCGAGCGACAAGTGTTGTCGGGTTTATGGGAGTATGATCCTGGCACAAGAATGTGTCTGTGGTGCTGGCATGGCTCGGTATCAAACGCTGAAGTTAATTTTGAGGAAAGGGTTGATTCCTTCTTATCAAGTCTATGAATTTGTTTTGTCCTGACTCGAATAAAAGCCATTGTTTTCCCTTTGTTTGCACATGCCCCAACCTCGGACTCATCGCGCTATAGAGAAAGCCGGCCATAGGAAACTGAGAAGCATCTATGATGACTCTCTTTAAATAATACCTCTGTGGCGCACGCTCTTCCGCTACCCAGCTCTAGTTTCTAAAAGAGATGGTGAAACGTTCAGAGAGCATAATAATAAGTTTGAAGTGCAGGCTATGCTGAAGCGAGTGGTTCATTCGTTAGGCCGGGTGGAACATAGAGAGAAAGGTTCCAGAAGGAAGAACCATCAGAGTGAAAGGGTGCCGTCGCCGGAATTGTACTCAAAGTCCAGGGATTTTGTTGTGAGGATAACTCACGCGGGTGGACATCAGGAACTGTATAGACATGCAGTTCCTGCGTCTAAGTTGATGACAAAGTATCCAGGGATGTGTGTTGCACGGCCAGAAGTGTTCAAAGTGCCTCATCAATCCGTGTTATGGAGAGAGGAGGTTCTGGTGCCTGGTCACAAGTACATCCTGATCTCTTTTAAAGACGTGGAGAAGTTGAAACGAAAAATTTCAGAGGGGTCTCCAAAGGAGAGAGTGAAAGTGGCGAATGGTGTAGCAGGCCATGAGACGCTGGATACAATCATCAATGGTGGAAAAAGTCACAGAGAGAATGGGAAAATGAAAGACCCAAATGGAGTTGCAGGCCAAGGGTTGGAAAAAAGGACAAGTCTTTCTCCCAAAGGACAAGGGAGCAACAGTGTTGTGAAAGAGGGAATGGGGCTAGGTGTAGAAAAGGTGGAGTCAAATGTGGATGGTTGTTTAGGTGAAGGAGGTGTAGAGGACTGTTTTTACTCTGCGAAGGACTTCTATGGCCGTAGGGAGAAGTCCATAACCCCAAGACCTTCAAGACGAAAAGGAATAAAAGGGAAGAAGCCTTTTGTGGCACCTCTTCCAAAGCCACGACCATATCGGACCTTGGGATGGCAACCTAGCCTCCCAACTGTGAAGGAACTCTCGCCATGATTTTGTGCTGTAGAGCTCTTATTCTATGGCACTTGCTTGCCATTGAATCACTCGTTTCTCTTCAGGATCTATGGATAGCTGTTGCACCATTTTAATAAAATCAATACGTAATTCCCACCTTCGTTTTTTTTTTAATTGTATTGTTTCCTTGTGCATAAGGAACTTTGGCATGTGTATTAGACAGAAGAAGAAAAAATGTGAGCCATTTGCATAAAATTATTGCTAGCATTGGCGGAACTTCTCACAAATCTAACACCACAAATGAAATTGAGTTATCTCGTTATATTGAATCCAGGTATCTCCATCACATCCCATTTATTTATTTATTTTATTAAATTCATACTTTCATGTTGTCTTGAGATTGTTTTTTTCTAAGTGATCACCTTCTAATTCAGGCTCTGTTTAGGGTGTAGGATGTATTTCTCTTGTACTATTTTCACATTATATTACTCCATGGAATTGGGCTGGAGATTAAGATGTCTAATTGAATCACACAGTTCTATTTCAAAGAATGTTTAACGAGTGGATTTTAAGCAGAGATGGGGCAAAAAGGTTAAATGAATTCACTAAATACACACCAATATCGCCGAATCCGTAACCTGTAAACACAACAAGGAAGCTTATTAAAAACAATACCTTAGCGTGATAAAAGTAAAAGTCTAAAAATGCTGGAGCTGAGGAATGCTCCACTCATTTTCCTTCTTATTAAATTTCCATCCGAGATTAAATGAACATAGTAATCACAGTTTTGACATCCGAACATAAAAGATTCATCCCTTGCCAACTGAGTTAAGAATCTTCCATCCACGATGCGTGTGCAGCCACACCAATCCCCTCTTCTCCAATTTGTATTGCACAAAAACAATGCTTTGAAAGATGGTAACAGTAAGTTGAATTAACCACCTATATATGCTTTCATATCTCGGAATGCACCCTCATAAAACATAGGACAAAATCCTAGTCAAGATCCAAGTGTAGATGACTGCGAGAACAGCACCAACTGGAATAGTGACTATCCATGAAGCCACAATCTCCTTCACAGTTTCTGCTCTAACACTGTTTAATCCCCTTGCAAATCCAACACCCATTACTGCCCCTACTAGAGTATGGGTTCCAGAGATGGGTAGCCCCAGTTTTGAAGCAAACAGAACCACAGAGGCAGCAGCAAACTCAGCTGCAAATCCTCTGGTTGGAGTAAGTTCTGTAATTTTCTTTCCTATTGTAGCTATCACTCTGTAACCCCACATCATTAGCCCTGCAACTATTCCAAATCCTCCCCAAGCGAGAACATCAGTTGGAATGACAATCTCAGTTCCCATGGCACCACCTTGAAGGATAGCCAGTGCACCTGCCAGTGGGCCTATGGCGTTGGAGACATCATTTCCACCGTGAGCAAATGACATGAAACATGCTGAAAGGACTTGCATGTAACCAAAGACTCCATAAACTATTTCCAATTGAGCACCCTTTGGGCCTGCAACATCATCCAGGAATCCTATATTGTGGTGGACAGTTTCTTCTTTTGGCTCAGGCTTTGGAGTATTTGCCTTGACAAGAAGATGGCCCAGCTGCTTTCTGATGATTCTGTCAACCAGAAAAGCACCAACAGTTCCACAGACTAAAGCTTGTGCCAAAGCTAAAGGAAAACTCTTGCTAAGGGGAAACGCAACAAATGAAATCCCAGTAACACCCAGAAATACAGCAATTGGTGCGGCGGCAGCGGCTGCTAGTCCGGGGTTAGGTGCACTGTATACAAACTGAACGGGGGAAAGATTAAGAGCAGGAATTCAGCATATTTTCTGATTGACAACGTTAAATTTTGAAGTTATAATTTTTTTCAAGCCAAACAAGTTTCGAAAATGAATCCAAATAGTGTCAATAATAAATCTTCAGCACAAAATATTTTAGTTTAATTTTGATGTACTCCTCACATATATAGACAATTTTTACACTGCTCCAGTCATCTTTGCCGGAGAATAGAGAAATAAGTTAAGTGAGAATAAAATGGAAGACTGAAAATAGGCAAGAAATAAAATGAAGGTAAAAGTGTTTGGTTGTAGAAAAATAGAAAAGTTATATGGAGAGACTAAGATGAGTAAAAATCAGTGAGAAATAGTATAGTAGATTTAAAATTATTTTTCTTTTCTGTCTTTCCTACCAAATCCGTATTAGTTTCATCCTCTCCATCCAACACACCAGTAAGGCGTTTGACAGTTGATGTCATTAAACTCGTTAAACTATGAGATGTCACATACAGTTTAAACTTTTTTCGAATCAGAGTGCATATACATTAAAATCAAATAATTTTGAACCGAAATAACCTTTCTTTTGAAATTTGATTACTTTTTCCTAGTCTGCCATTGAAATCGAATAGGAAAACGTTAGAACCCTGAAGACAGCATGTTGGATTCAAGAGTTTACCCTTCGGATGCACTTGTAGACAAGAAATGATACAGCTGCTCCCATCAGTGGTGACACCACCCACGAAGAGATCACCCTTGCCAGTGAACCCCAGAAAACAGCTCCAGCACCTCCATATACTAAACCAAACCCCACCATTGCTCCTACTATACAGTGTGTAGTAGATACTGGCCAACCATAATATGATGCAAACTGCATAGAGCAAAACAATAAATAGATGCTCAATTTCATTGGATTGTTTGAATATATATAAACAAAACATTACTCTTGATTTATCTCTTGAACAAAGCAATATGTTCAAAGCCCAGGTTCAGATTGGTAGTACTATGTTCCAGTTGGATAAATTTCTTCAAAAGTAATTGTTGACAACAAAATTTTACGAGTGCAAAAGAATTTATCCCCTCGTTACTTATAGTAAGCAATGAGCATCTAACACCTGTTGCTTCAAAGTCTAATCTGTAAAGAAACAAAGGGTACGAGCCCTGATGACTCCAAACATAGGGTCATAACCCTTAATATTTTAGGAATTCAAATACATATTAGACATAATTAAACAATTGATATAGGTATCGATAAAGATTGATTATAATTACCGCATAAACAAAGATTAAGGTGATTGGACAAGAGGTAAGTGTACACGAATCCCAAATCCACTAAAAATAGTATAAAACATTTTTCATTTATAACAAATTCATTATTTTACTTTTTTTTGTTAATCATATAACTTAGGTCACATAATCTTTTGAACTAACATAATTACCAAATTACACCTTAAAAGATTTATTTGAAAGTTTACTAAATTTGGTTACTCCGTTTAAATTAAACGTGACAATCTTGAAACACGATATAAAATAGCCAAGAAGCTTAGAGTGCATTCCGATTAAATTAAATATTTCTTCTAATCAGAAGGTTTTAAACTTCAATCTATAACCGCAATTACGCGCGCATTTGTCTATAAGTTGAGTAACTACAACAACGACAATAGTTTAATACCTCTGTTGTCATTTGATTCTACCTGATCTTATGAGCAATACCATGCATAGTTGTTGAGGGAGAGGATTTTCAATGAGGACATTATGTTTCAATTTCATTTTGCGTTTTGAATGAGAAGATAATGAAAGAGAGTGGTGGTTTTGTTTTTGTTTTTTATTGCTTCTTTTACCTGCAACCAAGTGCCAGCAGCAGCCAGAGAAGAGAGCAAGCCAGCGAAGAGCAGAGTATCTTTCCCATTGAACACATTGGCCAACAGAATCCCTTTCTGCATAGTGTTTGTCACGTGCGACCCCATCAACAGCGCCCCCGAAAACTCCAACACCGCCGCCGTCAGCACCGCCTGCCTCAACGTCAGCGCCCCCGACCCCACCGAGGTCCCCATCGCGTTCGCCACGTCGTTGGCGCCAATGTTCCACGCCATGTAAAACCCGAACAGCAACGTTGCGTACGATAGCACCCTCGTCTTCACCGCCAGCCCCGGCCCCAGCGACTTCATCATCAGCGGGAAGCTCAGCACCGCCAAAGCCATGCATATCGATATGGCAGACGCGGTTCCCGAGGATATGTCAAAGGCCTTTGCAAGCCCATCCACCTCATCGCCGTTCGTCGCTCGCACTCCCTCCTTCCGCCCCTCCGCCTCCCCTTCGGCGAAAGAAGACAGCGTGGCAAAGCGCTTGGCGGCGCTGAAGTGCCTGAACCTGAGAATGCTGAGCGAGGAAGGTTTTAGTGGTATCGGCGGTGGCGGCGGGGAGGGAAGGAGAGTGTTGACGCGGTGGGAGTGTCGGAGGAAGAGAGGGGAGGTGGCGTGAGAGTTACGAAGGAAGGGAGTGTGTTTAGCCGAAGCGAAGCGACAGGAGGGATTCATGTTAATTGAGGAACGAAGAATGATGTAGAAAAGTGTGTGTGAGCTTGGAATTTGTGTTTGATTATTCGTTGAGATTAAGGTTGTGGTGGTGATGGTGGTGGTGGGTGAGGACAAGGGAGGGGAATGTGGCAAAGAGCATAGCGAAGTGAGGGTGCGTTTGGAAGGTTGGTTTTTTGGTGGAGTGGAATGAGTGGTGATAGCTCATTCTCTGCGTTCTTTCCAAACATATATCTCTAGCCACCAACTATTTGTCAGAAAACTTATGGTTCAAAATACGAAGACAAATTCCCTCACTCCATTATCTTCAACCAAACACACTCTTCTACATGTGCTGTCTCAACGTGTTACACGTGTACAGATTGGCTTCTAACCACTTCAAAAGTTCCACAAAACAACACTATTGCTTCAAATATGTAGATAATGAATGGTCAATTTAGTAAGATTCTCCAATATTCCATTGCATTCAAGATACTAATTCAGTTATTAGGAGCCTCGAAACAGTTGCAACTTTCCTTCTGTAACTTTTTAACCACATTTCCCCTCTTTTTTTACCCCTGTAAAGTACAATACCAATAATTAGCTTCCTCCTTTGTTTGCTTCCCCATTTCTCCACGTGCTGCTTTGTTAGAAGAAGTTGTTGTAATAAATGTGACACGAGCTTCAATCGTGAAACAGAGAGTATAAGATTAAGGTACAAATAAGTAGTTATTGTCGGAAGTTATTTTTATTTTGCATAAATATAAGAAATTTATACTATTTTTAGTGAGAAAAAGAAGTATCATCAATAAATACTTCAGTAACACTTGAGATTTTATTTATTTTTAAATATAAAACTTATATTATACCAAGGATGAGATATCTCCAGCTCTATTTTCTCGGTAATAATTTTGATATACTTTTCAAAGTATAAAAAATGGGGTGATTAATATTTTGGTACCATTAAACTATTGTGTGAATTGCTTTCGAAAAAAAAATAATCAATACATTATTTTAATGTAGCATGATATATTGTTATCACGTGCCTTCTGAAGATCTTTGTCTTTGGTTGACAACTTCTTTCACATTTGTAGACACCGCACAACTACCACAGAAATTTAGGATTTTAGGTTGAATTTTGAATAAAAAATTATTTACAAATTTGCTTTAAAAAGGTTGGACGTACAATTTAAGAAAAAAATGAAAAAAAAGGTGTGATGCACAGAATGAAGTGCGTTGTCTTATACTTGCTTTGGTAAAGGAGGAAAGAGGTTTGAGGGGATATGGAAACTGATGTCTGAATAACGAAAGATAACTTTGATATATTTGAATGGACCATTTTGATAAGAGAATATATATCACTATTTTATTGCTCCGTGTGTATTTGAAATAGACCGATTACAAGTTATTACATATGTTATTGTAAAAAAGTTGTTAAATAGACTTTTTTTCTATTTTAATACAGTTCTCAACTAGTTCTGATGGCTACTGTATAAAAAAAAATTCAGGTTGTAAATTGTTATGTGTATGAGTTTGCAAATATTGTATTTCGTAATTGATTACAAATTTCTTTTGGTTGAAGTTAGACTAAATGTGGTTAAATTCCATATTTTGAAGAGTAAAATATAAATAGATATATTTTATTGTTTGAAATGAAATATAGACATAATGTTAAACATTATAGTATGATTAGATGATAAATGATAAGCACTTAGATGATACATCGTTTTGTGTAGCTACTATTTAAATTTAGAAAAAATAATTTGTTTGAGTCTTAAATATATGAAACAACATCAGGAAACATACACTTATGTGTAGTTATTGTCAGAACCATTAAATTCCCCATCGTAATGGGAAATGGGCGTCTGCAAGAGGAGAACGAGCCTCAGGAAGTGAAAGACAGGTGACGGCAGAAGAGTGGACGCACTAGTTCAGAAAGGGGTTTAGACGTTTGTTCTTTTGGCCTTTTGGCGTCCGACGTTCGCCCGACGTCTATGTGGGTGACGTTACTCAGATGTCCGTTGTGTCAGGACGAACGTCTATATAGACGTCCGCTGTGTTAGGACGGACGTCTATATAAACGTCCGCTCCTCCCTCCCCGGACGTCTACTTGGCTGAATTGTTTGTGGTAGGGGCTGGGGGGTGGACGTCCGTTTGTGCACTGCCAGACGTTTATAGACGTCCGACAGTACACTAACTGACGTCTACTGGGCGTTTTTTTTTAAAAAATTAATTTATTTTTTCAATAAAACCACACCTGAAAAGCAGAAAAATGTCCCAGAACAATTTTGCAATAATATAAATATGCGTTTCATATAAACAAAGTTCTACTTAATGTGGAGTTCAATCCACTACCAAAACTATCAACATAAAACTTAAACTAAAACTAAACAATGTTCAACAAGAAATAAAACTATTCCTAACTCCATCTTTGCAGAAGATAAGCGGCCCACTCCTGCCTTATCTGTTTAATTGTGTCCTCTGGAATAGGCGATGTACTCTTGAAGCGCTGCAAAATTCAAGAAAGATTCATTATGGTTTCATATATGTTGAAGATGAATTTGATTTGTAATGTATAAAAGGTATACATCATTACCTCATTCCAGTCATCTGTAATGACAGCTCGAATGATGGTCTTAATCCAACACATCACATAGAAGCCACAATCCCATGAATCTAGCTGCTGGTTACACTAAAATCACAAACTAAATAGTTAAGAATTTAGATCATTCAATAACATAGAAAATGAATTAGAAACTATAAATGACTTACAACCTTTGGATACAAAATTTGAACCAGTTGACCACGAGATTTACCAATAACTCTGTACAGATTGAAAACACAAAGTATAATTAATATGACTATTCAAAGTCATTTTTGGAGAAACACTTACCCTTGAAGCATGGTTCTCAACTCATTTTTCATCCTCCTGTGCAACGAACAAAACCATATAATTTTGCATTGTTTGGGAATGATGACCATCAGCTGCCAGTGCGACCTATCACGAAGGACAAATAGTTATTCAACTAATTAAGGAAACTATAATAATGAACTGACCACATATAACAACACCTACCCCTCAATGTATGGCACAAGGTATACGTCTCTTTTTGACTCATCCATCCATGTTTGCAAATAATGTTGTCTGTTTTGAAGTGTGTTACCAGACGGTTGAATGGTCTGAGGTTCAACAAATCCGTACATGGAAGACCGACCTTGGTCTACAACAATTGTGTCCATGTACCTAAAACATCAAAGTTAAGTTGTTAGAAACTATAACAATGTAAATAAAAGTAATATGAAATACCAAATTGACTATCTTACATGCACCACAGCTGAATGATGGAAATATTCAACATCCTATCTCCCCCAATCACCTCCAATGCATCAGAGAATGTGATATAAACTGGCACATGTGGGGGAAGACCAAATACTCTCAAATCCCAGTATAGTTCTAATGATGCTTTCTTCAATCTGGGTAATTTTGTCATTAACTTTGATAGAGGATCATGCTCCGCTTCAGCCATCTCATCATCTTCATGTATGACTGTATCATGAATTGGCTGCTTCTGAGGACGTGTGAACTGAAGATAAGAATTTACGTCAAAGCTTTATCAACAATTATTTGAAGAATAAACATAGAAATACTAAGGAAAAAGACATTATACCTGTGGAGTAGCGATGTGGGACATGATCAATGCTCTAGGCCAGGCAATAAATGATCCTATGGCCTCCCCCACAAAGTTAATTTCTGGAGTGGGTACAGGCACCTGAGCCTGGGGATCCCAAACTTCGTCAATGGTCACACGCACGTGCTGGGGTAATATGGCAACACCATGAATGGATCATCATCATGTCCATGCATGTTTTTTCCTTCTAAAACCACTAACCATTTGTTATTCGATGGATCATTTACGTAGAATATTTGTCTTGCTTGACTAGCCATGATAAATGGTTCATCAGTGTAATTCATCTTGTTCAAGTCTACCAATGTGAAACCAAGGTCATCCATCATGGCACCAGAATTTATATAAACCCATTTACACTTGAAAACTGGGACTCTAAAAGTGACGTAATCAACTTCCCATATTTCTTGTATTATTCCAAAATAACTGATGGATGCTATGATTGGATTTTTGTCTTTATAACTAGCAAAGTGCACAGCCTCAGCTTGTAGTGTGATGCCACTATTTTGAACTCTGCTTTTGACATCTTTTACCTTTGTCTGAAAAGAAATATTGTTTATATAGTACCCACTATATGTAATGACATCTGTGTTCGACCTACGAGATAACCTCAATAAAGTTTCAGAAACGTGGAGTCGCATAAATCTTTTTCTTAAACCATTGCAAGAAGGTTTTCACATGTTCATTAAGATGCCATTTTCACTCATTTTTGGGTTTGCTGCCTTTATTTCATTAACGTGGTCAGAAATGTAAGGAATCACATCAACAGTGTTGTTTAAGACGTACAAATGAGCTTGGTCAATTTCTTTTCTGCTAACACTTTGAATTCTCACACCTCAAACACCCTTACCTTCACATTTTCCTTCATTTCTACTCTTGGGAAGACCGACGGGTTCACAAGATGGCATATAACTTGAACAAAATTCAATGGCTTCTTCTGCAACGTATCGCTCTATGATTGAAGCTTCTGGTCTATACTGATTCTTGACATATCCCTTTAAGATCTTCATGTATCTTTCAACTGGGTACATCCACCTTAAGAAGACCGGGCCACATATTCGAATTTCTCTAACTAGATGAACAATTAAATATACCATGATGTCAAAAAAGGAAGGTGGAAAATACATCTCCAATTGACATAGTAGTCTTATTCCCTCATTTTCCAATTCATCTAAACCTCGAGGGTCAACAACTTTCTTGCAAATGACATTAAAGAAAAAACTCAGACGTGTCAGAATACCCCTAACAGAATGAGGTAATATGCCTCGAATAACAACAGGTAACAATTGTTGCATCAATACATGACAATCGTGAGACTTTAAACCAACTAGCTTTAAGTCTTGCATAGACACAAGGTTACTGATATTTGAAGAATAACCTTGCGGAACCTTGCATTGACATTTTGTTTTTCTTTTTTGGAAAGTGTGTGACAGGCTGGGGGCAGATAGGTGCGTCTTCCTATTATCTGTGGATGTAACTCAGATCGGATTCCCATGTCAGCCAAATCTTGTCTTGCTTTAATTCCGTCTTTGCTCTTCGCTTTGACGTTTAATAAAGTTCCGATGACACTATCACAAACATTTTTTTCAACGTGCATCACATCAATACAATGTCTAACATCAAGTTCACACCAATATGGAAGCTTAAAAAATATCGATCGTTTCTTCCAAATGTTCTTTGCAGAGGTACTTTTATGATGTTTTCCAAACACAATATCAATGTTTTTGACTTCGTTGTACACCTCTTCACCATTCCGGGGTCTGCACACAACCTCATCCTCAACACTTCCATTAAATGCTTTTTTCAATCTACGATAAGGATGATTACGAGGAAGAAATTTTCGATGTCTTGTATATACCGTCTTCTGACTATGCTTCAACTGAAGGTAACTAGTGTTTTCTTCACATATGGGACATGCAAAATGACCTTTAACACTATAACCGCTCAAGTTTCCATACGCTGGGAAATCATTTATAGTGCAAAACAACATTGCACGCAAATGAAACTGTTCCTGAACATGTGAATCAAACACGTCGATGCCTTCTTCCCACAACAATTTCAAATCATCAATTAAAGGTGCTAAGTAAACATCAATGTCATTTCCAGGTTGTCTAGGACCCGATATCATCATGGACAACATCACATATTTTCTCTTCATGCACAACGAAGGAGAAAGATTGTAAATCATCAACATAACTGGCCACGAACTGTGTTTGCTACTTAAGTTTCCATAAGGATTCATACCATCAGTTGCAAGTGCAAGCCTTAAGTTTCTTGGATCTGCACCAAATTCAGGGAATTTGTCATCAATCTTTTTCCATTGTGGAGAATCAGCAGGGTGTCGAAGAAGATTATCGCACTTTCTTTCATCAGAGTGCCATTTAAGGTTCTTTGCATCTTCTTTAACAGAGAACATATGTTTGAACCTAGGTATTATAGGAAAATACCACATCACCTTAGCAGGTGCACCATCATTACCTTCATTACTAGTGACTCGGTCAGATTTCTTTTTAAAACGGGATAAACCACATGTTGGACAATACTTTAACGAAGCAAACTCCTTTGTGTACAAAACACAATCATTAGGACAAGCATGTATCTTTTGATATTCAAGACCTATTGGACATAAAATTTTTTTGGCCTCGTAATTACGAATAGGTAGAGTATTATTTTTTGGAAGCATCTCCTTCAACAACTCCAACAACTCGGTGAAACTTTTATCGGTCCATCCATTCCTTGCTTTTAAACTAAACAACTTTAAAGTTGAAGACAGACGTGTAAAGTTCGAGCATCCTGGGAACAACGGTTGCTCTGAATCATTAATAAGAGAATCATACAAATTAGCCCTTCCAAAATTATCTTCACCGACATCACGTATCATGTCCTCTAAATGGTCACTCATCCATTCTTCCACATAATCCGGGCCTTCGTCATGGGGATTGTGAACAAAAGGCGTTCGGTATGATATTTTGTATTTATTTCGTTTCTTTCAATACGTTGGTGTTAACGTGGCCGATTTTTTTTTGTTTTTGCCAGATACCATGTCTACTCCCCCCTGCAAATCCAACTTTATGGCTTCGAAAAAAGGAGCTGGTGCTAGTTCTTCGTGCACCCAAGAAAGGGTCGCCCCGACCGCCCTCCATCCTCCTATCGTCAGACGTGCGTCTTCAACTAGCCGGATGCCGAAGGTTACTCCGGCTGACACTCAGCCCGATCCCACTGTTAACGTTACTAAAGGCGTCACTGTCACCGTGGAAAACGAGCCCCCCCAGAGCCTTCCGGTCCTTTTCGTAGATCCCTCCTCTGAGGCGGCCACCACTTTTGTTGTACCCCTCGTGAGGAAGAGGAAAGGGCACAAAGAGGGGGAGAAGGGGCCTAAGGAGAAAGAAGGGTCCTCTTCCCGTTCGGCATCCAAGAAGTCCCGTAAAGGAAAAGAGGGGTCCTCCTCTCGACCTCTGCCGGGCGAGGTATTCAGCCCCGCGTTCAACATGAGCGACCAATCGAACTTCCACATGAGTTCTTCGCACCGGCCGTTGATAGAGCCGCTTTCGGAGGCTGAATTGACCGACACAATGTTGGAATTGTCTACCCGGGCGGCTTCCCTAGCTTGGTATCTCAGGGAGTTTGCTTACCGTAGGGGGTCGCGAACGTCAAGGCAGAGTTGCTTGCCGAGAAGAAGGTCTCTAAGGATCTTCGGGTGGCAATGGAACAGATGCTGCTGGCCCAAGATGACTCCGATAAGAAGAATGACGAGCTCTAGGACGAGCTGGACAAGGTCAAAAAGAAGTTAGCCAAAGCCACGAATCAGCTTCGTGACGCTCGAGCTGACCGTGACCGGCTGTAGGAGGAGTGCGGGGAGCTAAAGGTGGTAGTCACCCGCCAGAAGAAAATGGAGGGCAAACTCCTTCAGAAGAACCGGGCGCTAGCGGATGATTTGGCGAAGGCCAAAGAGAAGGTATCCGAGCTGGAGGAGGGCATCGTGTTTGAACATGAGGAGGATTTTAATAAAGCTCTCTATCAGGCGTCCGTTTTGGCAGGGATCCGGGAGCCCTACGCCTTGGGATTCAACATTGAAAAAGATGTCTTTGATGGGGTCCTGGTTCACCTTGACACCCCGACTGCCGAGGATGAGCCGCAGGAGATGGAGGATCCTTCAAGCGTCGGTGTCGGTGATCAGAGGGTGAAGGTCGAGGACGTTGATGAGGCGGCCGAGGATGCCGAGGATACTAATGCTACCGGTGGTGTTGATGATGGCCGTGGGGCCGAGTGATTTTACAAGTAGTTAGTTAGTTAGGGGTTTTTTCTTTTTGATTTAAATATCTCGATGTATTTGTTCATGTGGTCGGTCAGCCCACATCTTAACCTATTTAGGTGTTGGCCATACCGTCCCCTGGTCGACTTTTTGTATATCAATACAATTTTATTATTACTTTCCCGTCGATCGTTTGACTTTATTATCTTGCTAGCTTTATCAATAGCGTTCGTTTGAAACTTTGTTCATCAATTTGAACTTCCCAGGATCCAGGCGGTAGTGGTTATTCGGGAAGACCTCTCCGTTCACTGCCAAGTTGACAGTGGTTCCTTCTGGAACTCCCCGTTCATCAACTTGGATTTCTGTAGGATCCAGGTGGCAGTAGTTCTTCGAGAAGAACTCTCCGTTCACCGCCCGACCAAGTTGATAGTGGTTCCTTTTTGGAACTTCCCGTTCATCAACTTGGATTTTCGTAGGTTCCGGGCAGCAGTGGTTCTTCGGGAAGAACTCTTTGTTCACTGCCCGACCATGTTGACAGTGGTTCTGATGAACAAATCTTCAATCCCCAAAAAGGAGTCAAAAACTTGTTAACCCTCGGCAAGTGTAACCGAATCGTATCAAGTAAGTAATAAAACATGGTAAGACCAAGTATCGTTTTCCCAAGAGACTCACGACACTAAACAATTATGTGATTACTCAACTAATTAAGACTCTAAAGAACATATTTTTTGGATTTTGAATGCAAATGCAATAAAATAAACATGAATGCATGAATGTAATTTGATCAATTGAGGTTAAACACAAGAAAGAATGCATGAAGTTGATGATATTGTTGTTGGGGTTTAGATTTAACCTAATTTACTCTCATGCATTTATTAATTCGTCTTTCTTTTCATTAATGTTAATGTCACTCTCTAAATTACCTTAAACCCGATGCCTCGGTGAAGAAAGCCTATCCTTAATTATGAGTTCATACAATTCCTAGCATCCCTAATAATTAATTCTGAAGCACATAAGCTTAAAGGCAACCAACCCTCATATCCCTATGTCTATGCAATACTTCTTTTGGGAGAATTTCCCTAGTTCTAGATTTCCCCGTATGTGTCCATATCGACAAAATCAATAATCATGACATCGAATGATTTAAACAATGGATGCTTTGAGCAAAGAGGAAAAACCCAAACAATTAATGAAAGAAAACTTGTATCTTATAAAAGATCTTGAAGAACAAATTCAATACATGAGAGTTTAAGAAGGTTACATCTTTCCCAACAACAATAAGGTTTAGCCCTCCATCGTCATGGAAGAACTAGATGAATAATGGAATGAAAGAATGAAAGAGATAGAAAAACCCGAGAAAGAGAAGAGGAGAGCCGTCACCATCCCCAAATCTACCCCCAAGGGGGTGAAAAGTATGTTTCTGTGCTTAAGCCATCAAAAGATACAAACCCTAAAACATCTGGGTCTTTAAATAGGACATAAAAATAACAGAAAACGGGTCTAGGCCCAAAACAGATCATAAAATCGCATAAAACTCGCCAAAAACTCGCTTTGGTTGACTTTTTCAGCATTCTGGTTGACTGGTTGATTTTTCTGGTTGACTGGTTGACTTTTCTGCATTCTGGTTGACTTTCTGCATTCGGGTTGACTTTTCTACACTGCAACTCCTTGATACTTCAACCGTTCTTTCAAATCATTCCAAAAACCTACAAAAATAAGGAAATTAAGCATAAAACCTGTCCAACTCTCTTATTTCCAAAAACATAAGTAAAAACATGATTCCAAGCTAGTTTCTAGTCATAAAGGTTGTTTTTTATATCAATTTTAAGTATAAAAATAACAGTTTTTCAACTACTATCACAACCCCAAACTTAGAACTTTGTTTGTCCTCAAGCAAAACAAAACCTGGCTTAAATGAAATAATGATACTACAATGGTCTAGCACACTAAAAAGCATTTTTTTCTCTTAGGACAGGTAAATCACTCATGAATGCTCATCATAGAAAGATTAGTCAAGACATACGCAACAGATGCAAGCCTCATCAACAACTAAGCAAGAATGTTATCATAAAGTGCATGGAACTATTCCTCACCAAAGATAGTGTTTCACTCAAGCACTCAAAAGTATTTCACTCAAGCACTCAAAAGTGTTTCACTCAACTCAAAGGTGTATAGTGAGGTGACATTATTACACTCTACTATAACAATGTCACATGAATCAACTTTGCCTTTCATTTAACCACATTTCAAACACACTCACAAGCAAGTTATCATCACAAGGACTTTTCAAGGCTTGTATTGAGGCTGGGCTAAGAAGAAAATTGGTTTTTCTAGATAACAAAATCCTTGAGTTAAGAGAGTGCACAATTCATTCATTCATATTAACAATTAACTTTCTTTCTCCTTTTATGTGAGAAACCAAATCTTCAACTTATTCCCAACTTACCTTTCATTGAGCTCAACCTTTTCTTTTCTTTCTTTTCTTCTCTTTTCTTTTTCTTTTTCTTTTTGCTTTTGCCTAATGCTTTTTAATGAATTTCACAAAGTTCTTTCCGGTTTCTCACCATCCCAAAATTGAACCATTCTCCATTACCACAAAACATACTCTACTTAACTCAAGGTAAGGATTTCAAAAAGGGTTTTTCCACTTTTCAACTTTAGGCTCAAGGTGCAAAGGTTAGAGAAAACATTGATCTTTATTGGGTTCACCTATAAACATTGGCTCTAAGGGAGAAGAAAAACGTGGCCTTGATCATTTGTAACAAGTGTTGAGACCTCGGCAAGCGTACCGAGTCGTTCAAGTAATAAACCGGTAAGTCCGGATATCGTTTTCCCAAGAGATTTGTTTCGATTCACTAATTGTTAAAGTTTACCAATTTAGCGATTATTAAACGTATTTTTCTAACAAACTTAAGATTAGCATACAGATGTAAATAAAGTGATAAAAACAGTCGAAATTAGGTTCACTAGGGTTGAAATTCAAGTTCATCACTCAGGTAATTTTCTACTAACACAATTCCTCAAAATTAAGCATCGACATCCTAGGCGCATACAGCCTCTGATCCCTCAGATGACAGTTTCTGAATCATTCAAACTAAATTACTAATCCCTTAGCTAATTCAGTTCTCAGATTTGCCTTAAACACAATGTCACAGATGACTAAAAGTTCCAACCTATGTCTAGGATTTGAAATCCTTTAGTTGTTCTATCCTAGGTCCGCGGTCTCATACATTTCCCAATGATTTAACCGTTAAATTAGCTCAGATTCCCATCGTAGGCATGAATAATAAAGATAGAACACAAAATTCATACAAGATCATGCATTAATAGAGAAATTACAAAGAGTTTCAGAACTTTACTCTCAACCCCAGTGAAATGGAGTTCTAGCTACACATATACATCTCAGAAGCGATAAATGATGGGTTGGATGGTAGAAAGTGGTGATTTTGCGCCTTGGAAGCACCCAAACACGAGCTGGACGCGAGCTACAGCGTTCCCCTCTTTCTCCTCCCTCTATGGATCAGTTTCGCGACATTTTAAAGGAAGGACCGTAAGTGAATTCTCGCTGGGCGAGAAGCTTCCACTCGCTGGACGAGCAACTCCAGCTCGCTGGGCAACTGGCTCGCTGGGCGAGCAACTTCTTCTCGCTGGGCGAGGAGCTTCAGCTGGCTGAGCTACTGGATCCTTCTGGCTTGGCGAGTGACGCGCTCCAAGTCTTTGATAGTATCCAATCCTTATTCTACTTCGATATAAACATACAAAAGCATCAAAACACATTTAAACATTCAAAACTATACTTACATCAACATTTATATACTTTTCATGAGAATAAACACTTAAACTACTCAAAAGCACAACATTTTAAGTAACAAATACAAGTAAAGTTTCTACTTATCAACAAGCAAACAAGTGGTTCAATCATAGAAAATTAGGCAAAATCAATCATGCTTCCAAAGCAATAACACTCAATCAATCAAAAACTCTGGAGCCTAATCTCTCACAGGTTAACTCAAGTTCCACAATTTGATAAACATCCTGCCCAACATATTAATCACAATTGAAATCATGCATCTGTTTTTTAACAAAACTAAGAGCAACCACCATCTATGCTTATAAAGCCTCAACAATCATTAACTCAACATGCATCATAGAACAATAGAGCAAACACAAGAATATTACTCATCACAAACAACAGTTTATCACATCATACCAAACCATGGCACACAACTAATTAAACCAAGTACATAAGAAAAAATAAAAAAAAAATAAAAATCAATTAAAATAAAGCAAAAACATAAAAATCATGATCCAGCAGCATCCATCTGTAGATGTTGTCAATAACATCCATCAGTAGTTGTCTAGTAGCATAACATCCATCAGTAGATGCTAATCTTTCTCCTTTTCATTGGCATCCATCAGTAGACGCCTTCAGTAGCCTCCATCAATAGACGCTATCATTCATCACCCTTATCATAGCAGCATCCATCAGTAGATGCTGTCATTCCTGCAAAGTAAATTCAAATCCAAAAGAAAAAGTCAAAAATTGGGTTGCCTCCCAATAAGCGCTTGTTTAACGTCACAAGCCTGACCCAAAATCCTCCAGTATCCTTCAGTAGACGCATATCTTTATCAACAACACCCATCAGTAGGTGTATACAAACATAGTATCCTTCAGTAGATACTCTTCCACTAACATCCATCAGTAGATGCAAATCCTTTTCCTCAACACTCATCAGTAAGTGTTTGATAGCATAGTATCCTTCAGTAGATACTCAATCACCTGGCATTAGTAGATGTTGTGCTTCTTCTCTTGATGATCTTGGGCTCCTAGTACAGATTTTCGAATTTGATCCTGTAAACACTAAAGAATACTGCACTAGAGCACCCAATTAGCACAAACAAATAAAAAAAATTAAAAAAAATTAAAAAAAATAGAAAGATAGAAAGATAAAAAATAGAAAGATAAAAAATAGAAAGATAAAAGGATAGAACAAAAATAGAAAGATAAAAGGATAGAACAAAAATAAAAAGATAGAAGAAAGCTAGAAGGATAGAAAGATAGAAAGAAAAAATAAAAAAAATCAAAAGATAAAAAGATAAAAAATAAATAAAAAATAAAAAGATAAAAAAAAAAGAAAAAGATAAAAAAATAAAAAGAGAAAAAGAGAAAAAATAAAAGAGAAAAAGAAAAAAAAATAAAAAGATAAAAAATAAAAAGATAAAAAGATAAAGAGAAAAAAATAAAAAGATAAAAGGATGAAAAGATAGAAAGATAACAAGATAAAAAGAAGAAAAAATAAAAATATAATAAGATAGAAGGATGAAAAGAAATAAAGATGAGAAGATAGAAAGATGAAAAGATAGAAAGATATAAAGAAATAAAAAGATAAAGTCTAATCGGTTAAGAATCACACAAATAGAATAGTTATACCACGAGTCCCCGGCAATGGCGCCAAAAACTTGATGAACAAATCTTCAATCCCCGAAAAAGAGTCAAAAATTTGTTAACCCTCGGCAAGTGTAACTGAATCGTATCAAGTAATAAAACATGATAAGACCAATTATCGTTTTCCCAAGAGACTCACGACACTAAACAATTATGTGATTACTCAACTAATTAAGACTCTAAAGAACATATTTTTGGGATTTTGAATGGAAATGCAATAAAATAAACATGAATGCATGAATGCAATTTGATCAATTGAGGTTAAACACAAGAAAGAATGGATGAAGTTGATGATATTGTTGTTGGGGTTTAGATTTAACCTAATTTACTCTCATGCATTTATGAATTCGTCTTTCTTTTCATTAATGTTAATGCCACTCTCTAAATTACCTTAAACCCGATGTCTCTGTGAAGAAAGTCTATCCTTAATTATGAGTTCATACAATTCCTAGCATCCCTAATAATTAATTCTGAACCACAGAAGCTTAAAGACAACCAACCCTCATATCCCTATGTCTAGGCAATACTGCTTTTGGGAGAATTTTCCCAGTTCTAGATTTCCCCGTATGTGTCCACATCGACAAAATCAATAATCATGACATCGAATGAGTTAAACAATGCATGCTTTGAGCAAAGAGGAAAAACCCTAACAATTAATGAAAGAAAGCATGTATCTTATAAAAGATCTTGAAGAACAAATTCAATACATGAGAGTTTAAGAAGGTTACATCTTTCCCAACAACAATAAGGTTTAGCCCTCAATCGCATAGAACTGGCCCAAAACTCGCTCTGGTTGACGTTTTCAGCATTCTGGTTGATTGGTTGACTTTTTCTAGTTGATTGGTTGACTTTTCTGCACTACAACTCCTTGATACTTCAACCGTTCTTTCAAATAATTCCAAAAACCTACAAAAACAAGGAAATTAAGCATAAAACCTGTGCAACTCTCTTATTTCCAAAAGCATAAGCAAAAACATGATTCCAAGCTAGTTTCTAGTCATAAAGGTTGTTTTTTATATCAATTTTAAGTATAAAAATAACAGTTTTTCAACTATTATCAGGTTCCGTTTGGAACTCCCCGTTCATCAACTTGGACTTCTTTTTTTATTAAATGCTTTACAGGAATACGTCCTTATCGTAGAAATCTTTGTGAAAACAGGGGGGCGCCTATCATTGTATTAATCGTTTCAAAAGTAAAATGTACACTAAAAAACAACTATCAACTGAAGTAAAATTTTAGGTGAGTAGCGTTTCAATTATTTGGGATTGGGCGTCTGTCCGTATGCATAAGCCTGTAGGCTTTGTTCCCCAATGCTTCTGTCACTCGAAAAGGTCCCTCCCATTTGGCCGCGAGTTTGCCGTGAGTGGTCGTCCGTCGGGCTTCCCCCATCTTTCTACATACCAGATCGCCCTCCTGGAAGTTCCTGGGCCTGACTTTAGAGTTGTACTTTCTTTCCACAATTCGCTTACATGCTTCGGCTCTTAATGTCGCCCGGTCTCTTCGTTCTTCCAAGGAGTCGAGTTACACTCTCAACTCTTCATCGTTTAACTGAAGGTCCTCCACCCGGCGCCGCAAAGAGGGTTCTCCTAATTCGGCTAGTTACATGGCGTCAGTGCCATATGTCAACTTGAAAGGTGTCTCGTCGGTCGTCCCATGCGAAGTGCACCGGTAAGCCCATAACACTTCCGGGAGCTCGTCAACCCATGCTCATTTCCTCTCACCCAATCGCTTCTTTAGTTCGGCCACTATGGTCTTGTTCATGGCCTCTACCTGACCGTTTGTCTAGGGTGTTCCACCAAACTGGTGACGTGCTTAATCCCACAACCCTTATAAAACTCGGCCAATTTCTTATCAATAAACTCCCGGCCGTTGTATGTGACGACCGTTCGAGGAAGACCGAATCGACACACCAATCTCCAGCAGAATTTTTGGACGTACGATGTCGTTATGGTTGCCAAGGGTTCAGCCTCCACCCACTTGGTGAAATAATCGATCGCCACGAGGAGGAACTTCTTCTGCGCCCGGCCTGTTGGGAACAGACCGACTATATCCATCCCTCATTGTGCGAACGACCAGGGTACGTCATGGTGTGTAAGGTGTGGGGTGGTGCGTGGGTGTTGTTGGCGTGTCCTAGTAGCTGAGGCACCTCTGGGCAAAGACCTTAGTGTCTTCCTCCATAGTCGGCCAGTAGTACCCATTCCTCAGTATCCGAGCCTTTAGAGCCTGACGATCGGTATGGAAACCACAGACTTCATCATGGAGCTCGTCCGTAACATGCTGTGCTTCCTCCTTCCCGAGACACTTGAGGAGAGGGGTGGAGAATCCTCTCCGGTACAAGTCGTCCCCTAGCATAAGGTAACAGACGATCTTTTTCGCGTCCGCCGGCTTAATCAATTGTCCTGCATCTTGCTGGGTCATTAGCGTTCGGATCTCCGTTCTCTAGTCCTTGACTTCAACATTTGACACCGTCAAGCATTCGACCAACGGTTGCAGTAGAACTTGGCTTATAATCGTCGTCAATTGCCCCTTCTCTTTCCCCGAACTTAATTTTGATAACGTGTCCGTCCGAGTGTTATCCTTGCGAGACATGTGTTGGATGTCGATCTTATCAAATAACTTTACCAGGGCAGTCGCTCGATGGAAATACAAAAGGAGATGCTCCTCCTTCACCTCGAACTCACCATTCATTTGACCCATGACAAGTTGGGAATCTGTCCGGCACACGACCTTGCCAACCCTCATGTCCCTTGCAAGCTCCAAGCTAGCCATCAGGGCCTCGTACTCAGTCTGATTGTTGGAAACCTTAAACTTAAAGATCAAAGAGTGCTCCAAAAAGAATCCGTTCGGGCCTTCCAGAACTATACCGGCCCCACTCACTTATCGCCTGGACGCCCCATCGACATAAAGGTTCCACTCGTCGCTGATCGCCTGGGTAATTCTGCTGCGAAATCGGTCAAAGATTTGCCTTTAACCGATCCTCTTGGCTCATAACATAAGTCAAATTCTGACAATTCGACAGCCCATGCCACCATGCGCCTCGCCAGGTCCGGTTTCCTCAAAATTTTGGAGATGGGCAAGTCGGTTCTAACAACGACTTGGTGACTCTGGAAGTACGACCAGAGTCTTCTCGACACATTCAGCAAGGCTAAGGCAACCTTTTCCACTTGTTGATATCGTGCCTATGCTTCCTGGAGGGTGCAACTGATGAAGTACACGAGCCTAGGCTCGGGTCGTTCTTGCATCAACACCGCGCTGATCGCTGACTCAGACACACCCAGAAAGATCTGCAAGTCTTTGCCTGGTGTTAGACGGTTCATCAAAATTGTCTTGAAGTCCTGAAATGGTTGTTCGCACTCAGTATCCCACTCGATGGCGGGTCCCTTCCTAATCTTCCTTAGCATCGGTTTAACCCTCGGCCAGTTTGGGAATGAATCGTGATAAAGTCATGAGCCGGTCGACCGGTCTTTGGATCTCCTTAAGAGTGATCGGGCTCTGCATCTCCAACACGGCCGCACATTTATCAGGATTGGCTTCAATACCTCGGGCGGTGAGCATGAACCCTAGGAATTTTCCAGCGGTCACTTCGAACGTGCACTTGGCTGGATATAGTCGCATCTCGTACCTTCTAACCTGCGGAAACACCTCCTCCAAGTCTTTCACATGACATCGTTTATCTGGTGAATGGACGACCATAACATCGACGTACACGTCCATACACCTCCCGACCTGCTCCGCGAAGATCCTATCCATCAAGCGCTGATAGGTGGCCCCGACATTCTTCAAGCTGAAAGGCATAACTTCGTAACAAAAGTTCGCCTTTTCAGTGATGAACGCTGTATTTTCTCGGTCTCGTTCGTACATGGGTATTTGGTTGTACCCAGAGTACGCATCTAGGAAGCTTAACATGCGGTGGCCGGAAGCTCCGTCCACCAACGCGTCTATGCTCGGCAAGGGATGAGAGTCCTTGGGGCAGGCTTTGTTTAGGTCGGTGTGATCGGTGCACATTCGACATTTTCCGCTGGCCTTCTTCACCATTACCATGTTGGTGAGCCAAGTGGTGTACGTCACTTCTTTGACGAACTCGCCTCCTTTAACTTCCCGACATCCTCTTCTATGGCTTTCCTTTTTTCTTCCCCCATCCGCCTCTTCTTCTGCGCCACAGGTCGCGCTTCCTTGAACAATGTCAACTTATGTGACATGACCGAGGGGTAGATCCTTAGCATATCAGCGGCTGTCCATGCAAACAAGTCACGATTCTTCCACAGGACGGACCGAATCTCTCTCTCCAACTCAGGCTCTAACCCCCGAGCCATAACGGTGGTCTGGGAAGCGTCCTTCCCGATCAGGATCGGGTGCGTCTCCCCGAGGGGCTCCAACCGATCTTCCGTGTTCGTCCTCGGGTCAAGGTCGGCCATAGCCACCTCCGAACCACCCGTCCTCCTTTTTACCATGCGGGTGTGAAGTTTCAGGCCTGCGGCGTAACATTCCCTAGTCGTCTTTTGGTCCGCCCGGACAGTGCAGATTGTCCCTTTATCCGAGGGATACTTCATCGTGAGGTAGGGGTTGATACGATCGCCCCAAAAGCGTTCAGGCACGACCGGCCCAATAATACGTTGTAGGAGGTGCTGGCTTCCACCAGCAAGTATCTAAACCTCTTCTCCTTGTTGTGCCGACCAGTCCCTAGTCTTGTGCGCAAATCTACATATCCTTTGGTGTCTACCCTCTCACCTGCGAAACCTACTACCTGCTCGTTGTATGGGACGATCAGGTCTTCCAATATGTCCATCTACTGGAAAGTTTTCCAGTAGAGGATGTTTACTGAGCTCCCTTGGTCCACCAGCACCTTGCTCACACCGTATCGGGAAATTTCCGCCGTTATCACCATCGGATCATCCTGGTCGGAATCAGGGGCATGGAAGTCTTCATCTGAAAACGTAATGGGGGGCATCGTCCTTAGGAGCTTGTCCACCGAGTGAAAGGTTTCTAAAGCCCGCACATGACGCTTCTAGGCGGATGATGAAGATCCTCCTCCGACGAAACCACCAGATATTGTATTGGTATGTCCTCGTAGGGGACGGTCGTGGCTTCTACTACGACTTCTTCTTCGTCGTCTCTCCAATCGCGAGCGATCAGTCTACAGGCGCGTGGGGGCGGTTGATTCGCACATACTTCTTCAGCTGCCCTGCACAAATTAATTCTTCGATCTTATCCCTCAGGGTTACACATTCCTCTGTAGTGTGGCCCATGTTCTTGTGATACAAACAGTGTTTATTTCCATCTACCCCCCGCGGAGTAGGTCGTCTTTTCGTCTTTGGGATCAACTCCGCGCTCAAAGCTTCTTGGAAAATTTTTGCCCGATGGGCGTTCAAATGGCTGTATTGCTGGAATCGTGGTCCCCGGGGCTGTTCTTTTTGCTTGAACCCCCGGACTTCCCAGCCTGATCAATTGATCTTCCCCGGTCGACTTTCTCTCCCTTGCTTCATTTTCTCCACCCTTATTTCGTCAGCCGCCCACTCTCGCAGTGCTTCCATAGTCTTGGGCGCCCGTCGACAAACGCTATCTTTGAATGGCTCGGGCTTGAGAACGGGTAAGACGTATTGCAAGGCGAGTTCCAGGCTCAAGCTCTTCAGCCGACGGACGATTTTCTGGTAGCGGTCCGTGAACGCCTGGATGGTCAAGTCCTAGGTGCTACTGCTAGCGAATTGGCGATTGAACAAGCGTTGTAGTCCAGCGAAATTCTCGATGGAGTTGGGGGGAAGTGAGTTAAACCATTCAAGCGCCTCCCCCTCCAATGATAAGGAGAACGCTTGGCACCAAATGGCGTCGTTGCCGGTTCGGAATGTCGTCATGTTGGAAAAGGCTTTGATTTGAGCCTCCAGGTCCGTTGTCCTTTCATATATCTTAAACTGAGGCGAGACGAACTGCTCTCGATTTTTACTACCAATTGCTTGTCCCCCGTGGCGCTCTCCGTGTGGACTGACTTAGCGTTGCTTCCCTCGACCTCCGGCTTTGTGGGTTTCCAAGTTTTGTCCGGCCCACTACTGTGTTCGGCTTGATCCTCCCTTGCAGCCTTGCCACGCTCCTTAGCCTGGTCGCCTTCCCCTTGATAACAGTTGAAAAACTGTTATTTTCATGCTTGAAATTGATACTAAAAGCAACCTTTAATACTTAGAAACTAGCTTGAAATCATGCTTTTATTCATATTTTCAGAAATAAGAGAGCTGGACATGTTTATGCTTGATTTCAGTGTTTTTGTGCAGGTTTTAAGGTGAATTTGATGAAAGAAGTGAAGAAGGAGAGAGATGAAATCAGAAAAGACATTAAAAAGTGCAAAAGGAGAAGCCGCAACTGCCGCTGAGCGGCAGTTTACCGCTGAGCGGCACTCAGAAGCTCACGGGGGATCCGCTGAGGGGCAAAATGGCCGCTGAAGGGAAGAAACCAACTCACGCACTTACCGCTGAGCGGTACTTTACCGCTGAGCGGCACACTTATGGGCTTGGGCCTAAATTTTCTGTAATTTTAGAATAGTATATAAGCTTTAGGACGTCCTAGGGTTTGTATCTTTGGCAGAAACGAAGCAAATACTCTCTCTTCCACCCCTTTGAAGGAGGATCTTGGATGCTCAGGCTACCTCTTCACCTTTCTAGGGTTTTATCTTTCATTCTTTCATTATTATTCATCTAGTTTCACCATGAATATGGTGAACTAAACCTTGTATTGTTGTTGGGGAATCAATGTAGTCTTGTGAAACTCTCATATATGGAATTTGTTTTTACATCTTATATTTAAGACCTATGCTTTCTTTCATCATTAGTTAGGGTTTTTCCTCTTTGCTCAATGCTTGCTTTGTTTAACTCATTCAATGCATGATTATTGATTTTGTCGATACGGGAACGTACGGGGAAGTCTAGATCCGGGGAATTTCTCCCAATAGTATATTGGTTGCCCTTAAGCTCCTGCACTAAAAGAACTAATTATTTGGAATGCTAGAAATCGTATGAACTCGTAATTAGGGATAGGCCTTCTTGCAAGGTAATTTAGAGAGTGGCATTAACAATGATGAAAAGAATGTTGAATTCCTAAAGTATATGAGAGTGGATAAGATGAAATTGATAACCCCAACAACATACTCATCCATATATTCCATTGAAGTGTTTGTATTTTGTTTTAGCCATTGATCAAATTCATGCATACATGTTTATTTTCTGTTTTGCATATTAAACTCCACTTATTTCGTTCTTAAGTCTTAAATAATCAACGAATCACATAACTAAACTAGGCCGTGAGTCCTTTGGGAGAACGATACTTGGTCTTACCGAGTTAATTACTTGAAACGATTCGGTCACACTTGCCGATTGTTAAACAAGTTTGTGGCGCCGTTTTTCGGTGTTCATAAATTTGTCATCACCCCTCTTTCTCCTGCTCCCTCCCGAGCAATGCATGCCGAGCATTCGGCCCTGACGGCCATGAGTTCTGCCTCATGACGCTGCTGCATCTCCTCCATCTTCTGTTGTAGCATCCGGATCATCTCTGCTGGGTCGTCCATGCTCATGTTTCTCGTAGTCACCATTGGGTTTGGCAAGTAACTCGGCCCCACGGTGGGCCCCAAAATGTTTCTGTTATTGGGACTGAGTCACCAATCTCCTTCCCAATTTGTCTTCTAACCGTCTGGTCTTGCTCCAAGCTCCGTTGTTTGTTCTTCTGTCCGGGAGGGAACCTGTCAAAGATCCTCCGATGCCAAAGTTAGTACAGGAACCGTTTGGCGATTCAATGAAATAGTAATGAATGTGCAGTAAATGCAACCTATCTACCACTCACCTCTGACCTGTATTTATAGTTTTCGCCATGGGCTTGGGATTAGTGAAAAGTTAATCACGGCCCAATTTCAGCCCAATGGCTCTAATCACCATTTACCTTAATCCTAGTCTTAATGATCCAGGTTACCGACCAGCCAGCCTTACACAGCCGCCCGTACGACATACCGTCATTACTCATTCGAGTAGGAGGATGAATGGTCGGGTTGTACAATGTATGGTGAGTGTTGATGTCAGTCGTCCGGCAATGCTATAAGAGGAGTAAAAAGATTGAAGAAACACCGGCCGTTATATTGCTCTCAGACTGCTCGGTGCATATGGTACAAGTAAGAATCAAATAAAGATCTATCTTCAAATAAATTTTACTTTTTTAGTCAATGAAATAAAATAATAATAATAAGTGAAATAATATACCGAATTACTGCAAGCCAAAGTAGTGTTGATCAACAAATTCCAAACTCCCTGCGAAAGAAAAGGGAATGAAACAAAATTAGCCGGTGCATATACAAACTATATAGAGTAGTATATGCTGTCCTCTGATTCTTTTCTCCAGGACATATCTCTTAATCCAAAAGAAAAAATTATCAGGATTTGTGAACAACAACATAAGTTAAAGAAACAATGTACATCAGCATAACATAATCCTTACTTGCAGGCTATATGTATAATCTTAGCAGCCTTTTCTCTTAGAGCAGTACTGCCAATAGTCAACCTGTTGCCCCAACAATTAAAAACAGATTCTTTGAATCTTCATTCATTCCATTTCTAGAGTTTGGAACAAAGTCAGGCAAACATGAAAAAGGTCTTTGCAATGTTGTTTCAATACGTAGAAGAGTCACTTTCATGTGCTTTTTCTCATCCCTGCATGACAAATCACATTCAATATAACAATTAAAATTTCCATTAACCTAGTAAGAACTTCCTTCATGCAACACTACCATCCTAATATGTCTGCATCATGATCACCAGATTTTAATTATGTCATGTCAAAAGGGAACTCAGATAATTTATCTTGCTAAGGATGACGAGGTAAAGTATAAACTACTTTTTTTTTATTAGCAAGAAATTATAACCTACTTGAGACAAGGATATTTCTCATACCTTGGTCTGCATGGATTTTAGACTCTAGACTCGCATATTTTCAAAAGATCATCCAAAGCTGACTTGAAATGAATGTTTATTAGCTCATTTGTAAAATGAATTTCTTCATCACATGGAATATGCAATTTTGGGATAAAGCTTTCCTTAGTGAGAAAACCTTTTGTGCTAATCCATTCTTCAAGGGAAACAACATCAAAGTGACTAAGAATACACCCATAAAATAAAAAATTTAACATTTGAATTTCCAGAAAAAGATATAAAAATAGAGAATGAGGAAAAAAAACTAAATAATCATATACATACTTACTGGTCAATTAAATAATATAGAAACTGACTTCATAGAAGAGACCGAAGAAGATGATAAGCAACCCCAGTAAATTGAAAGAACAAAACCTATGCAAAAAACTTGTTCATATCAGGAAAATATTTTTTCGATAAAAGCATTTCTGCAACACTAAAAGATCCATAAGCTGAAAAACACGAGAGATCAATGTTAATACATTCAGACAAGTCCATCAAAGTAAAAATATCTACAATAGCACATCAAAATTAACAAAACCCACCCTACATACCTTCTTCCTCGTATGAGAAGTTTTACTCTGTTCGACAAGTTTCTCCATGACACTACACCAAAATCAAACAAGAATAAACAATATAACAATAACACCCATAAATTAATAAAACCAATAAATGGTGGAAAAAAGTAGAACAAAAATAACACACACCGAACAACAACTAAAGAGGTCCCAAAAGAATGGTGAAACGACTACGAAACGACGAAAACGCTCTCTTTTTCAGTGGTCGTTGCAATCAAAGCTTTGAACGCGATGTTCACCCGGTGAACGACGTCAGTCAGCGGAACGAACAATACTTTCATCAACGTCAACACTCTGACACTTCGATGAAGCTTTTGGGAAGGGTGGGAGGGAAGTCCTTCTCTCTAAGGTTGCCTCAGAATCCAATTTTGAAATGACAAATTGCCTCATAATCCAATTTTGAAATGGCAAATTGCCTCAGAATCCAATTTTGAAATGACAAAATGAAACGTCACTTAAAACCTAGCCCCATTTTCCTTTCCACGTCATTTTCCTTTTTCTAATTTTTTTCATGTGTACCACTAAAATTTTGACACATGATCCGTGTCAAAATGTTATCTTGTCAAATATCATTATCCTTTTTCGAAAGCCCTTGTAACCTATCTCTTGAAATGTTTCCTTTCAAAAGCCCTTGTTTCATTTTTTGAAAACCTAGTTGCAAGCCTATCTGGGTTCCTGTTAGAAGTGGACTTTAAGCCTAACTCAACCCCACAAAACCGGCTTATAGGGTGAGGTTTGCACCCACTTATAAACTATGAATTGGCCTTATCTCTAGTCGATGTGGAACTTCCAACACACCCCCTCACGCCGAGGTATATACATCTCGAGCGTGGGATTAGACACTTTTAATGGGTGGTTCGATAGCGGCCCGATAGCGAGTGGAACAATATGCTCAACAAATAACAAATATCGCTAGGATAGGCTCTAACCATTTCTTTGATACCATGTTAGAAGTGGGCTTTAAGCCTAACTCAACCCCACAAAATCGGCTTGTAAGGTGAGGTTTGCACTCACTTATAAAAATTGGCCTTATCTCTAGTCGATGTGGGACTTCCAACAGTTCCTTCAACGTCACGATTATGCTCGTGGTCAGGTTATCTCATTTGTTTGTTGTTGATACTACACTACACGTTCATAGTTCATGCTTTATAAAATACCAAAAATTGAAATTTGTTGTTTTTCTGCTTTTTAGGTATCAAAGTTGTAAAAAAGGATCACAATTAATTAAAAAAAACAAAAACAAAATTTGATTAATGTCGTATATTGACAAAATTCGACGTTAATGTTGAATTTTTTAAATTCGACGTCAATTTAACATCTCCTAATATAACGTCGTTTGCGAATTCGCCGTTAAAAGCCTAAAATATTTGATGTTGTATGCGATTTTTGTACTAGTGACAATACCTTTTTGTACTGTCATAAATTTCTAGTCCCTTACTCTGTTTTCGATTAGTATGATTTCGGAGTAGGAAATAAAAAAGAGAGAATGTAGGTGAAAATTATGAAATCAGTCAAGTTATTTTTTCTAATATGTCAAGCAACAAATCTGTTAGTAATAAAATAATTTAAATTAAAGTAATTAACACAACGCATCGTAAAATAAATGTTTAAGTATTAATTTAAATTAAGAGAAAATAGTTAAGTTTCTTATGAAATTTTGAATAAAATAAATATTCAAGAAAATGTTATATACATATTATTAAGTAATTGACATGTATAATGTGATGTTATTCCATAGCACAAAATATGTCTTCAACATCACGTGTATAACGTCAGATTATAAAAGAGTCAACTTTAAAAATGACAATTTTGTAAATAAAATAATGTATTAGACGTTGGCTATCTTCCACCCCGACATTTTATCTAATTTGATGTTGGACTTCTGACCACTAGATGTCATATCCTTTGCCATAATCATTTAAAAGCTTAACCCAAATGACCTTTTGGCAGCTATAAGATGTCGGTCTATCAATCAACAAACGTCTTATGCATATTTCGCATTAGACATCCAAGAAACATACATCATATGGTATGAAAAATCTAGACAATTGAGCGCAAAGATCAAAAGTCTATAGAACTTAAACGTCGGATGTGTGTATAACAGTCGTTTAAATGGTTTAAGACGTTGAATGACTCTTCTAACCAATGTCATATGCTTTAAAAAAACACAAAATAAAATAATAGCCACACTTTTTCCATCGCACTTTTTGTTCCAAGTTAACCAGATGTTTTCACGAGTGTGAGGAAGAACAAAGGTGACTTTTTAGTGATTTACCTCGAATGTATGTGTTTATGCTATCTTGGCTAGGAATTTTTCTTAGTTTTCATATTGATTTCATTTTCTCGTGCAACATAGACGTTTTGAATGCGAGTTGAATCTCCATCACTCTTAACAGCGGCAGCGAGTGAGCTCCACCACCTCCAACAATGGTGGCGACGAGCTTTACATTAACCATCGGTGGCGACGAGTCCTCCACTCTCTAGCAGCAACAACGACCTTTGGCCCCTCCAAGAAGGTTAGTTTCTTGGTTTTCATACATTGCGATGTACTAATTGCTTATTAGAGATGGAATTTTTAGTTTGCGGTTGTATATTGTGTCTTGTGTATATTACATTGGTTAAGTTTGTCTTTTTCATTATGGTTTTTATGTTAGGCAAACTTTTTAGAGTGATTTTTGGCATTTTATTTTTTATTAAATTTTTAAAATATGTGTGGTATAAAATGATAGTTAAGCATTGAGTGAAATATTACAAATTTTTCTAGTTTTCGTCTTTTCAGTTTTGGTAAAATTGTAAAAACGTATAAATTATTTAAAAAAAAACTACAATTGATGTCTATTATAGCATTTGTTACATGATAGTCCAACATCAATTGATGTCTATTAATACCATAACAGACATCAATGCTCCTTCTTGCTATTTCTAGAAGCTTTCACTTAGTAGTACAGGTCTCTATTGTTCAACGACAATTAACGTCTATTTAGATGAAAATTGTCATAATTTATCGTTTGTTTCGACATCCAACTTTAAAATAGCATTTTCAAAAATGATATCAGAACTTGGATTGATGTCAAACGTCAAAAATAACATACACGTCAAAATTCATTTTTGTAGTAGTGTTGTGAGTTGTAGTGTAATCAAATTCATTTTTGTAGTAAGATTAATCACCTCCCATGTAATCAAATTCAATTTATATTTAAAGTATGTCGTCATCATTTAATTAGAAAAAGTTTAATTTTATAATAAATTAATCTTGATTGCTTTAGTCCCAATTTCCTCACAATTTTAATTAACTAATTTTTTTTATGTAAAGTTAAAGATGTCTAAATATATTTAATTTATTATTCTAGCATTAATCTTACTTGTGTAACTAAATAAATCTTCAAATAAAAATTGAAAGTTAAATGGAAAGTGCAACCCTAATATCGATAATTATTAAAATAGTTTGGAGTCGATAGTCCCTAAAACAGATTGGTCCTAGCATTATGACTTAAATTATATTAGGTTGTTTGTTGCCCAGTCTTTTTACATTCAAAGTCAAGTAAGTTTAGTTCGACCTAACACATAAGCTTTTGGATCCATTTTAGAAATTGTAATTATAGTTTTAAAATATTATAAATAAATCACAATATTAAAATAAAGAAAAATCAACGTTTCATTATTTTATTTTATTATGTATACTTTTTTTAAAAAAATAACATAAATAGCTGTTACCTAAAATTAGGATAGAATTAAACTTAAAAATTAGAATTTTTGAAGTATAAAATAGAAGGTTTAAGATATCATCTATATTGAAAATGATAGTTACCTCATACCGTTGACAATTTTGAATAAAAGATTCACAATCAATAATTGTTTCTGTTTTGTAGCACCCATTGCTTGCAGTCACATTAAAACTAATTGCCTGCTTGTATTCACATTAAAACTAACGGCCTATTGTAGAAAATTTTTACTATTATAAATATGTTTATCATCCTTCTTAATAAAAACTTTCGAAACAAATTTATAAATTATATCATCTAAAGGGATATAAATAATTACTGATGTACAAAAATCTCAACAAAAGAAACAATTCTCAGCCTCTTCACTATCGACCTCTCCCACGTGCACTATCTTCTAGACCTGCAATACACCATCATAATAAATGGAACCACAGATCAAAGTAAACTTAGCATATATAAGAGATAAAAGTACAACAAAAATAAATTATCAACAAGTTCACACCCATCGTTACATATATTCATCTAATGATCTTATTAATCTACTTTTGAAATACTAGTGCATTGGTTTCGATTCTATCATACTACAATCATGGTAAATTAAGCTCAACTTGGAAACATAGCATTTTCTACTCGAAAACACTACAAATATGACATATTATAAGTTCTGTTGAGACTCTACTGGATATATATATATATATATATATATATATATATATATATATATATATATATATATATGTATATATATATGTATGTATATCTATATATGTATGTATGTCTATATATGTATGTATGTGTACGTATGTATGTATGTGTGTGTATGTATGTATGTGTGTGTATGTATGTGTATCTATATGTATGTATGTGTATGTATATGTATGTATGTGTATGTATATGTACATATATGTATGTACACACATGTGTATACATATACACACATGTATATACATATACATATCTGTGTATATGTATGTATATGTGTATACATGTATGTATGTGTGTATACATGTATGTATGTGTGTATACATGTACATATATGTACATATATGTACGTATACATGTATATATATATATATACGTATACATGTATGTATATATATATATACGTATATATGTGTACATATGTGTGTATATATATATATATATATACATGTATTTGTATATGTATGTATACATGTATATATATATACACATATGTATATATATATTTAAACACATGTATATGTATATGTATGTATACATGTATATATATATACACATATGTATATATAAATGTATATGTATATATATACACATGTATATGTATATACTTCTATATCCACATTAGATAATGGTCTCTTATATTGTTTAACGAGTATAATCTATTTTGTTTATAAAATGTAAAGAGTATATCAGTTTGTATTATTGATTTCTATTTTCCTATTTAACCTCTTAAAGAATAATATTTAGTTTTAAATAAGTTACTTTAGCCTAATTATAATTCCAAACTTACATAAACATTATACCGTATAAAGCTTTTTCTACACAAGTGTAGAAAACCCTTTAACCATATCAGTTTATCCTCTTATCTATTTAGGTGTTTTATTCATTCCTTATGGTAAAACAACATATATTTAGCTAAAAATGTTGATAGGGAAGTTTAGCTTCTTTACATCTTAGTTTTTTTATGATGAATAACTTAATTGTTTAAATGGTTTCTTGCATAAAAAAATGGCATAACAAATGTTTATATTCTTAACATGTTAGTGCTAGAGTTTTGAATTTAATGATGAGTCAATCAAGCCTAAAACAGACTAGAAATCTAGTTTCTGGTATAAATAATCGATTACATAAGTGTAATAATCTGTTAGATTTAGGCAGAACACTTAGAAAGTTAAATAGAGGCAAATCACTCTATTATAATCGATTATATAAGTTACATAATCGATTAAAACAGAGAGAAAGTCGTAATCTTTTATATAAGTAACACAATCTGTTAAGGATGGCTATTGGATGACTACTATGGCTAAGTGTCAATATAATTGATTACATAAGTTTGTTAATCGAATAAAATGGAAAGAACAGTCTAATCCATTACACAAATAGCCTAATCTATGAAGACTGTTAGAAGTAGCAGTTATAGGCATAAGAGTCAAATAATCGATTACACACATGAGATAATGTGTTAAAACAAAAAGAAACAAATAACATTATCGATTATTCTACGACAATGTTTGAAAATCTTATATATATATATATATATATGTGTGTGTGTGTGTGTGTGTGTGTGTGTGTGTGTGTGTGTGTGTGTGTGTGTGTTTGTGTGTGTGTGTGTGCGTGTGTGCGTGTGTGTGTGTGTGTGACTTGAGACCTATTTCTATAACGTTCTAATTTTCAAATATTAACAGATTTGTTGAGTTTTGATTACAGGTGATCTCAAGAAACGTTCTTGGAGAATCTAAGCTTCATTTGATGGTTACAAATTTAGATCTACTTCAAGACATTGGACTTCATTGGTTCTTATTTAATATGCACTTTGAAGAGTGTGTTGAAGATCAGGTTCATCATCAATCTTTGTATTGAAAACTTGTGTGAAGATAGTCAGGTTCGAGAGTTGGGATTGCTCTTGTGATTTGTAAGAGATTGAGTGTGTCCATCTCTTGTTTTAGCTATTTTGATATTAGTGGTGTGAGGAATGCAATTGAGGGTTGTCATTGTATTCTTGTAAACTCAATCATTATAGTGGATTCCCTTGAGCTAAGGTTGTTGAAGGAGGATTGGATGTAGGCTTGTGATAGCTGAACCAGTATAGATTGTTGTGTGTTGATCTTTCTCTTTTCCTTCTTTACTTAGTTGATTCATAATTCTTTGAATATTTATTTCAAGATCCAAGAACTCATAAATATTTAAAAAAGATTTTTTAAAAGGATAAAATTCAATTCACCCCATCTTGGATTCAGATATAAGGCCTCTCATTTTTAACAAAAAACTTTTCCTTCAATAAATCCACTTGGCTCAATTAAAACATTTCATGGACTAACCTTGCTCAGTAGCTCAAACATCTCATAAAAATCATATTTTTAATAGAAAACCTTCAATCACAATGAATCATCTTTTTCATTAAATCAACCATAGAAAAACACATTCAACATTATCAACTCATCACAAACATTAAATTCACATAACAAAGAAATAACTAATCTCAAAAATGACAAACAAAACAACTAACTTCCTTTACATAAACTTAAGCTCTTTTCTCTTCCAATCTCTTCAAGCTCAAGCTCTCATAAACATTCTATCTATATAAAGAAAAACTCATATTAACAATTTGAAAACATCCTAGTGATCATTGACATGTATAGATTCATCTTGAATACACATGCAAGCATATCACCAAACTGACACAAGAAAAAGGTAAAAGATGAACTTATTTTAGTTCATACTTTAATCAAATTATATAACTATCATTTACACCAAAAATCCTATAGCCCACCTCTCTTTTCAAACGAATGGATAAATTAGTTAGAAATATAGAGAGAGTACAAAGTTAAACATGTGAAGCATATTTAGAGAGATTTATATTTCATAAAATGAAACCCTATGAGTTAGTTTTCTATTTATAGCTTGACTCTTTAATAAATAATTGAGTTTTTATTTATATTTTCTATTCATATCATCTACTCATATTGTCTACTTCTATCGTTTACTATTATTTTTAACTATTTTCCATGTTATTATACGTTTCACATATAAATATGTCTTCATTATATTAAAGTTGTGTTGAAAATTTTCTCTTAAAAAATCTATGTTTTTATTCTTTAAACATTTTCCCATATATATATATATATATTTTAGTCATTGCTTTAACAAGGCAAATTTTGAAGTATTTACAAAGCACCTAAAATATGCAACTTTGCAACTTTTCTTTAAGGTTGGGTAATAAAGAATTATTTCTTATATTGGCTATGATAATGCAACATATATTTTGAAGGAAGGGATGATACATTTGGTTGTGTTTTTCTCTTGGGGACATAATGGCAAATCCTCTAGCCATGGTTAAGCACTTTCAAGAGAGTGGAAGTCATCCATGAAGATTACATGAACTCTACCTTGTGGGTCACTTTTGGAGCCATCATGGGTCATGGATCGAAGAGTAGTGTAGGAATTTAGGCCATTGTATTAGGCCATGTAGTGTAGGTTTGTTTGAGGCTTGTATTAAGGCCTAAGTAGCATAGGATTTTCCTTAAAAGTTAGACATCCAATCCAAGTGGAAAGTGTGTGCCATGTGTCATGCTTTCATTGGAGATGATTTACTTTTTAAAAGGTAGCCACATGTAATCTTAGGAGTGGAGAGTTTTTGCTTTTAGTAGTGGCCACATGGCACTCTAGGAATGGAGAGGATTGTGTTTTGTGAGTGTCCACATGTCCTTCCATCATTGGAGAGGATTTGTGGACACTTGTCCACTCCTTAGAAGGCCTCATTTTTTACCAATGAGAGCAAATGTGGGAGATCATGCTTTTAGGGTTAGAAGGAGACACCCTTGGCCTATAAATAGAGGTGTCTCCACCCTTGTATTTCATCTTGGAATTAAGTAATGTTATGCTGCCAAAATATGGTCATACTCTTCCTTGATCAAGAGTAGAACAACCCTAGAGGCCCTTCTAGTCACCTTCCTCCTTGAGTTGGCCTAACCTCTCTTGGAGCCTGATGAGAGGGTCGCACCTCCCACAAAAAGTTGTGCATAAAAGAATGCAGTATAGACTAGGAAGTGACTCCTAAGTCGTCTCTCAAGGACCAAATTGTGGTTCAGTCTCAGATCAAACACGTAGTGGGGGGATTTGAAGGTGTTTTTGTGATTAGAAATGAACTAAATTAAAACACGAATATAAACGTGAAGGTAAACACATAATTAAAATGGTTGGTAATTAAAAATAACATTACAACTAAGTTATCACAATTGAACAAAGTAGACAACACTAAAATGAAAAATGCTTTAATCGAAATAAAATGCAACGTTAAAAAAAATGAAAAGCTCAAAGACACATCCATCGCATATAATATAAAAATGGCAATGAAAATAAAACTATATGATTTTATCTCCTCTGGACGAAACCATGTGCACCGTGAACTTCAAAATGAAAGCAAATGCTAAAATGAATTTTTCTCCCCTGGACGTGACATCTTCACGTGGGTTCTTCCAGCTGCCATTCTCGTACACACCATTCTCTCCTACTCAATCAACATTGAAAACCCCAAAAGTTGGCTCCCGTGTGCACCCTGCTTTCTCTGCTTGAAAAACATGATTAAAAACAATTAAAAAAAAAATATCCTGCTGGAATCCATCCATTCCCGTTCTCTTTTGCCCAGGCCGAGACATCACTTCTTCCACTTAATCTTCCTCTCAATTAAATAAAACACTTGCATTTATACAGCTGCCAACGTCCCATCATCTCTTCATTCCAACCGTGACTTGCCTCCATTTCCAATTCCAAATTCCATGTGAAAAGAAATCAGCTTTTCTCCTCTAGAACTCTGTCACCGTGCTGCACATCCAAATTAACTTTCTCCTCTCGGTTGCAGCTGGGACAACACATCACCGCTTGAAGCAAATCAACAAACAGCTTGCTTAATTCAAGAACCATTCTCTTTTCTTCAATTCTTACAGCAGCCGTGGCACTTCAAACACCTAACACATAACCACTTCTTCATGAATCAAAGCAAACCAGCTATATGAAAGTGCTCCTACTCTCTACATAAAAATAAAACTAAGAGCCGCTGGAATAGAAAAACGTGCACAACAAAAATGCTTTGCTCCATTCTCCGTGTCCATCTTTTCTTCAAAATAACATGTGCCTCTTGCTGGACACCACAGCATGCACCGCTGTAGCTGCTCCAAATTGAAAGCTCCTCTTTTTTAAAATAAAAAAAAACGAAATGTGCTGCAGTGCTGAATCAATAAAGCAGCGTCTCTTTTAAATGAACGAGAACCCAATGTTAAATGAGAGAATGAATTGCACTGAATCAGCCATTACACACACTATCAATCACCATTTTCATACTCAAGGAAAATAAAAATGTGTTCTTCATTCATTCTCCCCTCCTGAAAACCGAGAGCCCACAACAAAGAAGTAACCCGTCCAAAAGCCAAAAACCGAGAGAGTAAAAAGTGCTCCTCTTTGCAAGTGGCGGCTGTGCTCTTTTTCTAAGGGTCGTGTGTCCTCTTTTTTTAGGGTAGGGTCCACACAATAAAACCCTAGGGTGCCAAGTCACTAACTTCTAATTTTGGGTCTAATCTAATTTACCAAAAATTGACCCAAAATATAAGAGTTGATACAGAAATTCTAAACTACTGAATTACAATTTAATTAATTCTAAAATGTCTGTGTGGAGAGTCTTGAATTTATTTGGTATTCTTCCTGATGTCCCAAAATGTATTTCCGAAATTTTCCTGCACTTCAAAAATGCACTTAATCAGCTCAGAAAACCCAAATTAGCACAATTACAAATTTTCGACCAAATTAAGCAGAATTCGGAAAACGGGGAAATAACAAACAATTAAACACAATTCCCTAGTTTATTTAAGTGCAATAAACTAAATATAATTCAAGAAATAACGACTCATCAGAGCCACCAAACACTACACCACCACCACCATATCTCCTAGAGGCTTTAAGCTTCTACCCATCCATACCTTAACTCATCATCCTTGGAACATTTACCACCACATTTTCGCACCATTCATCCAAGGAAACACCCCTCCATGCACATCTCCTAGCTTTGGCCCAACCTAGCCAAGGAGGTTGCCATTAGGACAGAGCAATTTCTTGGATTCAAATAAATAACATATGGTAAGTCCATAACTCAAGTAGAGTTTAATCCATATTGTATTATGTATTTTTTTTGTGTTTGAAATTAATTATGGCTATGGAGGCTCTAAATAACTGCATGAAAGGATCTATTATGATGTTTAATGATAATGCTTCAATAATTGTATAAAACTTTAGTATTACATTGAAAAACCAGATTTATTGGTGTAAAATTTCACGTTTTTATATACTAATGCAATGATGTTGTTACTGGACTAGATTATTGTAGTACAAACTAGCAAATATGATAAACCAGATTGTTAGGAATAAGACACAAAAGAGGAAAGCGATAGATAAACATCTCAGAGTATGTACTATGAGTTGCTTTACAAAGATTTGCTTATATAGCTAAATAGACAATAACATCTCATAGCTTTAATCGATGTGAGACAAATTAAGCTCCACAATGCTAACAATTCTCCCACTTGGAACCTGATTTACATTATCACCTAGTGTAGTTGTCTTTATCATCAATTACTCGTGAAGGCCAGTTGAGGCAATACAAAGCCTCAACTTATTGGTTGTGACAATCTTGGTCAACATATCGGCTGGATTCTCTACACCTAGAATCTTTGACAAAGATAAGTCTCCATCATTTATCAAGTTTCTGATAAAATTATACTTCAATTCAATGTGCTTACATCTAGAATGAAGAATTGGATTTTTAGCAATATATATAGCACTTCGACTATCACTGAATAATGGAGGGTCATCTTACTCTTTCCCTAATTCTTTTAGAAGGTTCTTCAACCATATCATCTCCTTCACTACTTCTGAGATGGCTACACAATCAACTTCAGTGGTTTAGAAAGAGACTCTTCCTTCAAGTTTAAACTTCCAACTAATAGTTGTACCACCCAACGTAAAAATGTAACTTGTTGTGCTCTTTCTACCATCCAGCTCTTTTTCCCAGTCTCCATCAAAGAACCTTGCAAAGTGAGATTGCTTCTTATAAAAGACAAATGCATCTTTGAAGTGCATTCAAATATTTCAATATCCACTTCACACCTTCCTAAAGCTCCTTTCTACGATTTGATAAAAACCTACTCACAACTCCCACTACATGTGTTATGTGACGTCTGGTGCAAACCATAACATACATCAAGCTCCCTACTATAGATGCATATGAAACTTTAGACACATAACTTTCTTCTTCACCTGTCTGAGAAGATTGCTCTTTTGAAAACTTTAACTGAGTTCCCAAAGGTGTATTCTTGGTTTTAGAATTTCCAACATTGAATCTGCTAAATAATTTTCCTATATATTTTTCCTAAGATAAGTTCAAAATACCTTTAGATCTATCACTGAAGATTCTCAAACTAAGAATTTGTTTGGTTGGGCCAAGATCCTTCATTTCAAAATTTTCTAACAATTATTTATTGAACTTCTAATTTTTGTCATATTAGCTCTTGTAATCAACATGTCATCAACATATAAGCAAGGATGATATAACAATCAACATATTTTTTCACATAACAACAATTATCTTCTTTACATATGTAAAACTATGAGTTTCTCATAAACTCATTAACCTTCTTGTATCATTGTCTCGGTGCTTGTTTGAATCCATATAAGCTTTTATGAAGCTTGCATACAAGATTCTCCTCGCCTTATGCTTCAAAACCTTATGGTTGTGCCATAAAGATTTCCACTTCAAGATCCTTATGTAGGAATGTAATTTTTACATCTAACTATTCTAAATGAAGATTTTATGCAGCTACTATACTCAAGATGATTGTGATGGTAGTCATCTTAATAATAAGAGAGAAAATTTATGTAAAGTCAATTCCTTGTTTGTCTTGGAACCTTTTCACTATGACTCTAGCCTTATATATTCTATTACCGTCAGGTTCTTCTTTTAACCTATACACCCACCTATTTCTCAAAACCTTTTTTCCTTCTGATAGCTTGGTTAAAGACCATGTTTTATTCTTTTAAAGAGACTTTATCTCATCTTTCATTGCTAGCTCCCAAATAACATGCTCATCTCCCTACAAAGCCTCAGCAAAATGTTGTGACTCATCGGCATCACTTAAAAAGAAGTAGTGTAATGAAGGAGAATACCTTTGTGATGCTACAATTGTTTTGCTAGATCTACTAATCATGACTTCAATAGTTTCTGACTCTATTATATGTTCTGGTTCTGACTCAGACTCTACCTCTATATTCTGCGATCTGTTAACTACATCACTTTCTAAAAAAAAATTTCTAATGATACTTGCTTTAGTTGTACATTTACCAATTCTACAATCTTGTCTTTATAGAACATGTTCTCATTAAAAGTAACATTTATGCTTCTGATAATTTTCTTGTTGAAGTTGCAGGAAAACACTAGAAGGGGGAAAGGGAGGTTGAATAGTGTTTTCATAACTCCTTTTTGCAGCTATAAAGTTGATCGTGATGTATGTTGAACTTATGAGCTAGATGTGCTTCATCTATAAACGTTAATATATTGAGATCGTGTACAATACCAACTTCACACCCTTTTTCCAAGAAATTTGTAGACAACAATTCATGCTCATTGAAGACATGTTATTGACTTGTGTGTTTTGAGACTACTTCCATTAAGAGTCAATTGCTTAAGAAAATTGTAACACACATGTGATTTTTATACTGGTTCACTTATTAGAGCTACGATCAATTCTCCTCTAAATTAATTTAGAGGGTACCATTATGTATTCAATGAAGTACATTTGAGTATTCTAACCACTCTTGGTATCCCTAGTCAAACTGAGTAATCACTATTACTTTCACTAGTTGAGTTTCATCCACTCCTGGTTATGCAGTATTATTCACCACTCCTAGTATCCCTAAACGCTTTTGGTGTCTTCTTGACATACCGTCTAGTTTAGTTTAACACACTCCTAGTTGTCTATGTCCAATAGTAACCACGTGTTACTGTGACTTCGAGTGAGTTTAGCCAACTCCTAGTTGTGCAACATTATTCATCACTCTTGGTATCCCTTTGATACACCATCTTGTTGAGTTTAACCCACTCTTGCTTGTCCCTATCGAACAGTAACCACTTGTTACCAAGACCTCGACTGAGTTTCACCCGCTCTTGGTTGTGCAGTATTATTCACTAGGTATCCTTAGTCAGCGAATAATCTTCTATTACCCTAGACTAACTGAGTATTCGTACCACTTCTAGTATCCCTGATCAGCGAATAACCTCGAGTTATCCTAGTGATGACAAATTTATGAACACCGAACAACGGCGCCAAAAACTTGTTTACCCTCGGCAAGTGTGACCGAATCGTATCAAGTAATAAACACGGTAAGACCAAGTATCGTTCTCCCAAAGGACTCACGGCCTAGTTAGTTATATGATTTGTTGATTATTTAAGACTTGTGAATAAATTCTTGAGGTTTCAAATGCAAAAGACAATAAGTAAACATGTATGCATGAGTTTTGATCAATGGAAAAGATGAACACAAACACTTGAACGAATTAGATGGATGAGTATGTTGTTGGGGTAATCAATTTCATCTTATCCACTCTCATATACTTTAGGAATTCATCATTCTTTTCATCAATGTTAATGCCACTCTCTAAATCACCTTGCAAGAAGGCCTATCCTTAATTACGAGTTCATACAATTCCTAGCATCCCTAATAATTAATTCTAAAGAACAGAAGCTTAAAGGCAACCAACCCTCATATTCCTATGTCTAGGCAACATGTTATTGGGAGAATTTCCCCGGATCTAGATTTCCCTGTACGTTCCCATATCGACAAAATCAATAACCATGACATCAAATGAGTTAAACAATGCATGCTTTGAGCAAAGAGGAAAAACCCTAACTAATGATGAAAGAAAGCATGTATCTCAAATAAGATGTTTAAACACAAATTCCATATATGAGAGCTTCACAAGATTACATTGATTCCCCAACAACAATACAAGGTTTAGTTCACCATATTCATGGTGAAACTAGATGAACAATAATGAAAGAATGAAAGAGATAGAAAAAACCTAGAAAGAGAATAGGAGAAAATGAAGGGAAAAATGTAGAGAACCTTTGGAAAAGTGTTTAGGATTGTGTGTGCAGAGAAGAATATAAAAATAGAGGCCAAAGCGTGACTTGGGGTATAAAAATACCCTAATGGGCTCGGGTTCTGCTAAGGGGCAACCTAACCGATTTTACGACACCACCGCTCAACGGCAATTTGCCACTCAGCGGCAATTTGCCGCACAGCGGCACTTTCGTGTTGTGCTTTTCTTCTTCCTAGCTTACCCTAGGTGCCTTCTACTCATGCCCCTCACTTGCTCCCTGCAATTAAGTTCTCAGATCACTCAAACATTCAATCCCTATCATGCAACTAAAGCAGAATCAAAACAAACAATACAGATAAAATCAATCAACTGGGTTGCCTCCCAGGTAGCGCTTGTTTAACGTCACGAGCCTGACCCAAAATCCACCAACACCCATCAGTAGATGCAAATCTTTCTTACCAACACCCATCAGTAGGTGTATACAAACATAGTATCCTTCAGTAAATACTATTCCGCCTAACATCCATCAGTAGATGTAAACCCTGTAACAAACTTATAACAAAAACAAAAATACCCAAAAGTTCAAAATTACATCACCAAACCAAAAATTAAAAGTTCTTAAAGTACTGGGTTGCCTCCCAACAAGCGCTCTTTTAACGTCACTAGCTTGACCCAATAAAACTCAAGTTCTTTCTTCTTTTTCTTCTTTCTACTCAACTTCTTCAGGAATTTGATAAAACCAGGAACCTGTTGCAATGTCTCAATCATAGGAACTTTAATCTCCAATTTCTTGAAGATTTCCATAAAGCGCTCAAATTCCTTCTTCCTATGATACTTCTTTGGATGAGGAAGAGGTTTTCCATATGATTCTTTCTTTTTTTCTCTCGTCCTCTTTTTCTTTTCTCTCACTTTCTTTTTGCTCTTTTTCTTTTCTCTTATTTTTTTCTTCCCTTCTCTTTTTCTTCTCAACTTCTTTATTTTCACACAAATTTTCTTTCTCTCTTTTCTCTCAACCACTTCTTTTTCTTTTTCTTCATCTTTATCTTTCTCACTCAACTCTTCTTTTTCTTTTCTCTCTATCTTTTCCTCATCTCTCCCTATTTTTTTCTTATAAAAAATCTTGTCACTTTCAGTGACAATGGCTTGACTTTCCTCCTTAGGGTTAACTTCAGTATTAACCTTAAAATCGTTCAATCTCTAACTAATGTAACAAAGGTTCATCTCCATCCTTTTACATGATGCTTCAATGTTTTTCTAAGTAGAGATGGAATGTTGCAAAAATCGTTGAAGGGTAACATCCAAACTTTCTGATAGAGAGCTTTGTTGCTGCCCTTGTTGTTGTGGTTGGTTCTCAAATTGTCTGGCAGCTTGCCAAAATTGACTTTGATCCATGCTTGAGTGAGGTTCCCACCAGTGGTTGAAATTACCTTGGTAGAATTGAGTGTCCATATAGTTAAATTCTTGACCGAATTGCATCCTGCACGCATTAGGCATAAAACCCTAAAAAACAATTGTTAGCACAAAAAGATAGAGAAGATATAAAATAAGAGATAAGAAGATAAAATAAAAACAAAAAAAATAAAAACAGAAAAATAAAATAAAATAAAATAATAACTGAAAAAAATAAAAACAGAAAATAAAATAAAATAAAACAAAATAAAATAAAATAAAATAAAAACCGAAAAATAAAAACAGAAAATAAAAACAGAAATTCAAATTTCAAAATTCAAAATTCAAGTCAAAGATAATCAATAATCACACAAATAAACTAGTTAAACCACGAGTCCCCGGCAACGGCGCCAAAAACTTGATGACAAATTTATGAACATCGAAAAACGGCGCCAAAAACTTGTTTACCCTCGACAAGTGTGACCGAATCGTATCAAGTAATAAACTCGGTAAGACCAAGTATCGTTCTCCCAAAAGACTCACGGCCTAGTTAGTTATATGATTTGTTGATTATTTAAGACTTGTGAATAAATTCTTGAGGTTTCAAATGCAAAAGACAATAAGTAAACATGTATGCATGAGTTTTAATCAATGGAAAAGATGAACACAAACACTTGAACGAATTAGATGGATGAGTATGTTGTTAGGGTAATCAATTTCATCTTATTCACTCTCATATACTTTAGGAATTCATCATTCTTTTCATCAATGTTAATGCCACTCTCTAAATCACCTTACAAGAAGGTCTATCCTTAATTACGAGTTCATACAATTCCTAGCATCCCTAATAATTAATTCTGAAGCACAAAAACGTAAAGGCAACCAACCCTCATATTCCTATGTCTAGGCAACATGCTATTGGGAGAATTTCCCCGGATCTAGATTTCCTCGTACGTTCCCATATCGACAAAATCAATAATCATGACATCGAATGAGTTAAACAATGCATGCTTTGAGTAAAGAGGAAAAACCCTAACTAATGATGAAAGAAAGCATGTATCTCAAATAAGATGTTTAAACACAAATTCCATATATGAGAGCTTCACAAGATTACATTGATTCGCCAACAACAATACAAGGTTTAGTTCACCATATTCATGGTGAAACTAGATGAACAATAATGAAAGAATGAAAGAGATAGAAAAACCTTAGAAAGAGAAGAGGAGAGCCGTCACCATCTCCCAATCTACCCCCAAGCGGTGAAAAGTGTGTTTCTGCTTCCTCCCAGCCAAAGATACAAACCCTAGGACGTCCTAAAGCTTATATACTATTCTAAAAAAAATACAGAAAATTAGACCCAAGCCCATAAAAGTAATAGAAAACCGGTCCAAGCCCATTTAGAATGGCGCTCAGCGGTATTTTACCGCTGAGCGGTAATAGTGCATGATCCATTTTGCCCCCAACTGCTGTTTTTGCCCCTCAGCAGTGATTTTGGCACCTGAAAAGTGGCGCTCAGCGGTATTTTACCACTCAACGGAACTTTTTCTGTATTCTGGTTGACTTCTCAACATTCTAGTTGACTAGTTGACTTTTTTGGTTGACTGGTTGACTTTTCTGGTTTTTGGTTGACTTTTCAGCATTCCAATCATTCGGTACTTGAATTCTTCTTTCAAATCATTCAATTAGCCTACAAAATCAAGGGAATATTGTACAAAACCATTAAATTCACCTTTAACTCTCTTATTCACAAAACTAAAGTAAAAATATGAGTTCAAGCTAGTTTCTAAGTCTTAAAGGTTGCTTTTGGTATCAATTTTAAGCATAAAAATAACGGTTTTTCAACCGTTATCACCTACATAAGTTGAGTATTCACACTATTCCTAGTATCCCTGATTAGCGAATAACCTCTAGTTACCCTAAATCAGTTGAGTATTCACACTACTCTTAGTATCCCTGATCAGCGAATAACCTCCAATTACCCTAGATCAGTTGAGTATTTGCACCACTTCTGGTACTAGACAACCTTGGTATCCTTTGATACACTGCCTAGATTTCCTTAACTCTCTTGAGTTAAGTTGCAAGTGTTTTGATTCTCTTCAGAATTGCAATAAACCAATTGCTTACAAGTCGTTTAGACTATTACTCTCATAGAGAGGATATATGTTTAATACAATATAGTCTATAGACTCACTCAGTGTCACTCCTTTTTCTCTCTTCTCTCTTCTTACAAAAGTAAGAAAATATTACAATAAGGATTTAAGAGAACTTCTCAATATTTCACTCTATCAGTCTTTCTTTCTCTCTTCTCTCTTCTTACAAAAGTAAGCTTGAGAGTATTCTTTTTCTTGATGAAGTTTAAGAGTATTCTTCTTCTTGTTAAGCCTTGAGAGTATTCTTTTTCTTGATGAAGCTTGAGAGTATTCTTTTTCTTGATCTCTTCTCTTTCTCTATATCCTTGATCAAGGAGTTTTGACTTTTATAGTTCAAAAAGTTTCCTGCTCAATTCTAATGATGTTATATCTTCATATTCTTTTCTTCTTCTTCATCTTCTTCTTCTATTGATCTTCTATTTATACATCTTTGAAGAAAATAGTCGTTTAGACGATGCTTATCTTGAGATTTGATAATATGACCATTTAATGAAGCTTGTCTTTGGATTTGATCTCTTATTGGCTATGATCATCTAGTGCGTGTGAGCAGAGGGAGATGATGTGACTGTGGAGTAAGCACTGGGTGGAGATGGCTCAAATGTGCAGTAGTTTTAGTAGTTATATCCCTTTTCATTTATGTCTCACTTGGTTTGACTAGAGGATCATTCTTGTACACAATTTTGAGACTTGTACGTTGTATATAAAGTTGATTTTTATGGTTGAATTAGATGACTGTAAAATAACTTTATGTTTCATGTCTGTTAAATGATCTGCTTTATTAATCATGTGATAGTTCCTTTATAGTTTTAATGCTATATACTTTGGATGTTACAACAAGCGCATCATCTCTCGTAAAGAAAGTCTTGGTTGGATCTTCATCGAAGACGGGCATGTTTGCTTTAACACCAATTTCCACTCCTATGAATTTCTTTAGCTCAAAGTGATCACACTTTTTCATAAAAAATTTGAAATGCACATAACATGTCTTTTGATATATGTGGATGACATTACACTGACTGGAAACAACATTATTGAAAGCGAAATATCGCTTTAATTTTGGATAAAACTTTTAAGATAAAAAACTTGAGAGATTTAACCATTTTTCTTGCTCCCGAGGTTAAACAGAGTAGCAAGGGCATTCATCTCTCGTAAAGAAAGTATTGGTTGGATCTTCAACAAAGATAGGCATGCGTGCTTTAGCACTGATTTCCACTCCTATGAATTTCTTTAAACATGATGTTGTTGATCAAGGAACTGCTCTATTAGAAGCTACATCTTTTAGAAGACTCATTAGTAAACTCATATACTTAACTAATACAAGAATGAACATTACTTACATCGTGCACAACCTAAGTCAACATGTTTTTGCGTTTACCACCATTAACCATCAAGCTATCCTTAGGATCCTATGTTATCTAAAGCAAAGTCAAGGTGATGAGCCTTTTCTCGCTTCAAACCGTGATCTCAAACTTAATGGCTTCAACGATTCAAATTGGGTTAGGTGCCCTAAGACTTGAAAATCTTTAACTAGATACATCATATACCTCGGCCACTCTACTATCACTTGGAAACCAAAGAAGTAGAACACAATTTCAAGAAGTTCCTCAAATGTCAAGTATAAAGCCCTTGTGTCAACGTGCAAGCTACAATGGCTTCTCTTTTTGTTGGAAGATCTTCACGTCCAGCACACTCAACCCGCAATATTATTCTGTGACAATCAATCAGTTAATCAAATTACATCTAATCCGGTTATTCATGAATGCATGAAATACATCGAGATCGATTATCACGTTGTGAGAGAGAAGATTCAGTATGGAATTATCAAACTTCTCTCTATGAGCTTAAAGGAACAACTTGTTGACATCCTCACCAAAGCCTTAGCTCTCTTATCTTCCATTTCATTAATTGCAAATTACCGAGTTTATATGGTCGAGTTTATGCTATGGCTGTCGAGTTTACGCTACCAAGTTTATATGGTCACGCTTAAATTGTCGAGCTTATATGATTGAGTGAACCAGTATAAGTTCTGTATTTTATTGTCTTCCTTCTCAAACATTTTCATAAAGCTTTTATGAAACATCATCATCTAAACATATCTTTTATTTATTAATCTTTTCAAAACCAATCACACGGCTTATGTGAAAAGTTTTTAAAAATATTATTTATCCCTTTATTGTTTTCATATATTTTCAATCACATGATAAATTTAATAAATATTATTAAAATAAAATTTAATATTGTATTAATTCTAATTCATCGTCAGATGGATTTAAAAAATAGGATAGACTCCACTTATATACTACCGTATAAGTATAAAATCTCCAATATTATCTTTTGTTGTTTTTAACCTCAAGAATAAAATTACTATATCTATAATAAATTCAAATTGATATTGAAATGTTGTTGCGCAAAAGACATAAAAGTCCTCAACATTTACCAATTAGACATCCACAAGTATAACTATTTTAAAAAGTTTATAAAAAATTTAAAAAACGATTTATAAAGTGGAAATGTTCTAGGATCATCACCACCAACAAAAATGACCCAATTAAAGATAGATGTGAAAAGAAGTTAATTTAATTACAAGTTGGTCCCACGGAGTGAACCTTAAATAATTTCGTCGTGGAATAACCTTACAAAGAGTTCCATACTCTAAAATTTCACCACTATAGTAGAGTGCATGGACACGCAATGGTTTTGGCCATGGTGGACAAGTTTTTCAAATTTGCATGAATAATAATGTACTTGAGGGGGTTTTTAGAAATTGTACCAGCAGCATTCATCACATAATTCACCCAATTAAAATTGTGTACCCAATTGGACCTTTCCTATGATAATGAGGGCTAAAGATATATAGTGCACTCAAGAACATTATTATTCTCATTTATGAGTTGTTTGGTGGTTAGTGCTACCGATTTCAGCATGAGGGAACAAGCTTTTCAATGTACAAGCACATAACATCCTAATCCTAATTATGTAAACACCACATATCGTGGCTATTGAAAAAACACTTCCTTTATATTCAAGAAAATATAAAATAATTTCATTTGTAAATTATTTATATATATTATTAAAATTCATCTTTTAAAAAAACAATACTCGAGAGAAGTTTTCGCACCACTGATATTAGTTTATTTAAAAATTATTTCATTTTTTTAATGATAACTGCTGAAAAACTTATCCGTTTGTGCTAAATATTGGTAGTAAACTTTTGTAATTTTGATACAAGCACTTTCAATGAAATATATATATGAATATATTGTTGGGGTCAATTTCATCTTATCCACTCTCATATATTTTAGGAATTCAACATTCAAATCATCATTGTTAATGTCACTCTCTAAATTACCTTTCAAGAAGGCTTCTCCCTAATTACGAGTTCATACGATTCCTAGCATTCCTAATAATTAGTTTATTTAGCATAGGAGCTTAAGGCAACCAATATACTTATTGGGAGAAATTCCCCGGATCTAGACTTCCCCGTACGTTCCCGTATCGACAAAACCAATAATCATGCATTGAATGAGTTAAACAAAGCAAGCATTAGGCAAAGAGGAAAAACCCTAACTAATGATGAAGGAAAGCATAAATCTTAGATTAAGATGCAAGCACAAATTCCATATATGAGAGCTTCAAAAGATTACATTGATTCCCCAACAAACATACAAGGTTTAGTTCACCATATCCATGGTGAACCTAGATGAACAATAATGAAAGAATGAAAGATAAAACCCTAGAAAGGTGAAGAGGTAGCCTGAGCATCCAAGATCCTCCTTCAAAGGGGTGGAAGAGAGAGTGTTTGCTTTGTTTCTACCAAAAATACAAACCCTCAGACATCTAGGTCTTTAAATAGGACATAAAAATAATAGAAAACGGGTCCAGGCCCAAACAGATCATAAAATCGCATAAAACTGGCCCAAAACTCGTCTGGTTGACTTTTTTCGTATTCTGGTTGACTGGTTGACTTTTTGGTTGACTGGTTGACTTTTCTGGTTTCTGGTTTACTTTTCTGATTCCATCTCTCTCCTTCTTCACTTCTTTCACTAAATTCACCTTAAAACCTGCACAAAAACACTGAAATCAAGCATAAACCTGTCCAGCTCTCTTATTTCTGAAAATATGGATAAAAGCATGATTTCAAGCTAGTTTCTAAGTGTAAAGGTTGCTTTTTGTGTCAATTTTAAGCATGAAAATAACAATTTTTCAACTGTTATCACAACCCCAAACTTAGAACTTTGCTTGTCCTCAAGCAAACAAGATGTAACTCAATCTTCAACCAATTCATATGATGGTTCACTCATTCAAAAATCCTCTTTTTCAAGATAAGTAACAACTTCACTCAAACTTATGACCAAGAGTTCAATCAAGATGTGCACATGCTTTAGTGTTCACAAAGTCATTTAAATTCCAACAAATGCTATATTTCATGAATGATCAATCAATTAAGCATGGATGTTCATGTGCTCATGGAATATTTCCTCACTAGGTAAAGTGTTTCACTCACACACAAGTGTATAAGAGGTAAAGTGTTTCACTCAATTACTCCACTATCACAATGTTACATGAATCAACTTTGCCTTTCATTTTACCACAATCAGAAACATTCACGAGCATGCATCATCACAAGGACTTTTCAATGGCTTATAATGTGGCTGGGCTAACAAGAAAATTGGTTTTTCTGGATCACAAAATCCTTGAGTTAAGAGAATCATAACAACACAATTTTTCTTATTCTTCCCAACTTGCCTTTGCATTTGCATTGAGCTTTGCTTCTTTTTCTTTTCTTTTCTTTTTCTTTTTTTTCTTTGCATATTCTTACTTTTTAGCTCTTAGCTCAATGCTTTTCCTTTTTCATGTTTTCCCAACAACCCCAAACTTGAACATTTAACAATACCACACAAGATCTTCTACTTAACTCAAGGTAAAGATTTTAAATCAAGGGTTTCAGTGTATGTTCAAGGCTAAGGGTTCAAAGGATAGAACACAAAGTGTTCTCTTTTAGTGGGCTAACTTTATGAATTTGGCCAATAAAAATGGTTCCAACAAACGGCCTTGATCACATGATGCAAAACAAGCAATTGATTCAATCATAGAAAACCTGGGCAAAGTCATTCATGCTTTCAAAGTAATAGCATTCAATCATACCAAAAACTCTGGAGCTCAAAACCTCACATATAAGCTCATTCACATTTGACATACACATCCTGCTTAATTTCACAATCACAATCATGATATCCTGCATTTGTTCACAAAGCTTGTGAATCACCTGTATAAGCATTTTATGTGCACATCTATCTCAACATCAATCAATCACTAATCATCATCAAGCATTACTTATCACACAATCACAGTTAATAGCAAACCATCATAACAAACCATGTTTGCAATAGAGTACATCAAACCCTAATCTAAAACAAAAAATAAATAAGTTTAGAAAACTTAAACCAACAAAAACATAAGCATATGATAGCATTCATCCGTAAATGATATCTCAGCTCCTCATCAATCTGAGCTGTCCTCTGTATCTTCCTCTTCTTGGATCTTCTAGTCTTGATTCTTTTTGCCCGATGAGGAGGCCATCCCTGCATCAAACATAATTCACAAAACCAAAAGATACATTGTTAAGCATTAGTAAACCACAATGAAGAAATCAGCCCCTTCAATGATGCTTTCTCCTAACCCGAAACTTAGATGGAAAACTAGTGAGCAAGTGAGTGGAAGGGAGATTTTCTAAAGAGGGATGAGGGAAAAGTTGTAGAGAACCTTTGAAAAGGTATGTAGGAGTGTGTGCAGAGAAGAGTCTGAAAGTATGAGCAAATGCGCAGCTTAGGGTATAAAAATACCCTAATGGGCTCGGGTCCCGCTAAGGGGCAACCAAAGCCAATCTGCGATAGTACCGCTCAGCGGCACTTTCGTGAAGTGCTCTTCTCCTTCTTTTCTTAACCTAAGTCCCTCCTAAACATGCCCCTCACTGGTTCCCTGCAATTCAATGTTTAGAATACTTATGCAAACCCTATTATGCAACTAAAATGAAACAAACAAAAACAATCAATCAACTGGGTTGCCTCCCAGGTACCGCTTGTTTAACGTCACGAGCCTGACCCAAAGTCCACCAACACCCATCAGTAGGTGTTTAAAACTTACCAACACCCATCAGTAGGTGCAAAATTTTCTCATCAACACCCATCAGTAGGTGTTACACACTTAGTATCCTTCAGTAGATACTTAACCACCTAGCATCCATCAGTAGATGCTATGTTCAGCAAAATATTCACAAAATCATGTTGAACAGATTAAAAATTACAAACCAAAATAAAATTAAAAGTTTTTTAAATCACTGGGTTGCCTCCCAGCAAGCGCTCTTTTAACATCATTAGCTTGACCCAGTAAAGCTCAAGTTCCTTCTTTATAGTTGATGTTGTCATTCCACCAACTCCTCAGCTGTTTCCTGTGAACTGTTTTGGTCCTTCTAGAATGTGGAGACTCTATCTCTATCATCTCCTTCTCTTTAAAGCCCTTCACAACCCACAACTTGTTCTTGATTCTTACAGGTGTGCCAAGTTGGAGTCTTCTTTTCTCCCAGTCACCAGGAATTTCTCCTCCTCTTCCAATCTTTTCTTCCTTGTGTACCTGAAACAACAAACAATGGTTACCTGCAACCTTGAGATTTTCATCTTTACGGCTAGTCATGGGTGTATCTTGAAATGCAGCTTTATAACTAGCTTCTTCCTCCTGTGTTTGCGTCTCATCTTTAAAGACGTCTATAACCACTCTCTCCTCCCTGTCCTGGAGCACCACTATACCTTCATTTACATCAATGATAGCTCTGGCCGTTTTCATAAACGGTCTTCCAAGTATGATAGGTATCTTCTCTGTCTCCATCTTCATCACCACAAAGTCTGCCAAGAACTGAAGTTTGCCAACACAAACTATAATGTCCTCTGCAATCCCACATGGCTCCTTTGAAGATCCATCGGCCATTACTAGATTAACCTTTACAGGTTTCACATTAACATTGCCGATTTGCTCCAGTAAAGAGTAAGGTATCAAGTTAACACTTGAACCTAAATCAAGGAGAGCTTTCTTCACCTTTTTCTTCCCTATGGTACAAGGGATAGAAAAACTGCCTGGATCTGTTGCTTTAGGAGGGAATGACTCTTTTTTAACAGTTATACACTCCTTTGCCTCATCATCTCTACGTCTTTTCTTTGTAGAGATTTCTTCATTAGATTTAGTGTAAACTGTAATCTGTTGTAGAATCTGTTCCCAAGGTGCATCATTATCCACCATTTTGAATAATTATGTGAAGTCTAGTTGTTTCCCTTGATGGATTGGAAAAGGAAAAGTGCTTTTGCTCTCTATTTCTCTTCTCTCTTTTGTATCTAACTCAACTTTCTCATCATCAACACTCTCTACCACCTTGCACTCTTCTCTGGGGTTAACCTCAGTATTAGCCCCAAAATTTCTATTTGGCCTTTCTTCCACCTGTTTGGTGATCTGCCCCATCTAAATCTCCAAATTTTTGATAGCAGCTTCAGTGCTCTTTTGGGTAGACTCAGTTTTCTGTATGAAATTGTTGAGAGTTTCCTCCATCCTCATGGACCTTTCATTAAGCATAGATAACTGTTGCCATAAGGTGGGTTGCTGCTGCTGCTTATTATATTGACCAGCTTGCCCAGTTTGCCCTTGACCAATACTTGGGTGTGGTTTCCACCCCTGATTGTAGCTCCCTTGACGATACTGATTGGTCATGTAGTTTACATCATCTACGGCTTCAACTGGAAAGGCACATTGACCATTGATATGGTCGCCTCCACACAATTCGCACAACTGGGTTTGTACCTGTGCAGCAGTTTTCAACTCTTTGGGTAATTGTGCAAGAGTTTTGGTAAGAGTCTCCAGCTGTTGAGTTAGAATTTTGTTTTGAGCTAGCAGGGCATCATGTGTCTGTAATTGGAGGACTCCTTTTTGCATAGGAGCTCCTCTCTCATTGTGTAGCTCATTATCACTAGTAGCCATGTTTTCTATAATCTCTGTTGCTTCCTCTGGAGTTTTCCATTTAATATTGCCTCCTGCTGAGGCGTCCAGCATCATCTTGGTTTGTGAACCAAGCCCTCCAAGGAAAGTTAAGACTACTTCCTGATCTTCAAAGCCATGCGTGGGTGTTTTTCTTAGCAAGCTTTTGTATCTGTCCCATGCATGCCCCAGTGATTCTTCCATACCCTGCTTAAATGAAGAAATCTCTTGCTTGCCTTTTGTCACCTTAGATTGTGGGAAGTACTTGTTTAAAAATTTTGTGACCACTGCTTCCCACTCTGTGAAACTTTCTTCTGGGAAAGAATTCAACCAAAGCTTAGCATTGCCTCCCAATGAGAAAGGAAACAAGCTAAGTTTGATAGCTTCGTCTGGCACCCCATTAATCTTGACTGTGTTGCAAATCTCATTGAAGGTAGTGAGGTGCTCATATGGGCTTTCATGAGATAACCCATTAAATTGGTTGCTTTTCACCAGTTGAATCAGTGCTGGTTTGACCTCCATATTAGCTGCATTGACTCTAGGTCTAGCTATACTGTTAAAGTGTTGAGGTCCAGCTATATTGGTGTAGTCAACAAGAGTTCTTCTAACATTGTTGTTCTCCATATTTTCTGTGCTATGAACAGAACCTTGTGGTGATGATTGTAAGAGAGTTTCTGGAGAAGGGAAAAGTTCTCTAGATGTTTGGATTCTTCTCCTCCGTCTACTCTCGTCTAGACCTTCAAGCAGAGGTTCTGTTGTTTTCTTGCTCCTTGTTCTAATTGCTTCCTGCATGCACAAGAAAATAAAACCCTAGAAAAGATTTGTTAGCACAAAAAGATATAGGAGAAGATATAGATTCAGAAGATAAAAGATTCAGAGGATAAGATAAAATAATATAAAATAAAATAAAATAAAATAAAATAAAATAAAATCTAATCTAATCAAATCAAATAAAATCTAATCTAATCAAAAAAATAAAATAAAATAAAATCAAATCAAATAAGATAAAATCAAATCAAATCAAATCAAATCAAATAAAATAAAATCAAATAAAATAAAATCAAATAAAATCAAATAAAATAAAATCAAATCAAATAAAAGCCGAAAAAATAAAAACAGAAAATAACAACAGAAATTCAAAATTAAAGTCAAAGATAATCAATAATCACACAAATTAACCAGTTAAACCAGAGTCCCCGGCAACGGCGCCAAAAACTTGATGGACAAATTTATGATCACCAAAATATGATGTCACAAACTTGTTGAACAATCGGCAAGTATGACCGAATCGTTTCAAGTAATAAACTCGGTAAGACCAAGTATCGTTCTCCCAAAGGACTCACGACCTAGTTTAGTTATGTGATTTGTTGATTAGCTAAGACTTAATAACAAAATAATTGGAGTTTAATATGCAAGACAGAAAATAAACATGTATGCATGAGTTTTGATCAATGACAAAAGCAAAAGACAAGCACTTTCAATGAAATATATATATGAATATGTTGTTGGGGGTCAATTTCATCTTATCCACTCTCATATATTTTAGGAATTCAACATTCAAATCATCATTGTTAATGCCACTCTCTAAATTACCTTTCAAGAAGGCTTCTCCCTAATTACGAGTTCATACGATTCCTAGCATTCCTAATAATTAGTTTATTTAGCACAGGAGCTTAAGGCAACCAATATACTTATTGGGAGAAATTCCCTGGATCTAGACTTCCCCGTACGTTCCCGTATCGACAAAACCAATAATCATGCATTGAATGAGTTAAACAAAGCAAGCATTAGGCAAAGAGGAAAAACCCTAACTAATGATGAAGGAAAGCATAAATCTTATATTAAGATGCAAGCACAAATTCCATATATGAGAGCTTCAAAAGATTACATTGATTCCCCAACAAACATACAAGGTTTAGTTCACCATATTCATGGTGAACCTAGATGAACAATAATGAAAGAATGAAAGATAAAACCCTAGAAAGGTGAAGAGGTAGCCTAAGCATTCAAGATCCTCCTTCAAAGGGGTGGAAGAGAGAGGGTTTGCTTTGTTTCTGCCAAAAATACCAACCCTAAGACATCTAGGTCTTTAAATAGGACATAAAAATAATAGAAAACGGGTCCAGGCCCAAATAGATCATAAAATCGCATAAAACTGGCCCAAAACTCGTCTGGTTGACTTTTTTCGTATTCTCGTTGACTGGTTGACTTTTTGGTTGACTGGTTGACTTTTCTGGTTGACTAGTTGACTTTTCTGGTTGACTGGTTGACTTTTTTGTTTTCTGGTTGACTTTTCTATTTTCTGGTTGACTTTTCTGATTCCATCTCTCTCCTTCTTCACTTCTATCACTAAATTCACCTTAAAACCTGCAGAAAAACACTGAAATCAAGCATAAACCTGTCCAGCTCTCTTATTTTTGAAAATATGGATAAAAGCATGATTTCAAGCTAGTTTCTAAGTGTAAAGGTTGCTTTTTGTGTCAATTTTAAGCATGAAAATAACAGTTTTTCAACTGTTATCAACCACAAAAATAAATAAAAAAAGAATGCAAAATAAGACAAAGATGGGGACCCCACAATCCAGCAGTTAAATAATTCGAGTGAAGATTCACTACAAAGATGTTAATCTTTGATAAGAATCAGAGTTCTAATCCAAGAACCAAGAGAATCTTCTCTCAAAAATGCAAATGTATATATTATGACTCAAAAGTGTCTACATATGTATTTGGTGTCCCTATATATACGTACAAATGTTTAAGGCACCTAAGAAACCCTACAAGAAAGTCCAAAGATATCGGGTCCAAAATTAACTTGAAAAATTAAAAACAGAAACAAATTGTTTGCAATTAAAATATAATTACAATTTATTTAATTTCCTATATATAATTCATTTTTTTAAAGTCCTTTCTTCATGGAATATTATAAGATTTAAGGAGACATGTTTTGATCTTTGACCTTGTCATAAATCCTTTGAATTGAAAATGTTCTTCTTCAAATTCTTCTTATATATGTTTCAAGAGACAGTCATCTATCATACCCTCCTTCTTGAAGAACATTTATCTTCAAATTCGTAATTCTTTATCATTCTCCTCTGTTTAGAGAGAATTCGACCCGAATTCTAGCAAATCCTATGCACACAAAAAAACTTAAATCAAAGACACATATCTAGAATAATCCAAAATAGAAATCTATTAAAATGATATTTGGATCCTTGAAGAGGCCAATATCTTATTATAAAATATTTGGAGGTCTGCCTCTAGGGTCAAATACTCACCTCCAAATATCATCAAACAATTTTAAATTAAAGATGCAATGCTCAAAGAAGATCAAAAGAATATTTCCCATGTAAATAATTAAACTATAAGTATGACTTTGATTATCCCTAAGTTGCTTAGAGATGGTCAAACAAGCTAACTCATGTTCATATATTTATAAGCTTGTTTCCATACTAAAAGAATGACTTTGAATATCCAAATTAATTAACAAACAGGCTAACAAATTATCAAACACAAGTTATTTGAGTTCTAAGATTATGTCTTCCTTTACTATCATCTTGTCTTACTTCCATTATTGATGTCATGGTTTATTGATAAACAAATCTTCCATAGGCAACAAAATAAAATGAGGGCAATTAGTATTTTTTTTTAATGATAAATCAAGATGCTCTCTTCTTTTTCTCTCTTTTATCTCTTTTTCTTATTTCTCCTATCTTTCTTTATTTTCTTTTTCCTCTCTCGCTTTCTTTTCTTTCTCATCTTTTTCTTCTTTTTCTTTATTTTATTTCTCTTCTTTTTCTCTATTTTATTTCTGCTCTCTCACACTACTTTCCTTCTCTTGCTCTTTTTCACTTTCATCTTAATTTGATCCTCACAGACCACTTTGGGAGACAAAGGTGTTAGGGACACCTTTTGCCCTTTAAACAAGAAAGAATACTTATTGGTTAGACCATCATGGATTAATTTTTTATCGTATTGCCAAGGTCTTCCCAACAACAAGTGACTCTCCTCCATAGGTACCACACTCATCAACATGCTTACCTATAAAGAAATCAATAGTCATCTGGTTATCCACCACCAATTCTTTATCATCACTCAACCATTGCAGAGCATAAGGACTAGGGTGTATAGATGTCACCAAACCAAGCTTCTCCACTAGTCGTTTACTTGCTACATTTGTACAACTTCCTCTATCAATGATGAGTGAACACACCTTTCCCATAACCATACATCTAGAATGGAAAATATTTCTTCTTTGTGTCTCAACCTCCTCCTTATTCATACTATCCAACAACCTCTTAACCATCGAAAGATTTCCCTCCATAGGTGGTACTTCACACTCCATGTCCTCCTTATCACTACTAGATGATTCTCGAGTGGAATGTTTAATAATATACTCCCTATTCTCCAACAACATCATAGTTCTCCTATTGGGACATTCAACTGCTTTATCCCCTTACCCAAAAATTTAAAACATTTTATTGAACTAGAACGTAAAGATTCATCATTATTAGATTGAGAAGTTATTTACCACTTGAAGACTCCTTTTCCTTAGATTTAGAAATGGTAGAAGTAGCTCCCTCCTTCTTAGATTTCTCTTATCCCTCTATGAGGAGGTTGACTTCCTATAGGAGCTTCTTCTCTCGAGTTGTTGTTCCACTTTGGTGGCTTGGTGAGTAAGATCCTCCAAAGTCTCATAATAGTGTATTTCCACCACATATTGAATATCCCTATTTAATCCATTCAAGAATCTAGCCATTGTAGCCATAGGTCTTTCTTCTGCATCGACTTTCATTGAGGTAACCTCCATCTCTTAGACATGCTTCAACACTCTTATTTCCTTGTGTAAGTCTTTGTAATTTGTTGAAGATCTTCTTTTTATAATAAGGAGGCATAAATATTTCATGGCTACCTTTAATTGCTCCCATGTAGAGATTAACAACCTTCTCTTTCTAGCTATGTCCACGGTAATTTGATTCCACCAATTCATAACATAACCTTCAAACTCCAAGGATGCCATAAAGTTACGTCTTTGCTCTCAAAGTCAAGTAAATTATTCAATCGAGGTAATGAAAGTTATTATGTTTTCTTCTATTTATGTTTTAAGTGAAACTGATTGTTGCTTATTTGATGTTGAAATACTTTATTTATGATGAGTCTAGTCGATGTGGCTTTGAAGGTTTGGGTCATTAGGTGGGTGGCATTATTTTATAAAAGTTAGAGAGCTTAAGATGGTTAGGTCATTAGATGAGATCTAGATTCACTGGGCGAATTTTGTTAGATTTTTTTCTTAGGCTTAATGATTAGGCAAGTTAGTTCATTCGTTGAGAGGAAAAGAATTTATGAAAATCCAAAGAGCTAAAAAAGAAGTTGACACTTAGTGAACCAAGTACTCATTGGATGATACACTTATTAGACAATACATCCATTAGGTGAGTGTACCTTCTTATTGAGCGATATAGAGAAAAATATTTGTATTGACATGTAATTTTCTTTTCATGAGGTGTGTGGTCTAGTAGAGATTGAAATTTTTCCAAAAAGCTATTGTGTGTATCTAGTAAAGACTAGGGTTTTTGCAAAATCCACTGAGTGTGTGCTTGGTGCAGTAAAACCTATAGTTTTGTCAAAAGTCTACTATGAAACGATATTTTATATGTATCTTAGATTGATATGAATATAATTATTTCTAAGGAGAAAATAGTACATTCAGTGGTTTTAAGTTTTGTATTGAATGAAACTTTTGAGAATGAAGTTATCCTCACTATTAATATTGGAATCACATATAGATATTAGGATGTGAGAGTTGATGAAAAATTATTTGTTTTAGAGGGGCTGTATGAAAAAGAATTGTGTCTTACTGATCATATAAAAATTTACCTTGTTATATGAGGAAGACTTAGTTCTTGATATGCGACTTTGCAGAGTGGAAAGTTATATGCCATATGTAAAACGTTTAAATTTAATCCAAAACACAAGTTTTCCAGAAGATAGAGTAAAATGTTTATTTTATTTTGGATTGTGAATAAATTGTATCATAAGAATGAGACAAGTGGGCAGATAAACTTAAATGGTTGACTTTGAGAATTGTAATACACATTATTCATATATATACACACACACACATATATATATATATATATATATATATATATATATATAAATATGTATGTATATATGTATATATTATGTGTCTTTGTGTAAGTGTGAAATCTTTTATAAAAACCTGTTTTGTGGATTGTGGTTTCCATATGTTATGATCAAGTGTTAGTTCGAGTTCCAAAATGGACTTGGATCTGGTAATTGATCATATCGATGATTTCTTAACAAACTTGAGGTTGGAATATTGGTATTGTTCGTAGCATTAAAAAATAGCGTTCCAAAGATAAACTTTCATTTCCAAAGGGATGGAAAAGTGGTTCAAAAGAGTAACCGTTATTCTTATTAAACCTACATTTCTTCCTCTCATCCTTTAAGTCACTTGTTAAAGACAAAATCATAATAAAACTTTGACTTTCATAATTTTATCCTTTAGAGTGAAAACACTAATAAACCACTAACGTATGAATATATATATTTATAATATTCCTTTCACTTTAGTTGTAAAATTTCAAATTGGTATAGTTTAACTTTTTATTTCAATTACATATTAATTTTTGAAAATTGCCTCAATTAGGTAATTTAAAAAAAAATATATTAACGACTTTAATACCATGCCACCTATCAATCAATTTATTTCAAAAAAGAAATTACAAACTTTTTTGTTATCCACTTGTTAGGTCCCTAGTGTGACATTTGAGTGACATGTGAGAAGGTAGTGCCACATGACATTGTCTTGATTTCAATTTAGTCCTAAATGTTTTCAAAATGAAGTAATATTGTCCATTTTCAAATTGAGACCAAATTTATATTTGTATGAATATTATATTAATATTTTTTAAATAAAATACTTTTTAACATATTATACTATTGTATAATATTCTTATTAATCCATGTTTTTTTATAAGATTAAAACTAATTAAGTAAAAATATTTTTGAAAAAAAGGTAAGTATTTAAAACTAATATATCATTAATTCATGTTTTTTTATAATAATTAATTAATTAATAATTGCCAGAACCATTAAAAACGCACCCAAAAACCCCTCTGAACGGAAGTCAGGTGTCAAGCTGAAGGGAGTCAGAAATCAGATAGTGGAATGCAGGTGTCAGCAGAGGAGCGGACGATCGTTTTAAGCAAAACTGAGATTTTGGAAAATTACGTCACACTCTCTGCATGCACCTTCTTCTCCAAAGTCTGATTTTTCTCAAATTCTCCTCATCCTCTCTAAAAAGCTCTCCCTTCTCTCTATCGAAACTCACCATTTTTGTACTCCGATCTCCATTCAGGCACCGTAGAAGCACTTCCGGCGTCCCAAGCTTCAATTTGAACCGATCAGTTTTGAGTTCTGAACGGGTAAGTTCTTCTTGTCCTTAGCCGTTCGTTCTCGGAAACATGCAAACCAAGTTCTGGTTGCATGAATTCGTAGCCTCATTCTGAACCATTTTAGTCTGTTGTTTGATTCTGGTTTGAAGAGTCGTTGAGCGTTGAGGGTAGAAGAAATTGTAGTCAGGCGAACCCAAACTCTGTCTTTAGGACGTTCGTTCACACTCAGAGGTAAGGGAAGCTTATTTAGTTTAATTGTATGATTGTTGTACGTTCGTTGATAATGAATGCATGTTGCTGAGTGGTTGAATGTATATAAAGTATGAATGCTGATATGCTTGTTTATATGGAATATGATTATTTACTATGTCATGGATTGTATGAAGTAGGCAAATTGATTATGATATGAATTTATAAAGTTATGAAATGAGTTTGAATATAAATGATTTTTGGTATGAAATTTCCACTATGAGATTGTACGTTCGGTACTAAATGGTCATTGACCGTTCGATATTTCTAGTAAACTTGGTTGAAAATTGGATTCTTTCATTTAGAAAGAATCCTAGTTGAGGACGAGCGTCTTCGTGTAGTAATACTATGTTTGAGTGTTCGGCCAAGCGTAGTTGAATCTGAGTATTCTACGATAAACTTAAATTTTTAATATATGTAATTATATACTTTAGTTATTCTTAAACACTACTCTAATAGTATTTTAGTATATTTATCAAGCCTCTTTTCTTTAAGTTTAGTAACACTTGGTCATATACCAAGTGTTCGTCCTAAGCAAGTGTTTGGTTCTACACCAGGCCCTCATTCTAACTCCTTAAGCTAAACTTCATCATAAGAGCATTCGTTCAAGCCCACTAGGATCGCTCAATAGAGTGTTCAATCATTGACTATCATTCGGATATTTATATACTAAACCCAAATAAGCTAAGTTTTCATAATCGTTCGGTTTCTTCATGGGGATTATCCTAAGTATTCTTCTTGGAAAGTCTCGAAGTGTCTGTATTCATTGGTTACAGCATAGAGCCATAGTACTGGGCATGGTCATTTCGATGTTCGGTTGAAGTCCTCAAAAGTCAGTTCATCTAATTGACTCATTTTTAAATAACACTCGCTCCATTCGTTTATTGTGATAATTGATTGTACTCGGTTTCTTTCTCAACCCGACAATACCCTTTAGTCTAAATCCCTTCTGGAACTGAAGACTTCTTAGTCTCGCTTCAAGTGTTCGGTCTCGTTCTAAATCAGTGTTGAACGTTCGGTATTATGTACCCTTACGGATCGTCGTGAAAAATGTTTAAGTGAGATGAAAAATAATGAAAGGTACGAGAATATGACATGGATAGAAATGTTGTGGATTATGGACGAGCGTTCCGGGGAGGAACGACTCATGAATGATTATTGAATTTGTAAAGTATGACTGTGGGCATGCTAAGCTGGCTGTTCATCCTGATGTTCCGTGAGTACTTGTCTTCACGTAGAAGAGGGTAGGTCATGTGTGGGAACGGCAGGAGGTCCTAGTCCTTAAGGGTACTTTGGACAGATAGGACTAACCTCGGGTGGCAGCTGTTGAGGGCATCCCAGTTACTACATCACCCGGGTGCACGAACGCCTGTAGCTACACAGATTTCATACAGTCCGGACAGTCGGTCTAGTAATAGGTTTTGTATGAAACGTATGACTAAATTTATTTGTGTGTTGATGGTAAGAATTGTATGTTTGTAACTGAATTAAATTACATAAGCTTACCCTGTGTTTTCCTGTGTTGTCTGGTTTTGTACGTCCGTCCTTGTCATTGCAATGATCATCCGTGTGGATGTGAGCAGAAGGAGACGAGCTGCTGGAAGAAGCGCTGGAAGAAGAAAATTTGGTAGAGGTAGAAGTGAAGGCCGAACAATAGGACGTTCGGTCAGTAGTCTAGTATAGTAAGGTGGTCGTTCGATCACCCCCTTTTTTATTTGATTTTTGATCGTTCGGTATAAGTTTTGTAAACCGTTCGGTTAAACTTTCTTAACCTGTTTATTTAATTTTGTAACTCCTTTATGTAAGGCCGTTCGGCCATAAACGTTCGCTCTACTTTAGTGTAAGACTGATCTGAGTTATTATTAAATGTGATTATTCTATTATATAGTTTATACTGTATTTTGAGATGTTACAATAATGTTTATGTAAATAATAAATTTGGTCCTCTTTTAATTAGAACAAAATTTATTATTTGTATAAATATTATACATACTTATGTTGAAATTTCTTATAAAACCATTATTAACAAAACATGAGTTAATAATATACAATAATATAATGTTAGAAAGTCATTTTTAATAAAAAAAATATCAATATAACATTTATACAAGTAATAAATTTGTTCCCAATTTAAAGGGTGATAATATTGTTCTACTTTTGAAAAAATTAGGACTAAATTGAATCAAAGAGACATGTATAGAGACTAAATTAAAATCAAGATAACGATACTTAACACTCACAACTGACATGTGGCCTTGTCCGGTCATGTGTCACAACATGAACCTAACACATGCACAACAATTTCTTTTTGAAAATAATTAAAATTTGAAAAAAAAATACAAATTGACATGTCGTTAATTGTTGAAAGGGGAGTCTTTCAAGCTCTTCCACCAAGTAAAGTGTGTGTTTTTATATGAAAATAGATGTTATTTGTTAACAATGATTGTTAATGTCTTTTCTTGGATGAATAGGATGTTAGATTAGATTAGATCTCATATAATTTCATGTAAAATAAGTTCTTTGTTGATTACAATGGTTGATATGAGCTAAGGACCAAAACTATATAAATCTGGGCCTTTTTCACTGTTTCATAATTGATTAACGAAATTAGCTAATTGATTAAAATTATGTAAAAATTTTAATCGATTAAAATAATAACATAATCCATTAAGAGAAGTACCTAATAGACTAAAACAGTGTGTAAACCTTAACCGATTATAAAAATAACATAATCAATTAAATATACAAGTTTTGTTTCTAGTCTACATATATGTATTCTAATTCTTTTACAGGTACAAAAAACATTCTGAATTTTGATCAAACTAAAATAAGAACAGATTTTTGAGTTGTCTTGGAGAAATTTTGTAGACATCAACCATTGTTTGAATAAATTCAAGGTCTCTAAGAATCCAAGGGTGTAAGAAAGATCAACCAAAAGATATGCATTGCCCTTTCTTTGTAAAATCTGCACTTGTGGTGCACCAAGTTTTATTTTCTTTGTTTATACTTTTGTATTAGTCTTAGCTAACTAGACAAGAATTCTAAAGAGTAGTGAGAATACATTGAGTGAATCTTGTATTCTTTACTATCAAAGTCAGTGAATTCCTACAACTAAGGTCGTTGAAGGATGACTGCATGTAGACTTTTAGAGTCGAATGAGTATAAATCTTATGGTGTTCTCGTGCTTTATTTTTGACTATTTTTTGAAGGTTAAAGATCTTTTCAAAACAATATCAAACACCTAAATTTTTTTAGAGAACATTAAAATATGTTTCCAAATCAATTCACCCTTCTTGAATTGAAATATAGTGTTTATCAAAATTAGTATTTTTTATAAATAACATAATTGAAGATTTTTTTCAAAAAAGTTAAAATACAATAATAACAAAAAAAATAGAAAAATACTAATTTAAAACTTTCCAACCAAGAAAATAAAAAAGTAGCATTATTTTCCTGATTTTTTTTTTCTCTAATTTTACCTTAGTTATATGCTGTATTAGATGGAAAACATATTTCTGCAACGCTCTCTTCTTGTCATTCGAATTTGGTTTAGGTTGTGGGCTATGATCCAACCATGTACAATAATACTCTTCACAGTTATGAATTTTCATTATTGATGTATCAAAATTAAGCTTTAACTTTGTAATCAATGTTAAAGAACCCCCACGTAACTTGTTCATAAAAGCAAATTACAGTATCAACTGTTACCCATTAATTTTCTTTTAATGAATTAAGACCACAACATTAACTTCACAACTGTATATTTTGGTCCTAAGCCCGCAAACTCGTTTATTCCACTTATTTTATCTTTATTCACTCATAATAAAATATAAACATTATTTTGGTTATAAAAATGAGTTGAAAACTGAAAATAAATTATTTTTTAAGAATATGAATTATTTAAAATATTATTTATTAATTTTCAATAATATTTATGAAAAAGTAGAAAAAAAATAAATATAATTATGTTAAAATAAAAAATACTTAATTTTATTTACAAAACAATTCCTAAAAATTCACTACTTTTATTTCTCATTTCATACTTTATCATATCTTTCAAAATTTTATCCGCAAATCATCCTGAACCAAATAAACACAATTTTAACTTGTCATCTCAAATCAATCCTATCTCTCGAAATAGTAATCATTTCGACCATTAAAAGTGTCACGTAAGACTTAAAATGTTTCTTTTTGATACGAAAATAAGTTTGACAAATTCATGCTACTCATAATTTCTGAACAGATATTATCAATCACCCGTCAAGTTCCAATGCATGACATGTAATTCAAAATGAACAGCTGGAACCCAGATTTAGAGGTTTACGTAAACACCCTTCCAACTTAGCATTTAGGATTAAATCCTAAAAGAGTTGCATGCTTTAAGTATAAAATTAGTTCATAAACTGACTCTAAATTCATCCTCAATTAATTTGCATCCTATATTAATTAAGGACCTTCGAAAGTGAAAAGGAAAACACAATTAACAAAAAACTATTTAAGAACTGAAATACACCAGTACTCCATCTGTTGCTGTACAAAAGCTATTTAAGATTTTCTTTACCAAAATTAAAAGCAATACTTATTATATTTTTAATGCATTTTCAAATAAGTTGCTTTATTTTGTTTTTTTTTTTGTTTCAATATATATTTTTATATGTCAAGATTTTATCTTTATTACTATAACTGAGTTTTCTCTGTTTATGTTAAATGCTTTACTTCTGTATAAGTGAAAGTGTAAATTTATTATTTTTTATCTATTATTTGAAAAAAGATTAAATAATACAATTGTTTTAGTATGTTTATTATAGATTGAAAATTATTCAGAGAAAAATAGATAGAATAGATAATTTATCCAAAACTACATCATGAATAAAAAATAAAGCATTTTCTGTCATTTGAGTCAAAGAATAAATAGAAGTATACCAAGAGAGGGCATAATTAAACATATAACGACAAAAGATTGTATTATTTTAAAATTTTAAAACTAACAAATAAAAAATCTATTTTCATTAATCATCGAGCAAATAATACGTTCATAAACATAGTCATCCCTATTCTAACACAACCACAGAAATTTTTATTGATTATAAATGCAAATATCAGTTTCAAGAAGCTTAATTAATTGTAGCATAAATACGTGTAGCAGTTTGTTGGCAGCTGAAGATTGTGGATTGTGGTAGAGGGTTTTGTAATGCAATTTATTTAAATAATTAATAGAAGAAAATGTATTACTGTATAACGTTCTTAATCATAGCACAAATTTGCTTCGGGACTTTCACATAGTAAAAAATTTCATGAACATGCAATGAAAGTGGGTATGGCATATTTATGGGGTCTTCTACGATCTCGAATCCTCCAGTATGTTCCTGCGGAGTTACTGAAAATCCTCACCCTGGAACCTTACCTTTTCGTTTTCCATCAATGAGCAGCTTTAGTGCTACACTTTTCCCTAGAACACTCCACTCTCCAATACTAGGGTTTTACTTACCTTCCCTTTTCATTACTACAACAAATAAATAAATTTCACTCCCAACAAAAGCAACACGACAACGACATCTCAACCCGCCATTGTTCAATGCAGACCAGGATGTTTTCCGAACAAAGCGAAGAATAAACAGATATAACAAACACACAAAGCAGAAAGAGAGGGCAAAAATAAAAAACAAATATTAAAAAATGTGCCACAACGGACGCCAATTATCCTAGTTCCAAGGTCAACGCAGAAGCTATCATTATCGTGCAATTGAAAACAAGATATTCACTTTACTCCGAGTATGTCGTTCTCACGAAACCCTTAAATTCCCAGTACATAAAATTAATGCATACATAAAAGATCGAAACAAGCACTGAAAAGCGCAACCGCATGCTTAAACACAGCACTGTCAACGATTTCAGGATTATCGATAATTTCAAGTACTTACCAACCCATAGTAGGGGCCAGAATACATATATAGACTTTCGACACATAAACCTAGTTAAAGCTCCTACCAATCATAAAAAACCAAACCCTAAAAAAATCACATTCCCCGTGAATGCGAGAGAATTAACGTCAGCCGACAATGTAATCAACAACAACAACAACACAGAGATCTGATTAATTCAGATATAGATTAAAACGAAAGAACCATAAAACAGACTGAACATGTTTTCTCCATCACTAAAAGCTATTAAATTTAACAACCATGAACTCATCAATTTCCAGAAGTTTAAGCATTTTGCATCCTGGTCGCAAAGGAATTAAAAAGTTCGGAATACTGAAGATAATCTTCAATGCTGGAGAATCCTGGAATGTGATTCAACATAAGCTGATTGTCTCTCTGGATAGAGGTCATCCCATGCATAGCATTAAAACCACTAAGAGCTTCAAATTGCTGCATGGGAGCATCATGACAGACACCAAAACCTTCAACCTTGGGAACCCTCATCCTGGAATCCCCATAACCCTTGCTAGCAGAAACAACCACATGATCAAATATCTGTTGAGGAACCTCGGGAAGAGACTGACTCAAAGTCGAAGTCTCCACTTTAGGCTTCGATTTCGGCAAGAACTTATGAACTATCTCTTCCAGCAGCCCAGAATCCGAAGATTCACGCGGGAAAAAGTCGGAGTCTTCCTCAATAACATCAGCTACTTCAACTCCATGATTGGCACTAACAGTGTTCTGGTAGTTATCAGCGTTGCCGACACAACAACCGTGGAGATAGTTAGTAGCAGTAGGAGATAGAGTGGAAGAAGAAGGGTTCACATAACTAGCGGATTTACTGTCATGAAACTGCTGAGAAGAAGCAGAAGAAAGCAGAGACGGGTTAGAAGAAGAGTTAAGGAAGTCACGAAAGAGAAGCATATTGAGAGAGGAGGTAGAGGATGAAGAGCTGTTATGGGAACTCGCAGGAAAGTCACTCCCCAAGTTTGTGTTATGGGGAAACCTGCTGACGTGGCAGTGCTTGGGTAGGTTAAAGGGGTGGAAGAGATGGGGATCAGCCGCGTCCGGGTAGACGAAGTTGGTCCGGGCCTTGACACCTCTCATAGCTCGGGCCGCGCAGTCGTAGGCACAGGCAGCCTCCTCCGCCGTGTCAAAAGTGCCCAACCAGCGCCGCTCCTTAGATTGCGGGTCACGGATCTCAGCAGCGTAGCGACCCCAGGGGCGGCGGCGAACTCCACGGTAGCGCATGGCGGTGCCGGAGTTGGCGGTGTCACGCAAGGTGCGCTTGGCAGCACACTTCTTGGGGTGAGGGTCTGAAACGACGTCGGGTTCTTGAGTGGGCGTGACTCCGTTAAGACGACGCAATGCTTCCTCCATGATTGTATTGGATATGAGAAGCGTGTGATAGCTTTCTTCTTCTCACTTTGAAGTTGGAGAGAGCTTATTCTCTGCTCGTGTGGGTAGCTTTATTTATACTATTTTGACAAACAGTTGACCATTGGTTACTAGAACATTACATCAACTCACTCTCTCTTACTACAATCAATATCAACTGCTCTAAAATAAACCTTATGAATTTCATTCTAATTTTCAGTTTTTAATTAGTTTTAGTTAGTAAAAGTATATCACTTCTCTAGAATTTTCAGTGTCATTAGTTTCCTTGTTATTAATTTTCTTACACTGTTGTATTATTTAAATATTTTATTTTCACATCATAAAGTCATGAAATTTATTAATAATACAGATAATTATTGATTTCTTTAAAGAATTTCTAGAGAAAATTTATAATTTCCAATGTTAGAATTGATTGAAAGTTTAATCTTCTTTATTGATTTATTTGAGAAATCAGAGAACATGTAAGTTATGTACCATTAACAAACAAAAAATTCTTTTTTTCTCTTCTCAATAAAAACGATATATAGTTTTTAATTAAACCAGTATACTTAAATTATATTCTTATAAAACATTCAAATTAACTTTTTTGTTCGTATTTAATTGGAGTATCATTTAAAAAGAAAAAAACCATTTTCAAATTAATTGCTGACTTTGTCTATGGTGTAAAAGTAAAGTATTGAATGTGATTTCAAAGCTGTAATTTCTGACAATATTATGTTGCATTTTATGCAGTCTATACTCAACTGCTAGGTCATGAACAAAAAGGTATTGTGCTGTAACCTACAACCTTCAAAGTATTGAACTACTGCATTTCAATGAAGGTAAGTTGGTTTGCTATGGAATATTATATTTTCCTTTAGATTTTACATATCTACTTTTCTCACAATGATTATATAACACCCTATCTTATTATACTACTGATTAGATCGTATTATACAGTTTTAGTATTAAGCATAAACATACACCGTTTGGATTTACAATTCTCCATAATTTTCAAAATATATTATAAACAATTTTTCAAAACATAAAATCAGTTCAATATTTAAAAGATTATACAAAATACAACAATATGATTAAAGACAAGTATAGCTCTCATAAGCCCATCAACAGTTTTACTTCTAACATTTCCATCATTATACGTTTCCTTATAATATACGACACAAGATAAACCACAAATCAAACCAAAAGTAAGTTCATTAGTGTAATTGTATAATTCATACAAATTATTTGTCATTATCTTATAATACACTTCCAATCAATTCACTTATCCAACAAATTCAATAAAAATCAAATGTCTAATTATTCATGTTTTCACTTATACAACGTATAACTACAACTCTTATAATAAATAAGATTTATATATTTAATTTTATTTTTATAAAATACATATATTGAGTAAACTTAGAAATTTTGTGTTTATCATATTATTTTATACTCTCACGAAATCCATTTTCACGTCATAACAAACTAAAATCAATATTCTTATTAAATATGAGAAGGTAAATTTTTATACCTACGTAATTCGATCATCTTTTATATCAAAGTACCATATTGAAGGAACCTTACTCAACTCTCACGAGTAAATATTTTTCTCTGTGTAAGCATCTATTATAAGAAAGTTAGGATATTCTTATTAAATCACAATTCAATACATCATAAATTCAACTCAATACAACACTTCCTCTTTAAAAATCATTACACTCTCATCATCCACCAAGTCACAAATTTCACTTTCATATCATCAAACCATCCATTAATTATTATCACACACACAATCTAAAACATTTTAATATTACTCATTCATACCATTCATACATCATATATCAATCCCACACATATTCATACATACATATATTTCATGATCTTAAACCTATTAAATTACATTCCTTTTATGAATTCACACCTAGCAGTAAGGGATCGGTGTTCAACATCCCGTCCAGCCTTGGAGCTCTCTGAAATTAATTTTTCAGATGGTGTTCAATATATAGTTCCCAACTAATGTCAAATGAACCTTACATATGTTATTCTATGAAAAGAAAAAAAAAATCAACACTTTGAATATATATATATATATATATATATATATATATATATATATATATATATATATATTTGACTATGTGAAAAGAGAATAGAAGTGTCTTTGACTATTTTATTCTATTAACATTAGAACAAGAAGAGAGTGTATCAAAGGAAAATTTTAAATTATTTCAACAATTAATTGTCTGTATGATTAATTGTTGTTATTATTGTAATTACTTATAGTAAGGAGTTTTTATTCACAGTTTATCTGTAAACTAACTTTAAATTAATTATTTTTTAAAATTATCATATACTTTTTATTCTTTCATCTATTTTAACTTTTTTTTTATTCTTATTTTATTTCCTTTAATTTAAATAACTCTATTTTCTATTTAGCTTTTCTTTTCACTCCCTAGTCTAAATAAAAACTTAAAGTTAATGTAATGCTATTGAAATGTCAAAAACTTTCACATAAGATTTTTTTTTTTGTACACCACAATTTTAAAATATAGTATTTTTGAATTTTTTTTAAATAACAATTATCAGATATAACGTTGAAGAATAAAAAAAAGTAGAAAGGTAAAATTATTTAAATTTAGAAAAATAAACAACAAAACAAGTAAAAAGTAATAGATGCGTATTTATTATTCATTTTTTCATTTTATTTTTTAGTTATCTATTCGATAAAAATTAATATTGAAGTTTAATCTCGTATAAGATTTTAGTGTTCAATTTCTTTTACATCTTTTACTTTTTGTATCTTTATATTTATTAATCAATTGTTTAAATTTTTTATTGGTTAAAAAAATACCAAAAAAACGGAATGGGATTTTCATTATATAGTTATAATCATGATCATTTAAATAAAAATTGAAACATTTCATATCTATTTGCTATACATATTTTATTATAATTTCACTTTTTATTTTGATGGCAATTTAGAGTGTTCCTATTATATAATTATAATATTATAAAAACATTAAAAAAATATTTTTAGAATTAATTTTATATAACTTTTTATAACTTCAATGTGAATTTTAATAATGTTTTTTTATTACGAAGATCTTGACTTTTTATTATTATAAAAAGTAATCATACATTGGCGTACAAAACTTTCATAATCAAATAAATATATAAATATTAATAAAATAAATTAAATTATAATAATTAAATATTGTAAATATATATATTTTTTTAACATTATTTAAGTTTTTTTTGTTGTTTTGGATAATAAAATCATATAAAAATATATAAAAGCAGATACATTCCTAAATATCCATTTTTCTAAATAGACATAGTTAAGTTATATCTCAAAAGTGAAACTGTTTTTATTTTTCTCTAAAGTTTAGAGATAATTAGCCTCGTATGTAGGACAAATGGGCAATGCTAAACTTACACTGCAAGTTTGGACTAGCGACCTGGACACTGTGCATGCATGGCTTGATGATAACCTCTTCTCTGTCTGTCCTTCATCCATTCTTCCACAAAACAGACATGGACATGCACACATACATAGCTTAACTTTCTTATATCTGACTTTTTAAAACTTTCCACCGATGACCTTTGTGCGTCTTCAGAGTCCTTCCAGACAAACCATGCAGCTATGTACGCTCCTATCACCAGAAACACTTTTCTATGTCCCTTTTAATTAATCTAACATTTTATTATAATCCCAATAACCACACTGACAAAAGTTAATAAATTTCTCAAATTTTGGGAGTGCTTACAAGTTTAATTTTATGTAAATTAACCATTAACAGTTGTTTATAAAGTACATAGCACTAATCTAATATGAATCATAATATTTTTATTAAACCAGTTATAAAGGACTATAATCTTTGTCTGTCTATGTCAATCTTGTTGATACAGTAATCAAAGTGTTATTGTTGTAACTTGTGACAGCTTGCTTGAGCACATGACAGTAGAAATAATTGTCTTTGGCTATTTCCGAGAATACATGCACAAGAAATTATATATACAATAGTGGGAGAAAGAAGGTAATTAAACATTGCCAATTTTGGGTTGTGAAAAGTTTTTTTTAGTTGGAAAGCTGTGTAAAGTTTATGAGTTTGGATTGAAGTCACAATGGGTTTTTTAGTATCTTTGCATGTTTCCTTTTTACTCTGTATGTCCATCCTGCATGAGAATTTTTAAGAATTTGGAAAATACTATAAACCTGATAGAGAAGAAAGACATTTAAATTTCTTTTTTGCAAAGTTATGATTGAATTTGGAAGGAAGTGAAAAAGGGGTTTAGGATCTTTGCACATGTTCCTATTTGCTCTATTTTGTACAGTGTTGGGTGAAGATATTAAGAAATGGGAAAATAAGTTGAAATGGACATTAAATTTATTTGGAGGTTTGGATGGATAGTTCTCCACCCAACATGTAATAAATAGGGAAGATCTCCCGGCAGGAGGGTTGATAAAGCTGCTTTTAGGTTGCAGCATGTTTTAGTTTTTAAAATGTAGAAATTTATGGGAAGTTGGAGAGATTCTGGTCCCTTGTGATTATCATTTTGAATGATTACACTGGCGGCGCTCAGAAATTGTTCCTCCCACTTTGGTTTTTAGGCACTACTTTTCACTGATGATTTTCCTTTTCAGTTAATTTCGATTATGCATGTGTTCATACACTTTGTTTATGTTGCTTTTAACCGATATAGAGGGTGAAAACCAAGGATTTAAAGATCACATGGACTTGTCTGATTATATAGGGGTGAGTTTAAGAGGGTGAAAGATTAGGTTCTGTTCGAAGCTAGAAAGTGGTAATGTAGGTTGTTAGGACTTGTACTATTTTAGTCAGAGAAAAGGGTGGGGGAACCTCAAATGCAACCAAGACTTTCGAGTTTAGGGTATATGCATGTACACATCCTTCCTCAAACTTCCCCTTGCTAATTTCTACCACAACTTAACTAATCTTTTTGCTTCACAACTAATACCATTACGACTATGCTTTCTTCACCGCATGCCCCTTCAGAACAAAAATACATTTTCTTTTTAATTTTCAACACTTCTTCTGTTCTATATCCACTTGATAAAATATATGTTAGGCAAAAAGATAAATGCATATGACTATAAAAATATAATTTAAAAAAAGAAATAGATGCATGTTATTGTTCCTATCTGTTGAACACAAGTATCTGTGTTCAGTCTAATGTTACCTTTATTTAAGTGTTCAATTTGCATAGTCAAAAAAGTTTATCCACTGAAGAATTATAAACTTCATGTATAAGTTTAAATTATGTAAGCTAAACTTGAACAACCAATCATGGACAAATTTAGAAGATCATTTGTGACAACATTCCATGGTCATATTTTATTCATCTGCCCTATGTAATGACCAAATTAGTCAGGAGTATATTGTTAATTCCATTATCACATAATTAATAAGAACAGCAAAAATATAATTATATGTCTAATGTATTTATAATGTTATGTCAAAACCTTTTCAAATTAAAACTTAAGTATAGTGTGTCTTGGAACACATATGCACAATTTACTCACATGTCTTCAAAATAATTCTGCTGATTTACTTTTCATTCTATCATTAGTTATTAAGTTGTAATAGTTGATGAAAGTTTTATAATATGAAATTTCGATACGAAAAGAATAAAATTATAATTATATAAGAAATTTACTCGAGTTATACTTAAAAAGATTGATGTCTCAATGTGAAATTAATAGTTAAAAATTTTGAGAAATAAAATTAAGTTGTATTATGTGATAATTTGAGTGAAGAGAATTGTATTATGATAGATGATTGATTTTTGTTGTTTTATTTTTTTTGTAAAGTTATTATTTATTTTTGAATCAAATTTATCATATAGACATATAGGAATATGATAAAATCGGTAGACTATTAATATTGTTTCTAGAGTATTTATGCTTGTTGGTTTTAGTAATGATGATGTTGGTATACGTAGTATTACTTAATTTTCATAAGATTTATCTACAATAAATTGTACATGAAAAAAAATGATAATGGAATGCAACAATGAGACTATTGAATTAGTTTTGGAAGTAGATTGTATATACATGTATATTTATGTATCTTGTAAACACTCCAAGACATACAACAATTAGGTTTTAATTTGAATAAGTTTTTACTTGGTATTGGGAGGATTGTAAATAAATTGTATTTACATATAATTTATATTTTATTGTCTGTTATTAAGTAATAAACACCAAATTACAATTAGTGATCATAAAAGTAATAAGATTTTTTAATATAATTATGTTTAACATAAGATTTTTGTAATATTAGTTTACTTTTTTAAGTTACATAGCCAAATTAATAAGCACCAAATTACAATTAGTGATCATAAAAGTAATTATGAAGAGCAACAAATGATAGAAAAAACATAAAACCATACAAAAGAAGTGAGAGAGTGATAGCAAACTAATTAAAGCGACAAAAAAAAAATGAAGCAGAAAAGGAACTAATAACATTGCAGTTTCAACATCTTCTACATAGAAAACAATGTCAAAAAGGTAGATAACACCATTTTCAATGATTTCATTCTCGTCAAATTGAAGCTTAGTATAAAAATATTGGGCAGTTTGTGATTGAAAAAAAAGTTGGATATTCAAAAATAGAAAAAAAAATGAGAAAAAAATAAAAATTTTGAATAATGGAGTTAAGAAGATGATTAAATTAGAAATTTTGGGTGTGATTTCATTATATTTTCACTTGTTTTCCGGTGCTCTTTTATTTCTTTTGGTTTGTAAATTCTGATCCATACGTTATCTTTTTTTGTTTTTGGCTTCATTATAACCTAAAATACGCAACGTGTATTGTAAGTGGCAGAGTGACCTTGCTGTCACGATCTACTGATATTCAACCTTTGTCGCTTTGATTCATCCTTCCTTCATCTTAAATAAAATTTTAATCTTTTTTCTTTTCTATGTTGTTCTAAAAAATAATTTGTATGTCTTTTTTAGTTTTGAGGAAGATTGGTTATATTTAGAATTTAAGAAAAAAGTTTTAAACTAACTTTCAATAAATCTACATATATCAAATCTGAGAAACTATCTAGAAAGTGTTTGTTGTCACATTAATTTTCTAGCAACTATCATAAAATTTACATCCCAATTTACACGAGTATTACCATCCTAATACTACGTTATAATTTTCTAAAAGCATATTTTAATAATTTACATTAACTAATCAAATTAATATAAATCTAATTTAATAACGAAAGACTAACTTTACCTTCGGTTTTTATACTGTTGTTAATATGCGATTTTTATCCCTATAACAATGAAGTGAAAATATAAGGATTACAATGTTTAGTTTAAATAAAAAGTACTTTAGATACATATTAACAATTTAATCCCGGTGGGGTTGTTTTATTTGGTAGTGTATCATGCTGCTCATTAATCAATTATGGTATAATTATAAATTGGTTATATGTTTTCAAACGAAGTGTCGAAGAAAAAGTAAAAATGAATATTGTCCCTAAAGAGTAAGAAGTTGTAATGGTAATGAATGTTATTAAAAATGATTGATGACGAAGAGTGGGAATAGATTATGTAGTAGTGTTGAACAACATAAAGAAGTAAAAGTTGGGTAAAAGAAGAAACGCGGTTTCTGTGTGATTTGATATGAAAGTTTGAGTGTGAAGGAGTTGAAGAAACGCGTGGTATTAACCGGTCATTTAGAGGTGCAGTAATAAAACCAGTATCGAAGAATGGCGAGTCAGCAACTCCATCACGTTGCTTGCTGCTGCTTCTTGCTTGTCATGACAATGGAAACCTTTCCGCACAAAAACACCATCAAAACGGATCAGGAAAAGGAATTAAAAATGACGGTTTTCTGGTACTACACACCAGATGTTGCAGCAGAAACAAGGATATTTCTATCAACACAACAAATCTTCAGTCAGAGACAACAAGATCCATATCAAACCACCTTTTTAACCGCTTGGTTTCGAGAGCTGGAGACAACAACCACCACACCTCTAACCCTCTCATCATGATGGGAATAAACTCTAATTTCCCATAACAACATAATCATCCTTTCTTTCCTTATTAAGCTTCTTTCTCTCATGCATAATATTTATCACGTTTATCAAACTTCAAAACATCTGTGCTTCGTTCAAAAGAAATTCATGGAAAAGGTCAAAGATAATCCCATTAAAGTGTTTGCAAAACTGGCTCCATCTTCTCCATTCACTTACTCAGAATTCTCACGTTTGATCATTCACACTCAGACTGATCCTATTCCCTATGGATAAAGTCCACATCGTCAACATGTTATGTAATATTTATTGAGATTATTAGTTAGGTTAATTTAGTGACTACAATAGCATATATAGGCTTTACAAAAGGGAAGAAAAATATATCTAGTCTATAAAAAATAAAATAAAACTTCAAACTTTGGAAAATATAATATCATTTATGAGTTTGGTAAATGAAATATTAAGACGTGCAAGCTCCTGAGTCATGTCTAAACAGTTTTGCTCTATCTCCTATGGCCAAAGTATGAGCATAGGTTTACACGAAGGGCAAGATGAGGGTAACCTCTTGAATTTGCGTCTATCAGTATATATCTCCATGACTAAGAATCAGCTTTTTAATAAAATCTCTGTGCATTCTTCTGATGCATGTCATGACTGCTAAGTGATTGACCCTTTCTGTGAAAATCTGCAACATCTTTCCTTTCAAAAGCCTTTGGCATTGACGACATGTAACAAGTAACAGAGGCAACATATCCCGCTTCATCTTTCCTTTTGCTGATTGGTGAAGAATAAAAGATACGATTGCACTTTTCATTCTTAACTAAGTCCTTTTTTATTTAATTACCGTCACCCTTTAAACTTATACGTCAAACGTAAATTACTGATTAGAATTGAGTGAATCATGAAGTATTTGAATAAGTTTTTCCATTTTATAGGCTCAAACTGTTTTTCCACCTTGATTAAAGAAATAAAAAAGACTAGTTATGTTATATATATTGAGAGAGATAACTTTATTTGCCACATGATGAGAAAAACAGAAAGACTAATACTAGAGTTAAGATTTTGCATTTCCATAGACGAATTGAGATTATAATTCACCATCTCATGCACATTATTAGTTGTGTGCATTGTTTTAGGTAAAATACATGTCTCACGACAGACTTACAGTTATAAACTAGTTTTTCCAATAAAATAGAAAATTTAATCCTTAGAGCGACAGAATATAATATTTCATGTAACAACCCTAAAATTTTCTAGACATAATATAATATTTCAATATTATATGATAGGATTAATAAGATATGTCGGAATAAATTTATATTATAGTTTTTAGACCAAATAATGAGATCCTTGGAAATATAAATTAAGGAACTTAGTTTATTAGTTTATTAGAACTACACTCCCTTATTGTAATATTTCTATCATTTTTTTTTCGCGTTATCACCATCAACTCTTATATTTATTTTCGTGTATTTAAAATATACGATTATCAAAAAGAAAAAAAAAAGCAAGAGACAAACAAATGTAGAGGTAAGTTAATTTTCACAAAAATAAATTCAAATATACATATCTTATAAAAATTTGTCAAACTAAAACTAAAATAAAATAAAATTAATTTACTAAAGTTCATGAATTATATTACAAGCACATAAATTCAATCCTTAACTTAGTGTTCTTCTTTATCTTATTAAAGTCACTTAATTATTCATTTAGTAAACATTTTTCATTAAAAAAAATTTCAACCCAATTACTCAAATGATTCATAACTATCCAATCAATTCATTCAGTTTTCATAACTATCCAAGTTTTCATAACTATCCAACCAATTCATTGATTCTTAACTTAAGTGGCTAAAACAACAATTTATTTATTATATAAACCAATCCAAAAACATAAATCATTAACATTCATCAAATTACAACCCAGGTATTATAGCTTGTGACTCCAAAAAATATCAAAGTAGTTCAAACACAATAAATCTAAACTACACTTCTGAAAGACTAGTGTATTGAATAGATTTATCAAACTTTACCATTGTCATACTTACAACCCATTTCTTCTTTCAAAATTGATATCGTGAATATACCAATATGATTCACCAAAGTTATGATAAGATTAACTTTATAAGCTTTGTAATCCTCTTCCATATCATATCGTGTGCAAGTGAAGCCTTCTTTGACTCTCACCACTTAGTTATCTTTCTCTATGTGAGTTAGACACTAATAGAATCAGGATAGTCACATCCCAAAGAACCCTTAATACTCTTGAACTTACTCTAGATTAGTATTTCTTATTGGAAATAACTAATTTGACTATTAATATATCACACATTTTCACAAAACGTACCTACATTAACAAGCATAACTCAATATGATCACCATGACAAATTGTGAAAGGTAAAGAAGAACTATAGTAATTTATAAATCACTTTTAGAAAGAAAACCTTTTCTAGAACTTTTGCTCGACGCCAAAACCAATTTGACAACCACAAAACACCAAAAACTTCACACACATATCCTATTAAACATATATTCATATAATAAAAACCATCTTACGTAGGATACAAGAATAACTATTTAGAAAACCTATAAAGAACTTCAATGGAAACAATTTCAAAAGGTTACTGCCAAGCTAGACGGTTGTCGCCCAATGCCACAAAAAAATAAAATAAAATTAGGGGCTCAATGCCTCTCATCACCTAGCAACACACAAGCAACTCTTAGCATCAGAGGGATCACACCCAATGGTGGAAATTGAAGTCCAACAACAATGCTACTATAGATTAGTTTTATGTAGATTTTAAGATTTCCCATCGAAAATGCTAATTCTTACCATTATCTGAGCTTCATTTTAGTGACAAAATTAATTCTCCTTTAGCTTTTTACTTGCTTGAATCCTCACTTTTATCTTGTTTTTATGTATATCTATGTTTTGGGATACAACACGTAAATAATATTCTAATCCCCTCTTTTTGTATCTATTTTGATGCTAGGAAGATTCTCAGACATATCGAAGAACCTTGTTGACCTAAAGAAGCAAGATGAACAGAAAGGGGAAAACTTAAAGCTTAGTTTGTTGGGCGCATCTTCCTCTCGTTGGGCGAGCTAGCGCTAAGCGCCAGATACCTACCACTGAGTGCCACAGACCTACTGTTGAGTTGTGGATTTGCTGAGTGTCAAAATTGCCTATTTATTCGAGTTTTCTCGAAACATTTGGGGTCTTTGGTGGTTTGGAGGTGTGACTTCACTTCTTGGAGCTTATGGAAGCTTCGTGTGACATGTGGGAACATCCTTTTCTCCTTCCTTAGGTCTCATTCTTCTTCCATCTTCCATCGTTGTAAGCTTTGAGGCTCTCTATGGAAATGGATAGCTAAAACCATCTTTTTAAGGGTATTTTGGAAAACTCCAAAAAATGTAAAACCTCAGAAAATGATATTTTAAAAGTGATGATAATCTAAAAATAATGAGACTCGATTATTTTAATATTAAATGGCTTATTTATAAATAAATTTTTATTTATAATGGTTTATTTATAAATAGTTAAAAATGTATTGAGAGATATGCTATTTTTTTTACATCACATGAGATCACATAAAGTATAAATAATTTGATGATTGATTTATTGTATGTATTGTTGATATGCATGCTCTTTGCCATTATATAAAAATATATATATATGTGTCATCATAAAAAAAATATACATGTAAAGTGATGAATGATTTAATTCAAATTAATTATTTTTATATGTTTTTGTGATTTGTTATTATCTAAACAATATAAAAATAGATAATGTTGTATATAATAGTAATAAAAGTTCTCATAAAAAAAGAAATGTTTTTATACATTTATTTGTAGTGTATATAAAATTTCAAGAAAATAATATTTTAAAAGTGATGGTAATATAAAAATAATAAAATTCGATTATTTTAATATTAAATAATTTATTAAATGATTTATTTATTGCATATGGCGTCAATAAAATGAGCATATCTCTCAATACATCTTTAACTAATATTAAATTAACAAAGCGTCAAATTATTAATCATATTATATATCTAATGTATAGTACAATTATCATCGGACATCTTCTAAATAACTCATAAATATTAAGTAATATCCCTCAATGCATCTTTAATGAAATAGTCTCAGTTGCAACATCATTAACAAACTGTCATCCTTAATCATATCTTCAAATATAGTATAACTAACACCATAATCTTTTAGAAAATAGAAATATATAAAACAATGTCTCATTATATATATATATATATATATATATATATATATATATATATATCATGCTACCAATGTTATACACCTATTTGTTCAATATAATGTACAAACCTGCTTCAACCATACACATTTTTTTACAATATTAAACTGTAAAGTTCTGATTTTAAATATCTTTTCTCATGTAAATTAAGAACGTTTAATTTTAAATACTAAAAATATTAAGAATGTTTACATATTCACATTTTTTGTTTTTTTATCGGTAAAAATTATAAAGAACAATAAAGAACTTAGAAAATAAAGTATAAGAATTGATAGATGTTTTAAAATAATGAAACCAAATATTATAAAATTAAAATAATTTGATAATATAAATAAAATTTCTTAAACTCGTTTCATTACTTAAAACATAATTCATCTCTCTAAAACTCGTTTTCTAAACTCTCTCTACCTTCTCTCTAAGTTTTCTTACTCCTGAGTCATCTCTTTGACGATCAAGATGTGTCTAATCGCCCACAGAGACGAATTCTTATTCGATCGGTTTCTATAATAGAACAAGTAAGTTTAAGCTCATTTTTTACTCTTCGCTCTTTTAATCGAGTCAATGCATGGAGGTTTCCATTGTATGTGTGTGTTGAGTTTATTTTTGATCTTCTTGGTCAATCTAAGGTTCTAAGGACTATTTCCTTTGTCAATTTGACGTTTCGTAAGTGTTTCTAGAATTTTCTTGCGTTACGCAACCGAGTAGACGTTTCTAGACTTGATTGTTCCTTGTGAGGTAAGGAAAACTAGACCTTGTATTAGATTATGTTTATGGTTTAAATTTTGTGTAGGATAAGTTGAATTACATGTAATTGAAATAATTGTTCTAGTAATGTTTGTGTTTGAATGATGATCAATGGTTGTTTGATGCTTGAATGATTTGTACTGTGTGAATGTTATGTTGATACTTTTATGTCAGTATGTAATGAAGTTATAAAAAAGTTAGAAATTTAATTTAAACTATTGTCAAAGGGATTATGGGTAAGTTTGGCAAATAAGGGCTTAAGTGAGGAAACTGCTATCATAAGGATGTTATGAAGTAATTTGAGACTTGTTAGAGGTGTTAGTGGATTAAAATATGTTATGGAACAAAGCAATATGCGTTGTTGATTTTTGGAGCATTTTTAGTAGGAAAGATGGGGTTTTGAGTAGTGAGCTTTTGAGGTAAGGGGTATAAACTATTTTGGAGAGTTTGAAGTCTGTTATGAGACCAATTATGATTTGTTTAGAAGTTGAAATCAGAAAATCTGTCATGGAAGTCATAATTGCTTCATAGGTTGAGTTCTTAGTACAATTTGAAGGTTTTAGGTGTTGGAAAATGGAAGTAGGATGGGTCGAAGGAAACTAAGGTGTTAGGGTGTGCTAATGAGTGTATTTGGGCTTGGTTATGTAGTTGGTAAACTGATATGGGTGTTAGAAAGTGTAGAAATGGTTTTTGAGTAGCCTAGAGATGTGATTTTGGGTTTGGAGTAGCAATTTGGAGTTACAAAAGTGTTTTCAGAGGTTTCTCAAGGTTTGGAGGGTCCTAGGGATTTTTAGAAGTTGTGGGTAAGTGTGTGAAGTGATCCAAAAATAGTTTAGTTTTACTAATATTGCCTAAGCGCCCAAACAGGGCGCTGAGCACCCATTCCAGGGGCTAGGACGCTGAGCACCAGAAAACAGAAGGTAGGGCACTAAGCGTCAGGTTTTAGGAGCCTCAGCGTCACTGTACGTTTATATGCTTAGGTTTTATGTCTTTTGTCATTAATTGTTGGATTATTTTTGGTTCTTTGAAGTATGATCAATGTTTTATATGTTAGTATACAATGTAAAAGTGAAAGGTTATGTGTATATGGTTTCATATGGTTTCAAAGTTATGAAAGTTAGTTCCAAGGTGGAACTTCGTGGTGTGGTTTCAAATATCTTTAGTCTGCATGCAGGGAGCTCGGTCTTGGAGTTTATCTTAACACTCTAATGGTCATTTATTTTCAAATAGAGAGGATTGACACATGTGGTGAGAGTATCAAGAGGTCTTAGTCTTGGGTGCTTCCAATATGATCCAAGGCGTGAAACAAACTAACCTTGTGAGTGTGGTAGGGTGAAACCCGTTGACAATGACTTTGAAAAGCAGTAGAAGTCACCACAAGTGCACAACTCACCATAACTCGACATTCATTCTAAGTCTGGACAGTCCAGTCAAAGTATTGTCATGCATAAAGTGTTTTGTTGTTTTTGTGTGATATGTTTGTCTTGTGTGCAAAGTTTAAATGTTCATATGTATATCATTAATTATTGGTATTCTAGCTTACCCTTTTACTTGTGATTGTGTTTGTATGTCTTTGTGCTTTTCTTCTTTGATATGGTCATCCGATGCTTGTGAACATAAGGTGATGATGTCTCTTTGGAGAAGGTGTTGGGGGAGGTGCTCCTTATGCTTAGTTTGTTTAGATTAGTGCTTATAGATAGTTTTGTTTATTTCCTTTGTATATAGAATTTTAAATTTATGGTTATTTTAGATGACCGTAAATCATTCTTTATAATCATTTCTTTAACTCATTTTTTATATTAAATTTTTGATAACTATTATATAATTTTATACTATATTTTGGGTTTACAAACGTTAATTAAGTTAACTTCTTTTAGCTAATAACTTACCAAAGTATTTTACATTTAACGATTTATTATAATTTTTAAAATGTCATTATAAGTTCTTTTTCATTAACTGATTTATGTTTGGTATTTTTTTTCCATCAATTTACATTTCTAGTTTGTTTAATTTCTTGATTCTTTTTTCCGGAAACAATTTTAGAATCTATTTAAGATATGCTTTCTCCGTCAAAATATAGTTTATAAGTTTTTTATTATCTTTTTTATTCCCATCATTTTAATAAGATGTGTGAACTTTCTGTTTCTATGTATTTTAAAGATTAAATATGTTTCATAAAAGTAATCATAAAACTATTATCGTAGTCATCTTATGGTATATTCTTACTTTTCTTTTATATTTAAAATTACTTTAATTCATTTAAATAAAAAAAAGGTGATATAGACATTAAACAAAGGACTTTAGAGGAAAGACGTAAAAGGAACTTTAATATTCATTCATGCAAGAATTAGATGTATCAAGATATAAAATCATCTTTGTAGTAGCCTAGCATTAGAATTGTAAGTCAATTTTAGGCATCATTTCTAACTTGTCAGAAAGAAAAGGTAAAAGATAAAAAGACAAATGGTATTTTGAAGTGCCAGAATGGATGTTACTCAATTATTACTCACATTGCTATATGGATATTTTTATCTATTTACCAAGATTTGTGAGAGGACATGATGCAATGTGAGTAATAATTGATAGATTGACCACGAGTGCATACTTTTTACCAATGAATATGATAATATAAAAGGAGAAGTTCACCTAGTTATATATCAAGGAAACATCAAGGTTATCTGGCATGGCTTTCAGTACTGTGTCATAGATATCTTAAATTCACTTTTGGGTTTTGGAAAACCTTGGAGGAAGTGTTGGGAACTAAGATAAAACTTAGTTTAACTTATCATTTTTTTCAAACTCCTGGACCATCTAAAAAATCATTCAATTTTTAGAAGATTTAGTGAGAGCATGTATTTGGACCATTGAAAAAGTTGCAATGAGACAATATCTACAATAACAATTATCATGCTAATATATTAATTTGATGCTTTTGAAGTTTTGTATAGACATAACTATATAACTTAAGTATGATGGTTTGAAGACGGAGAAAAGTTTTTGCTGGGGTCTAAATTGTTGAAACTAACTAATGAAAATATCAATTTAATGGAAGAAAAAAGAAATACATATTTAAGTAAGCCTAATCTATATGCAAATCATGAAAGGAAGTTGGTGCTAGTTATCACAAATTTTTTTGGATTTTCTAATGTTAAATCATATCAAATTCTCAAAAGAGATACTAAAGGATTTTCACAATGTCAACTAACAACAACTTAAAAATAAATGTCATCAAATGAAACACGATGATTTTTTTGTAATCTTGACGAACTATTTAACATCGATTCATTTACAACCGTTGTTAAAAGTGGCATAGCAGAAAAATGACAACAATTGTTTTACACAACGGTCGTTAAAAGTGGCACAATGGAGAAATAACGATGGTTCTCTACTTCAATCGTCGTTAAAAAGTTTGTGCAATTTTTCATATTCCATTTTCTCTTCTTGCAGCTATGTGCATTATTTTTCTATCTCGTCTTAAACTTCTCTATCGTTTGTAACGTTATCCACCCTCCTCAGTGTTCACATTATCAATGTTGTTAGTCCAATTTCGTCGCTCGTGTCACCATCACTCGTGTCTCTGATTGTGTCATTGATGGACAAATTTATGATCACCAAAATATGATGTCACAAACTTGTTTTACAATCGGCAAGTATGACCGAATCGTTCAAGTAATAAACTTGGTAAGACCAAGTATCGTTCTCCCAAAGGACTCACGGCCTAGTTTAGTTATGTGGTTTGTTGATTAGCTAAGACTTAAGAACGAAATAATTGAAGTTTAATATGCAAAACAGAAAATAAACATGTATGCATGAGGTTTTGATCAATGGCAAAAGCAAAAGACAAACACTTTCAATGAAATATATATATGAATATGTTGTTGGGGGTCAATTTCATCTTATCCACTCTCATATATTTTAGGAATTCAACATTCAAATCATCATTGTTAATGCCACTCTCTAAAGTACCTTTCAAGAAGGCTTCTCCCTAATTACGAGTTCATACAATTCCTAGCATTCCTAATAATTAGTTCATCAAGTGCAGGAGCTTAACGACAACCAATATAATATTGGGAGAGATTCCCCGGATCTAGACTTCCCCGTACGTTCCCGTATCGACAAAATCAATAATCATGCATTGAATGAGTTAAACAAAGCAAGCATTAAGCAAAGAGGAAAAACCCTAACTAATGATGAAAGAAAGCATAAATCTTAGATTAAGATGCAAGCACAAATTCCATATATGAGAGCTTCAAAAGATTACATTGATTCCCCAACAAACATACAAGGTTTAGTTCACCATATTCATGGTGAACCTAGGTGAACAATAATGAAAGAATGAAAGAGATAGAAAAACCCGAGAAAGAGAAGAGGAGAGCTGTCACCATCTCCCAATCTACCCCAAGGGGTGGAAGAGAGAGTGTTTGCTTCGTTTCTGCCAAAGATCCCTAACCCTAGGAAACCCTAAAGCTTATATATTATTCGTAAATTACAGAAAATTAGGTCTAAGCCCGTAAAAGTGCCGCTCAGCGGTAAAGTACCGCTCAGCGGTAAGTGCGTGAGTTGGTTTCTTCCCCTCAGCGGCCATTTTGCCCCTCAGCGACCTCCCGTGACTTCCTGAGTGCCGCTCAGCGGTAAACTGCCGTTGAGCGGTGACTTCGGCTTCTCCTTTTGCACTTTTTAATGTCTTTTCTGATTTCATCTCTCTCCTTCTTCACTTCTTTCACCAAATTCACCTTAAAACCTGCACAAAAACACTGAAATCAAGCATAAACCTGTCCAGCTCTCTTATTTATGAAAATATGAATAAAAGTATGATTTCAAGCTAGTTTCTAAGTATAAAGGTTGCTTTTAGTATCAATTTTAAGCATGAAAATAACAGTTTTTCAACTGTTATCAGTCATCATTTGGATTCACATGTCTAACTACTACGCGATCTAGTCATGTCGCCACTGCTACGTGTTCTACTTGTGTCATCGTTCGTTTGCACTTACCTCTTTCGCCACTGTTAGTTTGTGCCCTGCACCATGCGAACACGAACTTCCATACGAAGTTCCATTTCACACTCTATAACCCACAAAGCATTGACACACCGTGTCGTGCAACATCTACATCCTGTGAAGCTCCTTCGCACCACGTCACATCTTATAACTCCTCACCACACCGCACCATTTTACTTCCATTAGTGACCTTTTTCAACGTCAAACCTCTATGAGCGGCCTACGTGAAACACAATACATTCTTTGCGAATATTCCATGGGAAAATGATGAAACCTTCGCACCTTAAATCCTAAATTTTTATGTTGCTTAGAATCTAGAATCATCTTCATTTTTAAAATTTTAGTCTTTAAAAGTCTTATTTAATCGTCATTAAAATTTTTTTTCGTAATAGTGGATATTTTAGTGACTTAAGAATTTTTTTTAACTCCTTTTCTCACAATTTATATAATATGTTTCATATTTCTCAGCTGGACCTAAAACATGTTATGTAACTTAATGAGGTTCATGTTAAAGAAAACTTGTCTACTGAAACTAAATCAATGCAGATTAAGGATTAGAATGAATAAAGCAGTTATGTGGTAGAAGCATTAGCATGGGTAAAATATGATAAGAATTGAGAACTGCTAACTCTACACTAGTGGAAAAACAGCGTATAACGTCACGCGTTTAACGTCTAACCACTAAATAACCAACGTTAAAAATGACCGCTGGCAATTTTGTAAATAAATGCAATTATTAAACGTCGTTTAGAATTATAATTCGACCTAAGACGATATAAAACGTCGAATGCCTCAGCGTTAGACGTCAAAGGCCAATGAATTCAATAAAAAATTGAGCGGGAGATTGAAAATTCATTCACTTTCTCTTAGCGCGCGAGACCCTCTTCTCTGCTCAAACTTTTCTTGAACGAAGTTTGACGACCAGCACATGTAATCTTTCTTTCATTTGATACAAATGCATGTTAATTAACTACTTTAGGTATGATTTTCATTTGTTTTCACTGATTATTTTCGTGTTCTTGTCCTTCATAGGCGCATTTTACTTTCTCTCTGGTGGCAACACTTTATTCCGATGAACCCACCTTTTAAAGGTTAGTTTTCGTTTTTGTTCTGAAGAAATTATTTGTTAAACTTGTTTGTTGTTTTTTTTTTGTTGAATTTGTTTGTTGTTGTATGGTTGAACTTCTTTGTTGTTGTTCTTTGATTGAACTTATTTTTTGTTTGATTAAACTTGTTTGTTGTTTGTTATTGTTATTTGTTGTTGATCATATATTACCGTTCATAGTTCTGCTTTTTAGGTTTCATAGAGTTGTTAAAAATGATTACAATTAATTAAAAAAATAAAAAAAATCGATTAACGTCGTATATGTTCAAAATTCAACGTTAGATTAACGTTGTATATGTTCAAAAATATTCATGCTGTTTTTGTACTAGTGCTATCTTGGAGTTAGAAAACAAAATGAGAAATAAGTATTCTTTTCTCTTTCGTAATAGAAAATATTCTAGAACAAAAATTTAGTTATGAAAAAGAAAGTAAGAACCAAATTTTAAAGATTAGTAGTAAAGATACTTCTTTAAAAGAATATGAACTAAAATATGATTAAGACAATATGAATCGATAAGATTTTATAGTCTAAAGATTATTTTTCTTTGTCATCCCAAGGAATTTGTTGATGATCGAAAGCACCACACATATGATTAGATGCTAACTTATTTCCACGATTCCAATATCTGAATTTCTCTATGTAGTTCTCATTTTTAACCATCAATATATAAATCTTCTTTATGCTCATAACATCGACTACTCATTTCCTTTCCTTGTAAGACATATCAATTGAATCTCATAATCTTTTAAGAACTTCATCTATCATTTTATACTTTTGTGATCATTGAATACATAATATGTTTTTAATATAGAAATGATGCTTATAACCCTTCAAAGCAAACACTACAATTGCCAACTCTTAAGAGGCATACATTACTACTCTATTTTCTTGCATCAACACACGTTTAAGTCCTCAATGTGATGCATCACAACAAAACTTACAAGGTTTCCTTGTGTCTAGGATCGTTAAGACTAGTGCACTAGTCAATCTTCACTTTAACCTATGTAAATATTTTTACACCTATTTGTCCAAGCAAACAGTTGATCTTTACTAGTCAATTGAGTCAAAGTTTATATTATCTTAGAAAATTCTTCAATGAATGTTTTGGGCCAAACACAACCCAAATCTTAGACATGTCAGAAAATGATTTAGTTCAACCTTATAAACACGTGTCTTAATATGAAATCGCAAGGAAATCCTTTTTAATTAAAAAAAGGAAACGAGGAATAAATAAAATATTGAATTTTATTAGTGATTTTGACGTTGTTCATGTCTCCAAATCTTTAGGAGAAATAGAGAGGAAGATGAAAGAAAGAAAATGTTTTGTTTTTTACAAGTGTTTGTTGTAAAAGAGAAGAGAAGAAAAAAAAAGAAGAAGAAAGAAGATATATTAAATCAATGTTTTCTTGAAACACCATGAATTTATACTATTTTATCATAACACATTTTCAAATAGCAATTTAAAATAGTATATTCTTACAATTGTTGTGTATTCTAGACTATGTGTTTTGCATTTTTATGTATTATAATAAGAATTATCAAATTTCATGGCTTCTAAAATGTTTAATAAACCTTTTTTTATATAAAAATTCATGTTAAACATCATTATTAACACCTAGATACTTGTCGTGAGTCATCAACTTCCTTATACAAGGATTGTTTTTTATATATCTTCAACCCTTTCTCACCCCCTTAATAGTCTTAATATGCATGACTAGATTAGTGTTAAAGTTATGATATCTTCTCTCTTTAATGAGTCACATTTTGTTCTTAATACTTAATCCTTAAAAGAACCTAATACCTTCCCAAATATTCTCACCACCTACACCGAAAAAGGACAACAACACCTATAAAAAGGTCATAACACCCACAAAGGGGAACAATAGTAAAATATATTATTATTTATCCATACATATCTTTATACATAATGAAATTCTCTTAGAGAATGGAAAAATGTAGTTTATAGTAATTACAATAAGTAATGATGCTTGAAGGATAGATTCTCTCTTAAATGGAAAACCAAACATAGAATACACATGTGATACTCACTTAAGCAAAAGTAAAATAGAGAACAAAATCTTCATTTTCGTTTGGGAAGAAAAGATAAATAATCACGGTTAATTTTATTAGTATAAAATATAATTAGATATTATGGATATGGTTAAATATGTTTTTCACTACCAAATTACTTTAAAAAATTATCTTTTGTCCCTAAATTAAACTATATACTTCTTTTGATCTTGCATTTTACGAAAGTTACATAAAACATCCTACTTACTAAACGACATGTAGAGGTTATATTATGGTCCACTATGAAATTCCATTTGTCACATGAAAAACATTTTAGGTTTCATTTGTTGGGAGGATGTTCCACATGATTTCCATAAAGTATAAGGATGAAATAGGCATATAGTTTAGTTTAAGGACAAAAAAACAACTACTGAAAATGTTTTGGAGAAAAAAAAAACATATATAGCCCCTCTAAATATTGTATACAAACAATTATTTAGTTTGAAGATATTATAGATATTATGTATAATAAGTTATCTTTCCTTTTATCATCAAACTTATAATTTTTATTCTCTAGACAAACTCAATCCAAAATACATGTTGAGTTTCTGAAAACACAGGATAAGAAAAAAAGTGGGTGTTAGCTATATAATGAACTTAAAATCCATGATGTTAGACACCCTAATAAAAAATATTTTAAGCTTGTATTTGACATTTCTAATACTCTTGTAGTATAATGTTATGAAGTTTGGTTTAAATTCTTACTTTGAAGAGTGTTGGTGTATCTTGGGTTAGATGGCATGGGACAATGGTGTATGTGTTGTAAAATTTTTCACATATTGTTATTTTATGGTTGTAATTAGGCTTTGGTCATGGTTTTTTCTCCAATTTTGGAGGTTCCACATTATATTATTGTGTTGATTGTTTTTATCTTATTTGTCTATATAAGTGGGGTAGTCTTCTAGAGTAAATAAGTAGATGTTCTTCATGGAGTTTTTTTCAGCGGAGTGATATTAGAGCTTTTGGTTCAATAAGATATTCTTAGTATGCTCTATGGTTGCAGCTTAGTCTGATGTTCCACACCAGAAAAGATTAATTCCTTATTATTGAAGAATTATCCTTGCTTGCAATCAAATGTGACAGAAATTTGATGGAAGGATCAATTTTGGCTTGTGGCAAAATCAAATAAAAGATGTGTTAATATAATATGGATTACACAAGTCATTGAAAGATGCACGAACATTGACTAATATTGATGCAAGGTGCTTGGTTCTTATATACAAGAATTGATTGACATTGATGCAGGTGTACGATGAAAGAAAATTCTTGGAATGGTTAAAATACAAGTGAATAAGTGATGTGGGTATGTAATGAGTAGGTGGCTAATATTGATGCAGGGTGTGTGGTGGTTATGCACAAGCATTGGCTACCATTGATGCAAGTGTGTAGTGAAAGGAAATTCTTGGAATGGTTTAATTTCAAGTGAGTATACTCTTATGGTGGAGTATGAATGATTGCTAATGTACACAATAAAGATAAAAAGGAAGATGTGCTTATTCTAATTATGGTGGAGATTATTAGGTTGATGAAAATAACACATCTTGAAAGTCCTGCATTACTTAGGATAAGCAATCAAGTGAGTCATAATAGCTATATAATGGGCATAAAGTACAAGACGTTTAGACACCCAATAAAAAATACTTTAAACTTGTATTTGACTTTTTCATACTCTTGTAGAAGAGTGTTGTGAGGTTTGGTTTAAATTATTACTTTGGAGAGTGTGCTTGTATTTGGGGTCAAAAGAGATGGAAGAATGGTCTATGTGTGTTAAGTGCCCAATATGAGTTAATTTTGAGATGAATTTGACACTTATCTTGCTTTTATTTTGTTAAATTTCTATGTAAATCACCCCAATTTATCTTGTTTTGTAGTTTTTGATATTAACATAGAGTCAAAGTGGAAAATTAAAGGAAATAAATTAAATTCAAGAAATTTTGGACAAAAGTTGACACTAGTGCAGCTAAGTAGCAAAGTTGAGGCTTGTGCCATACAAGAAAACCCTCATAAGAAGGAAACTTCAAGTATTGGACTTGAGGCTAAGCCATGAACACTCCTTCTCAAAGAAGTTATCTTAGGGGCTACAACTCCAAAGCATGAGGCCTGAGCCACATAAGCAAACCCATATTGGGAGGAAACCTCTACAACTAGAGTCACAAGTGCACTACTGAAGTCATGCCCTTGACAATTTATAAAAATAAAGTTACTCCCATGTTTTAAGAGACTTTGTTTTAGGGATTTTTAGAGAGCTTCTTGGACGCTTACCTCTATACTTAGTGAACATTATTAGAGGTCATAAGAGATGATGATTCTTTACTACTTTGTATTTCTCTCATCTATTATGAGGAACTAAATCTCTTTAAGTGTTGAAGTAAAGATGAAACCCTTTGGAACTCTCTTTTATTGGTATTGTTTTATTCTTCAAAGTATGTTTTTATTACATGTTTGTGAATTGATCACTCGTCTTATTTCATTGGCTTGAGATTGAGTAGGAATTGGTTTCAAGTTATGGTCTAAATAATTCTCCTCCTGTTATTAGATGCTAGGAATATATCTAAGGCTATAGCTAGTTATAGAGTCATGATCTTAGTGCAAGTGATCAATTCAAGCAATCACTAAGGAATCATACTGAACTTTGTTAATCTTAGGCTCTAGGTAACAAGAATGGATCTAGAGTTACATTTAAAGAGAACTCTTATGACATAATTAATTGCATCTTTATAAATAATAACAGAATGATTATAAGATAGTTAAAAAGTAGTGAAATCTAGCTTCAACACACCTTTATCATCTTGAAATCAACCTTTTCAATAAAAATTGTTTTTGTAGCATTGTTATTCGTTGAAATCAAATTTAATTCCTTACATAAAATTTGTTTCACACTTCTTGCTCACCTTTTTACTTTTTCATTCAAGTAAATATAGTTTAAAAACCTTGCGTATCCTACCCAATTCCTGTTAATACAACACTTGTGCTATAAACTACCCATTATACTTGTTGAAAAATTTGATTGCTTTGAAGCATCAATAAGGTGTTATAAAAATGTTAGCATAGTGTTAATCTCTGGTTGTTATTAGACAATGGTTGTGATTTTTTCTTCGATTTTAGAGTTTCCATGTTATATTATTGTGTTGATTGTTTTTTATCTTGTTTCTCTATTGTAGGGTAATTCTCGGGGACAAAGACAATTTTCTTCATGATGTTTTTTTTTCATAAATACAAAACTTTTATCAATCAAATTTTCACCACTTATGAGCCTTAGCTTTATCATAAAGCATTTACTTATCTCCAATGAAAAAACGCCATGGCTCAAGAAATTAATATGTTGGAAGCTAATGTCACTTGGTCCCTAGTCCCTTTTATTGGAGGGAAAACATTTTATAAGATGTAGATGGATTTTTAAATTCAAATACAATATTAATGACTTAGTTAAAAACTATAAGGCTCGTTAATGGCTAAACTCATGATAACGGTTGAGAAATCGTTATTTTTATACTTAATTTTGATATTAAAAACAACCTTTATGATTTAGAAACTAGCTTGAAATCATGCTTTTGCTTAAGTTTTGGAAATAAGAGAGTTGGATGGGTTTTATGCTTGGTTTTCCTTGTTTTGACAGGAATTAAGATGAATTAGATGAAAGAAGTTGAAGTAGTAAGGGTTGCACTCAGGAAAGGAAGTAAAAGTACACAAAAGAAGAGCTGCAGTCACCGCTCAACACAACTTTTCCCGCTCAGCGGCGTTCTGAAGCACCGCAGTCACCGCTGAGGACCAAAACTGCAGCTGAGCGCCATTTAGAAGAACCACACTTACCGCTGAGCGCCATTTAATTAGGCTTGGGCCTATTTTATGTAATTCTTAATAAACTATATAAGGGTTTAGTCGACCTAGGGTTGATATCTTTGGACAGAAAGAGGCAAAATCACAATTTCTTCACCCCTTGGAGGCGGATTTTGGATGCGGAAGCTCCTTTCTTCTCTTTCTAGGGTTTTTCTATCTCTTTCATTCTTTCATGCCATTGTTTATCTAGTTTCTCCATGACGATAAGGAACTAAACCTTATTTGTTTTTGGCAAAGATGTAACCTCTTAAACTCTCATGTATTGAATTGATTCTTGATTATATATGCTTTACTTCATTAATTGTTAGGGTTTTTCCTCTACACTCTATGCATGCTTTGTTTAACTCATTCAATTGCATGATCATTAATTTTGTCGATATGAACACATATGGGGAAATCTAGAACTGGGGAAATTCTCCCGGAAGCAATATTACGTAGACATAGGAATAGGATGATCGGTTGCCTTTAAGCTTCTGTGGGAATGTAATGCATGATTAGTTGTTAGGGAGACAAGACATTGTGAACTAGTAATTAGGAGTAGGCTTTCTTCACCGAGACATCGGGTTTAAGGTAAATTAGAAAGTGACATTAACATTAAAGAAGAAGATGAATTCATATATGCATGAGAGTAAATTAGGTGAAATCTAAACCCAACAACAATATCATCAACTTCATCCATTCATTCTTGTGTTTAGCCTCAATTGATCAAATTGAATTCATGTTTATTTTATTGCATTTGCATCCAAAAACCCCAAAATTTGTGCTTTAGAGTCTTAATTAGTTGAGTAATCACATAATTGTTTAGTGCCGTGAGTCTCTTGAGAAACGATACTTGGTCTTACCATTTATTATTACTTAGGGAATATATGAGCTATGTTAGAGGACACACCATTCGGTATGATCCTGATGCCATTAACAGTTTCTTAAATACAGAATGGACTGGTGAGCAGTGTCTGTTTGCTCTGAGCATGGAAGAAGGAGCAGACTTTGTTGATGTGGAGAGTGTACTTTGTGTGCCTGGAGGGCCTTTCAGAGAAACAGGAATTGTGTTGTTGTGAATATCAGGAGAGCTGATCTAACTCCTTTAGCAAAGTACTAGATGACATTCTCTCATGCCAACATCCAGCCTTGTTCGCATGTCTCTGATATTACTGCCAGCAGGGCTCTACTTCTATACTGTGTGCTGAGAGGGATAAACATTAACATTGGCCAGGTCATAGCCAATGAGATACATGTGTGTGCAAATACTATGAACAACAAGGCACCTTTGGGGCATCCTTCTTTGATTACACACCTTTGTGAGCTAGCTGGAGTGAATATTTCTACACTACCGTTGGAGAGGCCTAGGAAAGCAATTGATAAGGCCTATTAAATATTGTGGCGGAGATGAGGCAGCTCAGCCAGTACCACCACGTCATCCTCGCAGAGGGAGAGGACCACCACAGGCACCTGCACAGCCTTATGATGCAGAGCCTTTTCAGATGAGGGACATGTATATGTCTTTGATGGAGGACAGGTTGCCATCTATCCATAGAGGACAGGTGGCCAATACAGAGATGATCATCGAGATGTATGATACACCCCAAGACAATCGGTGGACCATGGATGAACTCAGCAATGTGGTGGCATGGCCAGAGGATCAAGCACAGGCCAGTAAAGCTGGAGCAGCTGAAGCTCCAGCTATGGATGATGAAGAGGATGATGAGGATGCCTTTGAAGATGCTGAAGAAGAAGGAGAGGAGGAAGATTCAGATGATAGCATGGGTTGATGAGGAGTTGAGATAACATCTACTGATGGATGTTATCACCTCTAGAGCAGGATTTTTTCTATCTTTTGTTTTGTACTATTGAACTTATTTGCTTCTGTTCTTAGAATATGTTGTGATGTACTTAGAATAGGTTGTGATGTACTTAGTGTGAAACTTTATCTGCTATGATGGTTTGCTTGTGATTTATGCATGATGAGTATTGCTTGATGGTGCTTGGATATTGATTGATGTTGAGATTGTGCACTATATGTTGATATAGAGGTGGTTGTTCACAAGCTATGTGAACAGATGCATGATGTTGTGATTGTGATTATGATGCTAAGCAGGATGTGTATGTGGAATGAGCTTATGTGTGAGGTTTTGAACTATAGAGTTTTTGTGATTGAATGCTATTACATTGAAAGCATGAATGACTTTGTCCAGGTTTCTATGATTGAATCACTTGCTTGTATGTGTCATATGATCAAGGACATTTGTTGGTAACCCTTGAGTTGAGAATATCTTGTGGTATTGATAAAGGTTCAAGTTTGGGGTTGATGGGAAGTCTAAAAAGGGAATACAACAATCATTGAGCTAAGCATGTGAAAATCAAAATAAAAAGGAAAAAAAAGAAAGAAAAAGAAAAGCTCAATGCAAAAGGCAAGTTGGGAAGAAGTAAGAATTATGTTTAAATGATGATTCTTTTAACTCAAGGATTTTGTGATCCAGAAAAACCAATTTTCTTCTTAGCCCAGCCACATTATAAGCCATAGAAAGTCCTTGTGATGATGCTTGCTTGTGACTGTATTTGATTGTGGTTAAATGAAAGGCAAAGTTGATTCATGTGACATTGTGATAGTAGAGTGAATGAGTAAACTCTATAACTTGTGTGATTGAGTGAAACACTTTATCTAGTGAGGAATAATTCCATGAGCACATGATTACATCTATGCTTAGTTAATTGATCATTCATGAGAATAGCATTTGTCGGATACTATGTGACTATGTGAACACCACAATGAGTTTGATTAAATTAAAGCATGTGTGCATCTTGACTAAATTCCTTTTGATGAGCTGATTTGAGTAATTACTTGTCTTGGAAAGAAAGAGTTTTTGAATATGGTGAACCATGTAACACCCAAATATTTTAAAGGGTATTACTGATAGTAGAGACTAAATTAATTTGATATCTCATATAAACAATCAAACTTTATTTCAATTACTCCAAAGTACAATACCAAACTTACAAACTTTAAACAATATAGTCTTCACCACTTAACATAAATTTGAAATTTCAACTTATAAGTCTTACACAACATAATTTTCCCAATACAAATTTATTCTTTTTACAAAAATCCCTGAAAGTTTTTCCCTGCACCTCTCTCATCTCTAAGCTTTTTCAACCGCATCTGCAACATTATCTATTCACATATAACATGAGTTATATGATCATAGTACAAACAAATAAGGGTAAGCCAACCATATCATAAAATCATTAAACTTGTAATAAAAATATTCCAATCATGTATTTCTGCAATTGATAAAATATCATTATCCCGATGTCATTAATTCATCATTATCAAAACCATCTTTCTCATTTCCATAAACCTTACAAGTGTACCATGCTTACTCACGAAGCCTTATGGTCAGACTGCTCTCTGCCTGCTTCCTTAAGCCTCACCTATATACTATGTCTTACTTTTTGAAGCCTTATGGTCAGACCTCTCTCTACCTGCTTCTATAAAACTTATGAACCATATATTTATGTCAAAGCGTTATGGTCAGACCACTTTCTGCCTGCTTTCATAAACCTCTGGTTTTACTTTGCTCATATCAAGCTCTCATGGTATAACTCGAACATACTACTCCAGTAGTAAACATCATTTCATAAGTAATGATTTCTCATATCCACTCCAACATTTCATAAAATCAACAATTCATACCCTTTTATCCACCTAACTCAATCATGTTCATTCTTTAATCATAAATTCACAATAACCCGTTTTGGTGTCAATAAATTAAACATATTGCCAGATATCATACTTCATATTATAAACTCATTTTGCCCATGACGAGTATAACTCATGATATTTTCACCAATCAAAGATCATATATCAGCCAAAATACATCAACATATCTTAGGAACTACATATTAAAGTCTGGGCTCAATGTAACAATAAATAAAATATATATGAAGTTTTTACCATGATAATATTATGCATCTACAATCAACTTGTTTTATTTTATTTTCATCCTAGTAGAGATTTTTCTTTACCCCAATTGGTCACCGGAGAGGACCCAGATGTCTGAACGCATCAAACTCACCTTCGACGCCAGCACATATGACTAGTCACAACTGACTGGACCAGGCCAGGGCTGCTCTATGATCAGGGATGTGCCAACTCAGGTTTTAAAGGTTCCTCTATCCTACCAACAAAGAAAGACCCTCAATAATTAACAATTGATTTATTTAAATTATCTACCATGTTCTCTTATGCTCTAAATCTGAAATGCCAAATTTTAATATTTTCACTTCCTCTCACAGCAACCTCAAACAATATATGTACATCTAATTAATACCCATATACAAGCTATTACAGAACCCTTACTCCAGACCTTCCAACAAGATCAATTTCAGCCAACAAACTCATTCAAAACAGATTAAATTCATCACATCACAACATGTACAATTTCACAGTTTCAGTTATCACACCCAATATAATAAAAGTCATAAAATAGTTTCACAAGAGCACACCAGTTCAACATTCATATGCAAATATTTTATAAAATAAATTCATACAAAAATAATTAGCTCCCATTACCATCAAAATAATATTAATATAAAAATTCAGGGGAAACAAGAAGTTGAATCTGGCAGAGCCGGTTAGACAACTTCTCATCCTTCTAGAAAGATGCAATAAAAAAATAGATAAAACAATAAAATTTCTGGGAAAACAAGAAGTTGAATCTGGCAGAGCCGGTTAGACAACTTCTCATCCTTCCAAAAATACAATATAAATAAGAAATAAAAGGTATGGGGAAACAAGAAGTTGAATCTGGCATAGCCGGTTAGACAACTTCTCGTCCTTCCAAAAATACAATATAAAGATATAAGAAACAACCAAAGCTTTGGGGAAACAAGAAGTTGAATCTGGCAGAGCCGGTTAGACAACTTCTCGTCCTTCCAAAAATACAAAAGAAACAAATAAATGTTCTCATTCAAAATTCAAGACCATACAGAAACAAAATACTACATATTCAAGATTTAATATTTGAGACAAGCAAAGTATAAGAGTGGCTTCCCTTACCTCTATTCCAGACTTAATTTCCTCCTCTGAAACCGTTCTCCGAAATCTTCCAGAATTTCCTTTCTACAGCTAGAATTTCCTCCAACTCTCTTCTCTCACAAATTTTTCTAGAATTTTGGTGTAAATTTTCAGCCTCCCCCCTTGGCTATTTATAGCAAAAAAATTTACTATTCATTTTAACTATTCATTTTTTTATTCATTTTACTATTACAAAAATAATTTTTTATTTGCAATTTGATGAATTCTGATCTCAAAGCTACGTGGAACACTTATCCCTTCCAAAAATTAATTTTTTTTTTACTATTCACTTTTTACTATTCACAATTTACTATTCACTATTTACTTTTTTTTTTAATCTAGTATGTGACTTACAAATATTTTCAAGGGTATTACAAACCATTGTATGGATTGGCGGAAGACTAAGTTACATCTTGTTTGCTTGAGGACAAGCAAAGTTCTAAGTTTGGGGTTGTGATAACGGTTGAAAAACCGTTATTTTTATACTTAATCTTGATATTAAAAATAACCTTTATGACTTAGAAACTAGCTTGAAATCATGTTTTTGCTTAAGTTTTGGAAATAAGAGAGTTGGATGGGTTTTATGCTTGGTTTTCCTTGTTTTGGTAGGAATTAAGATGAATTAGATGAAAGAAGTTGAAGTAGTAAGGGCTGGACTCAAGAAAGGAAGTAAAAGTGCACAAAAGAAGAGTCGTAGTCACCGCTCCGCGTAACTTTTACTACTGAGCGGCGTTCTGAAGCACCACAGTCACCGCTAAGGGCCAAAAGTGCAACTGAGCGCCATTTAGAAGAACCGCACTTACAACTGAGCGCCAAAAGTGTCGTTGAGCGCCATTTAATTGGGCTTGGGCCTATTTTCTGTAATTCTTAATAAACTATATAAGGGTTTAGTCGACCTAGGGTTGGTATCTTTGGACAGAAAGAGGCGAAATCACACTTTCTTCACCTCTTGGAGGCGGATTTGGGATGCGGAAGCTCCTTTCTTCTCTTTCTAGGGTTTTTCTATCTCTTTCATTCTTTCATGCCATTGTTCATATAGTTTCTCCATGACGATGGGGAACTAAACCTTATTTGTTGTTGGCAAAGATGTAACCTCTTAAACTCTCATGTATTGAATTGATTCTTGATTATATATGCTTTACCTCATTAATTGTTAGGGATTTTCCTATACACTATATGCATGCTTTGTTTAACTCATTCAATTGCATGATCATTGATTTTGTCAATATGGACACATACGGAGAAATCTAGAACTGGGGAAATTCTCCCAGAAGCAATATTACCTAGACATAGGAATATGAGGATCAGTTGCCTTTAAGCTTCTGTGCGAATGTAATGCATGATTAGTTGTTAGGGAGACAAGACATTGTGAACTAGTAATTAGGAGTAGGCTTTTTTCACCGAGACATCGGGTTTAAGGTAAATTAGAAAGTGACATTAACATTAATGAAGAAGATGAATTCATATATGCATGAGAGTAAATTAGGTGAAATCTAAACCCAACAACAATATCATCAACTTCATCCATTCATTCTTGTGTTTAGCCTCAATTGATCAAATTGCATTCATGTTTATTTTATTGCATTTGCATCCAAAAACCCCAAAATTTGTGCTTTAGAGTCTTAATTAGTTGAGTAATCACATAATTGTTTAGTGTCGTGAGTCTCTTGGAAAACGATACTTGGTCTTACCATTTATTATTACTTGATAGGATTCGGTACACTTGCCGAGGTCTTAACAAGTTTTTGACTTCGTTTTCGGGAATTAAAAATTTGTTTATCAACTCACTTTTGTAAAAGTCTTGTTAATTTTTATTTTTGCAAAAAAATTAAACCTATAATAGTTAGGTATCAACAATGAATTGTTAAATGGTGAGTTGTGAAAGGAATTATACATGGATATTCCTTAGATTGACAAAACAATAACAAAATGATTAGTTTACAAGTTGAATAAATATATATATATATATATATATATATATATATATATATATATGGATTAAAACCAACTTCTGAACAATGGTTTTGCAAGTTCTCTTCAACCTTATTACAACATGGTTTTACATAGTCTATAAATTATTACTCTCTATTTACTCATGGTTATAACTCTTCATTGGTAATTTTGTTTAGTCTATGTGAACGACATCATCCTAGCATGCTTTGATTCTTCTTGTGTTGATAAGGTACAATTGACTTTGAGTTATTCATTTAAACTAAAGAATCTTAGTTCTCTTAACTTTTTCAAGGGCTTGGAAATTTTCAAATCCAAAAAGGGTATCTCTTTAAGTTAGAGAAAATACACTTTACCTTTGCTTGAGTATGTTGGTTTTTAAGGTAGCAAACAAACTAAATTACTTGTGGATGCAATTAAAACTTAACTTTAAAGATGATAATCCTATTGATGATCCCTCTGTGTATAGAAGATTATTTGGCTGACTTATTTACTTAAATAATTTTAGACTAGACATTGCCTTTGTAGCTCTAAGCTTAGTCAATACATGCATAATTCATTAACCATACATTTAGTTGTAATTCATCACTTGTTATAGTACTTGAAGTCCGCTTCAGGCTAAGATCTTTTTCCTAGACAACATCAAGCTTTATCTTTCAAGATATATTGATGGAGACTGTGACAATTATTTAGATACTAGAAAATCAATCACTGGATTTTGTGTTTTCTTGGTGATTCTTTAATTTCATAGAAGTTTTTCAAACAAGGTACTATGTCCATGTCTTCAACAAAATCAAAATATTGTGTTATATCTTCAATGGAAAGTGAAGTATTTTGGCTACATAGATTACTCAATTATTTTAATGTTTAAATTGACACAATTATGTTCTTTTGTAATAAAAAATTGTCATGCATCTTATTTTAGTTCCTCTCACCATGAAAGGTCGAAAAATATAGATATGGATTATCACTTCATTAATTGACTTATTCAAAAGTCAATTTTGACCCTCTTTCATGATAGAATTGAGCATTAAATAACTAATGTATTAATAAAGACCCTCATGCTACAACCTTCAATTGCTTCATTGGCATCTTGACAATCATCAACATTCATTCTTTAAATTGATGGGGACACATTAGAAAATATAATTAGATATTAGATATCATCAACTATCTAATTTTCATATATTTTATATATTATGTATAATCAGTTATTATGTTTCCTTTTATGTTTAATATGTTAGTATATTTTGCTTTTATATATATTTATATTTTTTTGTAAACAATTAATCTTGATTCAATGAATTACTTTAGGTTTAATTAATATTTCGGTCTATGTTTTTGTCCAAAAAAGTCAAGTTGGTCCTATAGTTTATTTAAGTCTTAATGGCACCAATTTGTAAACAATTGATAAGATTTAATTTTTTTCGTTAAATTTCTTGAAACGATGTTCACATAGTGATGAGGTGGCAAAAATATCGAGATATGTGCTGTAACACCCTAGGAAAATGTGTAATTAGGAATAATGTGGTTATGAGACTGTGTGGATTGCATGGGTATGTTTGATTGTGTGGATTGCATGCTTATGTACTTTAGGTAGATTGTTGTGTGGATTTATTTACGGAAGAGTTTCAAACTATTAAATAAGTGTTGTGGATTGTTGTTGAGTCTTTTGTAAATGAATATAATCGTTCTAGTTGTATAAGGTTTGTTAATCTATGTGTAAATTGTTCTTGAATTAATTTAGTTTATTGTGAATATTTGTAGCTTGTTGTTTGCATGATGAAAATATATGTAGAGTCTTTCTTGTATCTGTAGTTGTGAATAGATTATGGTTTTTGTTTTGTATGATACATTGAGCAGTTTGTTGTATTTTTCTTTTGATATGTTCAGAAATTGTTATTGTTATGGTATCATGAAAATGCCTAGTGTTTGTTTCTTGGTGACTACAATTTTCAGGGACGAAAATTCTTTTGAGGATGGGTGAATGTAAGACCTTAGGAAAATGTGGTAATTAGAGAATAATGTGGTTATAAGACTTGGACATTATTTTTTGGTAATTTGTGTTTGATGATTATATGTTTTCTAGAATTATAATTATTATGTTTATTATTTAATGTTATTATTGATTAAGTGGAACATATGATTTGTATGTTATTTGGATTACTTGTGTGGTGTGCTGTTACCAACATAGAATGTGTTGGATTGAGGGTAGAAAGGTGACTTAGAATTGAATAGGAGTGGGCCAAATTCTAGAATGAAAAAGAGTTAAAGTAAACTTTTTGTTTTAAATTATATTTTTGGATCCAAGGGCAAAAAGGTCATTTTATGATCATTAACTAGTGCAGAAATTAAATTATGGGGGTGTAGAAGTAAAGAAAGAAAAATAAATCTAAATAATAAGATATGGGCTATGTGACTCATAAATTATTTTGTGGTTTTTGGTATTTTAAAAAGTAGATAAAATAAGATAAAGATAGAATAAAGAAGATAGAAAGGAGAAAGGGAAAACTAGGGTTTCACATTCTAATCTATTTAGAACGAAAAAGAGAGAGAGGGAAAAGGGGAGGGAGAAACGATTTTGGGAGAGAAGAGGAAGAATTTTAGAAACCTTATAGATTGATGATGTTTTAGATTGTAGACAAAGTCCTAGGATTGGCCAAGGTATGGGGAAGCTTACCTTGTTTGTTAATTATTGTATGTTATATGTATTCTTGGTTATTTTGATTAATAATCCTTGTTAATATATGTTTATATGATTATGATTATGGTTGTATGTTGCTCTTGTTGGGCAAGGGTTTATGTATGCATGGACATATTTATGTAATATTTGTGTTAGGTTTTCCTATAAATGTATGTATTGTTGTTGGGTTATCCCAACGGAGGGTTTGATGCTAAGGGAGAATAAAGTTATGAGGCTTGGGGATTTTCCATGCAAATGTATGTGTAAGGGTGTGGTAATAATCATATGCATTCTAATTGTGTTGTTTAGGTTATAATATGTATAATGATTGAATTTGGATGATTCAAGTGTTGTGATGCACGTGTTTCAGTATATTTACAAGGGTATGTGATGCTTGAATGCATGAATGATATTTTAGGAGAGTTCCCTCGTGATTTAGGGTTGTTGCATGTGTATTTGCATACTTGAATTATGTCCAAGATGTGTTTCGTTTCGTAGATAATTGATTATTACTAATGATAATCAATTATTGTGCGTCGATATTGAGTCTGGTTGTGGGAATAATCAATTATCACTTATGATAATCAATTATCCCTTCCTACGTGATGTTTTTGGGTAATAATCTCTGAGATAATCAATTATCAAAAGTGATAATCGATTATCACAATATATTTTTGTGAAAATGGCAAATTTGATGAAGAATTGACGTGGACCAATCCTAGGAAGCAGTGGAACGCGTTGGTACTCAAGGAATGACAGTAATGGGTATGTTTAGAGTCAATTTTAACTTGTGATTTGCGAGTGGAGCATGAGTCGAAGAGGAATACACAAGAGTGTGTGTGATTAATAAGCATGAGGTATGGGAGATTAATCTACTTATTCTATCTAGTAAATCTTGATTCTATCTATGGATAGGTGCTCCCTTTGCATTGATTGTTGAAAGGGGAGGGATATCCCCTTTGGCATTGGGTGTTGACAAGGGTATGACTCTCTTTGGCATTGGTTGCTGAAAAGAGAGTATTATTCTCTTCGGTAAATAGTTGTAGAAAAGAGAATGGTGTTTGAGTGTTGAATCTTCTTTGGTGAGGGGGATAGATGTTCTACCTTGTGTGATAGGGGACTCGAGTGTATCTGTATGGGAAAACTACAGGATGTGTTGTAAGAGCGGCTACAATCGGTTAAGGTAGGGTACAAGAGTGTGACTAAGTCTTATTATGATGGAATTTATGGTTTGGTGATGCTCATGATGTTGTTCATGACTAAGATAATCATGATGGTGATGTTTCTATAATGGTGATCATGGTATTTGAGATGCTCCAGGTGATGCTATGTGATAGTGGTGTTACTATAAGAGTATAGTAAGTAGTTAACATAAGTACTAATGAGTGGATAGACCAAGAGTCTATGTCTGAGATGTTAGTGATGACACCAAGGGTTAGGGATCGAGGGTCGAGGGTCGAGGATCAATGATCAAGTAATTCATTGTGATTGGATTGTGATGTGAACTTATTGATATGACTACTATGTATGAGGTTTTTGATTATTGTTGATATAATCAATATGTTTATATTTTGTTATTATGATTGTTTTATTGGTAGCTTACCCCATACGTGTTTGTGTTTGTGTGTTGTGAATGATATTATCGACGATGATCGTATAATGCATTATACGTGAGCAGATGATGTTGCAGATGGTGATGAGACATGATAGATTCGAAAGATGATTGGGAACAAAATTGGGGTTTTTATTCAAAGGTATTGCATTTGAATTTTAGACAAAGTAAATGAAGTTGTTTTGTTTCCTTCGTTATTTCTATTGGACAAATGTTTTGGAACTATTATGTTTTAGAATAAATTATTACATTTAAATGTTGAGGTTTTTAAAAATACATCTTCGCGCTAAGTTAAAGTTTAAAATTTTACAGGTTTTCGAACAACCCGTGACACCCTGAAATTTGGGGCGTTACATTTTGGTATAAGAGCCTGGTTTCGAAAAATGTTTGGGGGCTTTTGGGAAGTGAGCTAGTCTAGCTTTTGTTGTATGATTGTAATGCATGTGTCTGTGTATGATTGTGTGGATTACATGGGTATGTTTGATTATGTGGATTGCATGCTTATGTGGTTTAGGTAGATTGTTGTGTGAATTTCTTTACGGAAGAGTTTCAAACTATTAAATAAGTGTTGTGGATTGTTGTTGAGTCTTTTGTAAAGGAATCTAATGGTTCTAGTCGTATAAGGTTTGGCAATCTATGTGTAAATTGTTCTCAAATTAATTTTGTTTATTGTGAATCTTTGTAGCTTGTTGTTTGCATGATAAAAATATATGTAGAGTCTTTCTTGCTATCTGTAGTTGTGAATAGATTATGGTTTTTGTTTTGTATGATAAGTTGAGCAGTTTGTTGTGATGTTCTTTTGATCTGCTCAAAAATTGTTGTTGTTGTTATGGTATCATGAAAATGCATGGTGTTTGTTTCTTGATGACTACAATTTTCAGGGACGAAAATTCTTTTGAGGAGGGGTGAATGTAAGACCCTAGGAAAATGTGGTAATTAGAGAATAATGTGGTTATGAGACTTGGACATTATTGTTTGGTAATTGTGTGGTAATTAGAGAATAATGTTGCATACTGGACGCACAATAAAATTTAAATTTTTTTAAAAAAGATAATCGATTATCACACCTAATGATCGATTATTCTAGAGAAAAATCATGCAAAGACAACTTTTTTAATGAAATAATCGATTATCACACTTGATAATCGATTATTCTAGAGAATTTTGAAGAAAAGTTAACATTTTGATTGAAATAATCGATTATCACACCTGATGATTATTCCTGTCAATTTTAGCATTATCATGATTTTTCATATTTGGTTACACCTAAGATTCGTTTAAATAACCAAAATTAGTATCCTTGATCATAAAATTTGTTCACAAACATGTTGATATTTAAAAGTGGATACCATTTTGATCTTTAGCCAGGATTTAGTTGTACCAATTCATACCAACACTCCAAAAGCTAACATATCAGATTTTTTCCCCCTTCCAACCTTATTTTTGTGTACTAAGAGTCCAAACAAGTTTTAAAAAGCCTAGAAATAGACCTTAAACTTCAAGTTTTCCCATTCAACCCCTATTTCAAAATCTCACCTATCAAAACTATTTTTTGAGATAAAAACTGGCCTATAACTCTACCTTTTGATACTTCCCTATTTAACAATATATTTCTAGTTATTTGAAGTTCTAGACTAGTTTAAAATAATCTAAAAACAGCTCACCAACATGAATTTTAGTTACAAAATCACTCTTATAAAAAATCACCTACAAAAAGCCTATTTTAGATCGAAAACCAACCCAACAACATTTCCTTTTCATTACTTTTAACTGCATAATAGATTTATACTTGATGAAACCCCAAAACAACAACATCACATGTTCAAGCAAGCATCATTTCACAGCATACATCACAATATTCATCAATAGGCAAACATTCACTCATCAAGATAAAAACTTCATACACAATGTAACATATTCAACCAAGTATACATCGCACACTCCATCAAACATGAGTACATACTTATTAATATGAAATTAAAGTAAATATTAGCTTCCCTTACTTTACAGATGACCCAACTGCTCTACAAGAGCTAAGACGACTCCATCAACTCAAGGAACTCTATTTGTAGTTACAACTCACAGAAACATGATCAGGATATACTTCTAAACCATTGATCAGTAGAGAGTCTTAAAGAAGGCTCAGACTTCACATGCAAAATAGAGAGATCTAGCATGCATGGAAAACAAAACTGACTAAAGAAAAGAGTAAAAACTAACTTACTCTTTTTGGATAAACTGATCGGATGAAGTTGTAGACCTCACTGTCATGATCGTGTAGACACCTCCTAATCGTCAAAAAGATAACTCAAAAACTAGAAAACTTAGAGAGAATTGAGAGGAAGTATAAAGAAAATGTTCTAGAGAAATAATAAATATTTTAAATAATAAGACATGTTTATAAAATTTTATTTATATTATCTAATTAGGTTAACATTAAAATAATTTAGTTTCATATCTATCAATTCTTATATTCTACTTTCTAGTTCTTACCTATCCATAATTTAATCAATTATTTATTATTGATGAAAGTAGAAAAAAAAATAAAAGAAAAACTAATAAAAAATAACTAGCATTTAGGGTAAACATAAAACCATATAATAATATGACTACTAACAACGACCATGAGATATCAAAGTTTTTATCCATAACACCCCATGAAAAAAAGACCAAAAATTATTAGAATTTGATACATATTAGAAGAGGAAAAATAAAATAATTCATTGAAGACATATTATTTACATAAAAACAATAGTTATATACAATACCACAACATACTAACAATTACTTCCTTATGTACCTGTTTGACATATAATATTATTATCAAACATTTTTATTTTCTCTACCAATTACCATATTCAATTACCATGTGCTCAATCGTAGCTTTGTTATAAAAGAAAATATTTGAAATAAAGTCAAGATTCCATCAAATTTTAAAAAAAATTAAAAAAATTCAAAAACTTTGGATTGAGTTGAATATAACTAAATTTCTCATTATTATAATATATATATATATATATATATATATATATATTAAACATATTTTAATTTTTTTAGCTGGTATTCTTTTTTAAAGAAACAAGCTTTAGCCATCTTTATTCTCAAATACTCTATTAGATTTGATGTTTTCATTTTATAAATTTAAATTTAAGTATATAATGAATGTAAAAATCTAGTTAGAATATTAACAGAACAAAAATATACTACTAAAATTCATTTTATATTTGAATACATGGCAGAGGTTGCATAATCAATTTATTTGTTTCCATTCATATTATAAATAAAAGTTATGTCAAATTAGTTATTCAAGTACATTTGATCAATATCGTATAGTTATAAGTCATCGAAAAGAATACTGTTAAAGGTTTTGTACTTGTATTTAAGAGAAACAAAATAGTAGAAACATGCACAAAATTGAAAACTGAAATATAATATTATATTAGTAGAAATAAAATAAATAATAAAAATAATAAGAATATCTCCATTTTTAGTTTTGAATGGATGAAGTAGAATAAAATAAAAAGAAAGTGGTGGTATGGAAGTAATTATGAAATATAATGAAGAGTTATAATGAGATAGCACAGAAACAGATAAAAAAGAAATAGAGATGGTAACGGTTGAAACTGGAAGAGGCAGTGTTTGTTTGTGGTGTGTTGTTTTTCAGCTTTTGTATGTGTCCTTTACCTCTTCGAGATCCAAAAATACCCAAGCAAACCCTATCAGTCTAAACCAACCTACCTCTGATCTTCACCCTCACCATTCTGCCGCCAACCCATCACCTCTTCTGTTCCGGTCCTCACTGCCTTGTGCAACGCGTGGTCGTACTATCACTGTGCACTCTGCGTTTTCTCTAATATCATTATGTTTATGTTTATCTGTGATCCCATGAGGTGACATCCACCCTCTAATACACTATTTATTTCATTTTCTTTCCTCAAAAGTTGCTTTTTCCAAATAAACTACATTGATTAAGATGCATGGCTGGTTCGTTCTTTGCTTGTCTCCACGTAAGTAGACTAGCTATGCACCTACATAGACATGATTGAAATTCTAATGCGGTACTACCCAAGTTATGACCCCCTGTGATTGATTGAAAATCGTGAAAAGCATCCTAAACTTTATATTTTAACCTCATAAAATATTACCAGACAGACATTCATGGTTTCGGTTTGATGTTCTTCAGTCTATAAAACCAAGTTGTGGGATTTCATAGAAAACAAAAATCTTTTAGAAGAGACTGATATTACTGGTATACTATAGTCTCCTCAATATAAAACATGTGAATGATGGACTGCTTTTATATGTACGTGCACCTTCTGCTAGTTTTCCAGCTCATACTCATCACTACCAAAAATATTCCCATACACTTACTCTAGTGAATTGCCTCTGTAACCATAATCTATTATAATAGAATCCATGTAGATGGTTCAGCTTAAAAACATAAGTTTTTACAAAGGTTGGTGATCTCATGAGTTATTGTTAGAATTATGAAATATGAATTTTAACTGTTTAGTCTGAGTAGGTAAATAATAGAGATTAAAAATTAGTTTATAAAGACACGATAACTTGTAAGAGTGATGTTCATCTAAGTTTTGGTATTATCCTTTAGATTTGTTTGTCTCAATGAAATAATAGTGTTATTCCAGTATATGTAATGGGAAAAGTGGGTCTGAACTATGTAAAAAGAATTGTGATTAAGAGTGAATTACATATTTAAGGTGTTAAATGAACTTCTTATGATTGTTAATTATATATAGGGTTTAATCAAACAGTCATATGACTGATATGACTATATTTAGTAAAAGTATTAAATTATTTAATATTTATTAAATGATTTTTAAGGATAAATATTAATTTCTATAAGTAACAGCACTTTTTTTGTTATACACATCTTTTAAAATTCTGACATTAAGAATATAAATAAATTATTACTTGTATTTTCAGTATATAACCTAATTTAATTCCAATCTTAAATTCAGGATTTTAAATTTTGGCATTAATGAGTAATATAAAAGAAAAGTGTGTTTAGTTAAATATATTAAAAGTGTCTAACTAACACTATTCCTCCATTAAAAAGCTAAAATTACAATAAAATCACCCATATAATATTAAACGGATTTGAGAGATAGTTGATTGTATATAAGGAAGAAGGAATAGAGAGTCTGAAAGAAAGAACTAGCCTCTGTAGATAGTTCAGTTTATTGGTTTGTGGTTTGAGACTTTGAACACAAAACAAGTGTTAACTTCGTGTTTCACCCATTTTGAAATGGCAGAGTTAAAGTGATGAAAAGGTGTATGAGCATGTTTTGTAGTTACTTAATGTGATGGGACACATTATACCTATTTCAAGAGCACGGATTCATCTTCATTGAAATTTACATTGTTAGATTCTTCTTTTCTATTTCACAAGTCCTTAAAGGTGTTTATTACATTGCAATAGTTGTATAGATAAAATATGAAATAAAATAAAGGTTGATCCATTTTATAAATAAAAATGGACGAAAAAGATGATAGAGACAGGTGTAATGCTCTTTCCTTTTTTTAATAAAATTCTCGTCATTCTTAAACTTAGTGTAAACCAATCAAAGGGTAAAAAAGATTTAATAGATATCAAGCATATGAGCATTCTATGCTGATAAAAAAAAAATGAGTAAATCAATCAAGATTACAAATAAAATATGAAAATAATAATTGTATCTAAAATATGAAAAATATATTGCATAAATATTGTAAATTTATAAAAAAGTTATGTGATATTTATTGTTAAAAATGTTTAGTGTATATGTATTTTGTCCGGAATCTAGGTCCATTTCTTTTTCGGCGTACAATTGAGCTTTTATTTTTATAAAATTGAATTAAATAGAGGTTTTCCGTCAAATTGAGAAGACACCATTAAGAAGGGTGTTACTGGCATGCTAACAGTGTCTTTTTAAATGATGTGACATTAAAAACGTGTCTCAATTGTATTTATTTTATTTTTGAATTAAAAAATGGAGTGCAAAGAGGGAAAATAAAATTTAAATAAGGGCAAAGTAGTCATCTCATTTCATAGATCACATGGAAAGGTCCAAAAGCATTGCCCGCACCAAACATTGCTCTTGGAATGTCATCCTTCATCTTCTCCGGTAACCAAATCACGCTTCCATGGCAGCTACTGTAGATAGAACTGCAAATTACAGGAACTCAATCGCGAGTTCGCCCAACATTTTCACCACTGCGAGACAAAATCAGAACCTGCGAAAATTCCCAAATCAAAAACCAGAAAAAAGATGTATGTGAACTGATGCAAAATTGAAAAAACAAATTGAATCTGCGAAAATTCCCAAATCAACCGCCACTATGAAACATCTTCACTTGACCACCTCGTCAATGCCGCCGCAAAGACCACCCAAACACAGAAGCGCCTCTTCGCGAGCTACTCGCTAGACAACCACCAATCGTGATTCGATCTCCACTGTCTTTGCAACCTGAACCGCAGAAAAATCAGAAACGACAGAGGAACCTTGAAACGCAGAAAAAATCCCCAAATCAGCAAACCCTAGTCGCGCAAGCATGATCTAGACTCAGGAGGTGAAACTCAGGAGCGTGATTCCCTTCATTTTCCACCATCATCGCGAGAGATAATTAGAATTGTGAAGCACCTACAAAAATAAAAACGCAACCAGAGGAGAAAATTTTCTCTCGCGTACAGAGATCTCCATGACAATTGGCACCAGCACACTTCGCGGCGCAGGCAGAGGAGGCAGAAGCAAGCCTTCCAAATCCCAATTCTAAAACCCTAATTTGGGTGAGAAAGGGGCTTCCACGTGGCAAGCCCCGATTGGATACTTAATTTAATTTATTTTCCCAACTTTGCCCTTACTTATATTATATTTCCACTATGTAAACTTCATTTTTTAATTCAAAAATAAAATAAATACAATTGAGACACGTTTTTAATGCCACATCATTTAAAAAGACACTGTTAGCATGCCTCGTAACACCCTTCTTAACGACGTCTTCTCATTTTGACGGAAAGCCCTTATTTGATTCAATTTTACAAAAAATAAGGACCCAATTGAGACGCCGAAAAAGAAAGGGACCTATTTGAAATTTCGATCGAAAATAGGGACCTATCGAAACATTAAACCTTCTTAAAACTAATGAAAACTATGGTATAAGTATCACCATCTTTATATTTCATGCATTTCTTTATTTGTTCTGTTTAATTTTAATCTATTTTTAACACAATGTTCTTTTTTACTCTACAATTAACTGTTTTGATTTTATTTAACTTAGAGATCTAGTTTATTTTTCTTTTCATTTATTTTCAAACCATTTTATTGATTTCAATCATTTATGTTTATGTAATTCTTTCACATTTGGTCTGAATTTTAAATTTATACTTATTACTTTATCATTATTATTAATTTAATCCATTTTAATTAATCTTTATTATTTCTTACAATTTTTTCTGTTTTTGTTTCATCCGAACTTGTTTTTCTTTAAATTCTAAAGGTTTTATTATAAAATTTCAAAATAACAAAAAAAAAAGAGAGTTAAGTTTTACTAAATTTTTTAAAATCTAAGTTATGAATTCTATATGCTTATAAATATTTAAGAGTTAACTATATGTTTCTAGAAATGTATAAAATCTTAAATAATAGTAAAAAAGTTTGTTTTTTGTTTTTTTTCTAAAGATAACAAATTTTGCAAGATATAACTAGGATAGTAATTTTTGTCTACATTATAGTAAACAAGTTAGGTTTATATCTAATTTGAAAAGAAATATAAAAAGTCTTTGTGAACTTGAAGAAAAAGGGTATGTTTTCAAAGGTAAAAATGAGGAGGGAGTTCAGGATTGCTATGAAGGTGTCACGAAGAATGACTTTTATGTATTTAGATGCAATAATAGTATTTGGCATAGTGTTTATTGTTTACCAAACAATTCTCTCCAAGGCTAAGTTATGCCACAAAAGGCTAAGTGATATAAGCGAAAAAAAAAACTTAATTCGGTTATATAAGCAAGATCTGCTTGGCAGAAACAAAGTTGATATATTATGCTTTAAATGATTTCTCATTCCCTTATGCATTACTTGAATCCTAGTTTATTTTGGTTATTTGGTGGATTCCTTGGCTAAGAAAAGCAATTAGGGTATTTTTTTTATTACTAATTATCGCCAAGATATATTTAATATTATTTTTGGATGACCTAAACATCCTATAGTTGTTTTCATGTTATTAGACTTGATATGGAGAAATGATCATATTTTTACTATTAAAAGTAAATCTTTTAGTTAGCTATCAAAATAAGTAGATTTTTATTGTGATCAAAACTAAATAACTTCTGTTAGAAATTTATGACTGAAATAGCGACTGATTATTTTTTTAGAGACAACAATTTTGTTAGCAACCAAAAATTTCAGTAGTTAAATTCTAATAATTAAATCGATGGTTATTTATATAAAGTTTGAAGCAATGTTTCTGGTGATCGAATTAATGATCGAAATTTTTTGATCGTTAAATATAGTGTTTTTAGTATCCGAATTAGCGACTAGATTAAATATTCTATTAGCAACCAAAAATTTAGTGGCCGTGATAATTAGGGACAAAAAAAATTGTTTTATAATGAAATTCTTGGAATTGCTATATCTATTGATTTTAGAAGTGTTTTTTCTAATGAAGGTGAATAAATAGGAGAATATGATTCACACAAATTTTTCTTTTGTTAGAACTTATTTTATAAATGTTTCTGTTAATTCTTTCGATTATGAAGTATAATTAGTATATATATATATATATATATATATATATATATATATATATATATGAATACACATGTATACACATATATATACATATATATATATCTATATCTATATATACATATATGTATACATATATGTATATATATATATATATATATATATATATATATATATATATATATATATATATATATATATATTCGTGTGTTAAATATTTGTAATTTAGTATACATGTGTGTCAGTGTCGTGTCCGTGTTTGTTTTCGTATCTGCTTGATATTGGAAGTCACAGTCAGAAGTAGAAGTTTGTGACATTCACTTGTAACGTCAAGCACATATGCATAATTTTTAAATATGGCCATGGGATTGAAACCATGAATGTTACTGTTTTTCAACCTTATCAAATTAGGGGTATTGTTATTTGAGTTATATTGTATGTCAACGAGGTAATTTAAAGGATAATATATTTCTTTAAAGAATTGAAAATTTTTTACATGAAAATTTTTGCTTGGATAAAGTAATTAAAAAAGGTATTTCAAAATAAATAAAATGCAAGAAATTTGAAATATCCACGGGTAAAAAATTGAGTTGAATTAGAATATGCTGAAGTGTCAGTTGAGTCAACTTGAGTTGAAAGTTTGGTTGAGTTGGTGTGAGCTGAAGGATCAATCGAGTTGACCTATGTTGAAAGTATAATTCATTTGAAAATTTGAAATAAAGTTGGTCTGAATCGAAAGTGTAACGGGGTTGGTTCGGGTCAAAGGTCAAGTCAAGTTAATCAAATCATAGTTTGAGGCAAGTAAGTATAGACCAATAGTCAAGCCAATTTGGCATGAATCGAAGGTCGAGCTGTGTTGATCAGACCAAAGTTCAAAACCAATAAGTTGGGTTAAATGTCGAGATGAGTCAATCAGGCTATAGGTAAAGTTGAGTCGGCCTAGGCTAAAAATCGAGCTATAATGGGCAGGGTCGAAGGTTAAGTCAAGTAGGATTGCATCAATGGTCGATTGGAGATGATTTGTATCAAAGTTTGAGTCGAGTTAACTCAAAATGAAATTGAGTCGAGTCGACTTAAACTAAAGATTAAAATCAATCGGCCTTGATTAAAGGTTGAAATCAATCAGCCCTAACTAAAGAATAAAATCAACATATTCTAATTAAAAACCGAGACATGTCTAATTAGACTAAAGATCGATTCTAACTTACCAAGATCACTTATGATAAAATTAATCCAAATAAAAAACCAAAACAAATTATTCTAAATAAAAAATAAGCTAACTAAACTATAATTTAATAATAAAGTTAAATTTACCTTAAAATAGAAAGTAAATTGTTTTATAAAAAAAATTAAAATATAAAATTATTTAAAAAGTAAAAATAATTCAATCATAAATTATTTAATATTTTAATGTTTTGAAATTGTTGAAATCCTCTTCCATACAAAATTGTATGGAAATTCTAAAATAGAGTGTTATGTACTCGGAAAAAACCAAGATCTAAAAAAGTGTGATGAGCAAAACCATTCCTGGTTTTAGATGAAAGATTTCAATATTATAGAATATTGGAACAAAAAATGAAGCCGAAAGGCAAGGTTTTGAAATTTTTTTTTCAAATGCATAAGAAATCAAAGAAAGCCACTACTGATTGCACGAAAAATGAAGCCTATTAAGGGATAGTACAATTAATTACTTGGTTGCATAGGAAATGGGAGCAATGCAAGATGTAATTAATTCTTTTGAATATCATCCACCTACTGCACTGTTTGTGACATCATAAATTTCAGATGGGTCAAATGGGCCAATTGATACTAAATTATAACTAACAAATTAATTTCTGCACCCCTATATTTTCCTCTACATCTCCCATTATATTTTTATCCTCATTGTGTCTTCGTAATGTATATATCTCTTGTGCTTTTTGGACTTGTTGCAGCTCGTAATCTTTTTTAACCAAATTTTTTAATGACAAAATTATCTTTTAATTTTTAACCATTTTACTTTTAACCTTAAATCATTCCTCAGTCTCATTTCTTCCTCCATCTCCTTCGCAACACACGCAATGAGGATACTCACCCCTGCAAGGCGTCAATTTCTGTTTCACCTTCCATCAAAGTTATTATTTTAATATATTTTAGTCTAGGAGATGTACTCCACTGGACTGTTGTACCTCCCGGCTTATACATACTCATTGATTTGTGCATCACAATTAACCTTTAATGTAGTATTCTCATATTTTATAAGTGCTCAAAAGTTCACAGCTTTGATTATAAACTCTACAGTGCTTCTCCCCTCGAGGAAAGTGTCGACATCATCACGAGCTCCAGATCTTCATCGCTAACAACCAGCGCCTCGCTGGCACCCCGTAAGCCTCGTTGCCACTCAGGACGAGCTCTGCAACAGCTGCCAAACGCGACGATGAAGTGCGCGAGATCCTTACCGCACGCGTCCTTCACTTTGCCGAAGAACTCGTTGGAGAGGAAACTTTTGTGAATAGCTTGATTGGACACCTAATTGATATTGCTGGGTCATCTACTCTGGTTAGGAAAGGTTTGGAAATTGATAGCTTAGCTTTGAACTGGGAAGAGAAATATTTTACCTTTGTACTGATATTAATAAAATAAAATATTCCAAATAAAATAAAATAAACTTTCGAATTCAACAATTAAAAGGTAAATAAAAATAGATTATTCAATCTAAAAGAAAAAAAATTATTATAAATTATGAAATTTGAAAATGAAAAAATTACTTTCAAATTATATAATCTAAAATATATTTTCCAATTGCACCATCTATAACGGTAAGAACTGAGAAATTTGAGTATATAAAGTAGATGAGTGTTTTATTTTAATGAGACCGACTTATTTTAATATAGAGGTTTCGTAATATAAACAAAAGTTTATATCATGTTTGATTATCTAAAACACAAACCATCTCTCTAAAAACTCTTTCTTTTAAGTTCTCTACCTTCTTTTTAAGAGTTCTTACTCCTGAATCATCTTTTCAACGATCAGGAGATGTCTAATCGACCACGACAACAAGATCTACGTTGCTATCCGTTCAATTTCTACAATAGAACAAGTAAGTTTCAATTCCTTTTTGCTCTTCATTCTTTATTTAAGTCCATGCATGGAGATTTCCATCGCATGTATATTTTAACCTTTTCTTTGAATTCCTTATTCAACAAAGGTCCTAAGGACTCTCCTTGATCTCTTTTCGGTATTTCGTAGGTACATTTCATGTTTCTTGAGTTGTAAGTAATGGGGGTGCAGTTCTAGAGCTTGATATCAAATTTGTGAGGTAAGAGAAGCTAGTTTAATTCAAGTTTGAATGGTAAACGGGTTATAATTCATGAGTTGATGATGATGATGTGCCTAAAATGTACTATTAAATTGAATTGTGATTTCTAGTATGCTAAGTAGTTGAAATTGTTATGGAATGATGTGAAAATGTGTGAAATCTGATGTGTGATTGTTATACTGAAACTTAAAGTGATTTCTGTAAGTTATAAAGGTATTTTTAGTGGTGTATTATGTTGACTAAACTGTTTATGATTTGGGAATGGTACTAAGTAAAAGTAATAACTGAGTTTTTGTCTAAAATTAGAGGTTTAAGAGGTGATTTTCTAAGTTCTTGGTTTAAAGTTACACATTATGATGTAAAACAATTTTTGTGGTCGTTAGTAACTTGTATATAATGAGAATTATCTAGTATGAGATATATGTAAGGTAGTTACTATAGTGAAGTCATAATGGTAGTTCAAAGGTATTTCTGGAGGTTCTAATAGGTAAAAAGTAATGAAAACGAATCTGGTACAAAACTGAGTGTTTAGGTATGTCTTGGAAGTGATTACAACTGTTTTAAATTGTGAGAATGGTATAAAACTGATACGAGAGTGTTTAATGGTTCATAGGTGAAATTGGACTTGGTTATGGCTAAATTTAGAGATTTTGACAAGTGAAATATTGAATTAGATTTTGACAAGTGAAATATTGATTTAGAAACGTATGATCAGTAGTTTCATGTATTGGTATACTATGTGAGTGTGAAGTCATCTCAAAGATTTCAAAGTTATGAAAATGAGTTCAAAGGAGAAACTTCATGGTGTTGGTTTCAAGTACTATAAGTATGAATATGGGAAGTTCAGTCTTGGAGTTCATCCTGATATTCTAATGGTCATTTATTCTCAAGTAGAGAGGGGTGAAACATGTTGTGAGAATAGCAGGATGTTCTAATATAGGGGATTTATCTTGGCCTAAGGGGAGTGATAACGGACTAACCTTGTGTGGTAGTTTAGGGTGGGCCAGTTGTTTCACTACGAGAAGTGCACGAACTGCCATAGCTCGATATTCATACTATTCCAGATAGTTTAGTCAAAGTATTGTCATGCATAAGGTGTTTTATTGGTTTTGGTGTGATATATGTATCATGTATAAAATGTTTAGAATGTTTACATATATTATGAAATGTTTGTATTACTAGCTTACCCTTACTTTTGTTCTTGTCTACCTGTGTGTTATTCTATCTTTTGTGATGATTACCTTAATGGTATGAGTATAGGGAGACCGACTTTTCAGTTGTTCCATCGAGAGGTGAGGGCGAAATAAATGAGTTGTTAAATGATTTTACAGAAATAGATCTATTGTCTTCTTGTAGGTTATGTGTAACGTAATATTTTAATAGTTTTATAATAGTTTTAAACTAGTAAAATGAGATGTTACAATGAAAAGATTAATTATAAATTTTGAAAGAAAAAATTAAGTTGTACAATTCGAAATACAATACTTAATTTTATTAACTTCCAAAATGTAAGATCTAACATCTTTTGGAATCATTTAACCCAAAGTCTTCAAATAAAAATCACATTAAAGATCTATATGTAATTGTTTCCTGGGTGTATGTTTTCTTTTCTTAAACTTCGTAGCGCTTATGGATGAAATAAAAAATTACATGAGATATCCTTTCACAAGATGCTTCTTCGTAGTATAATTAGTGATAAGTGACACCGATAGACCTTTCCCGCCAGAAGTTTCTTTTTTTTAAAAATGGATCGAACTTTTATACTTAATTTTTGTGTCAACATAATTTATTTATTATCAAATTTCCTTAAAAATAAAATATATAATAAATTTCTTCATACGCAATAATTGAAAAAGATAAAAGAAAAGAAAAATGAAATGGATAAAAAAACCCAATAATAAAGATCCACTCAAAAAGAAAAATGGAAAAATAATGTTTACACCTTCATCAAGAAAACATTCAATCCTTATGTTGAATCAACTACAAACTTCTATAAATTGGTATATTACTTCACTCAAATTTAGATTACTACTAATAAATACAAAATAAATAAATATTGTATTATTCTTTAAAGCTTTTTTAAAAATAATTTCCTCTTCGTACAAAATCATATTATATTTATGTAATTTAAAAAATATATATAAACATGTAACTTCGAAAGAAATAAAATAACTAACGTTCAAAAGAAAAAAATAAAAATAAAATATGAACATCTTTCTTTGTCTTATAAGTCCTACTATTTTTTTAGATTTTCTCGTCACACACGCACACACATATATCATTTACTAAATCTTTTATAAATATTTATACAAATTATTTTAATCTATTCATACATTTTTAAGAATACTACTTAATAAATTTTTTAAGTATATATAAAAAACAAGTGTCTAATTCTTTATCAAATTGATTATGTTATCAATCAATGACATCGATAACAATATTACAAATATGATTCTACTTTCGAAAGAAACATATGTTGAATTAGACTTAGATGTTTGCACCTATCGTACTATTTTCACTAAGTTGTCACTACAACAAAGTTACATGGTAAAAATGCAGTCCACTTATATGATTGAATGGATTGTGGTGACCTACCAAACATATTTTTTTTCACATCACAAACTAAGTCAAAAGAAGCTCACCACCTAAAATATTTCTTTATGTGAATCCAACATTAATAAAGTCAAGATATGTAATTCAAAATCACAAATATAGTCCACAACCTAAACATCCAACCACAATATTCCCTTCATGTAAATAACTATGTTCATAATAGTGTACCTTGATCGTGCTTTTGTGGTTCGTAGGAACAGATAAGAACTTTTGTACGTTGGAGCTGCTTTAGGCTTTCTAAAGCAGTTTGGTCTTCTGTCAAGTAAGGGAAACTAATATTCTCTTCAATTTTTGTATGTGAAGCACAAATTTGTGTTTGATAGGTAGTGCAATTTATGTCTGGTTGAGTATGATATTAATTGAAATGCTTATTGACTGATGTTGTATATTGAAGAATGAATAATTTCCTATTAATGAATATTTCGTTGTATGTTTGTGATTTGATAATGGTGTGAACTTTGGATGTTGTTGTCTTGAAGTTCTATAGGTATAAATCTGATGTAGAGTGGAAAGTAGGAAATGGAAAGTGTAGTTGGACTAGTTTTAGTCTAAATTGAGTTTTAATAGGATCTATTTTAGAGTCATTTAAAAATTGTATAGAACCTTAGTTAACTAAAAAGATATGATGTTGAATTGGGAGTAGTGATTTAGTAGAGTTATATGCTAGTTTTGTGCTAATAGGGGTGCTAATAGGGGTTTTAATAGGCGAGATTTTGAGATAAGGGTTGGATGGATTATTTTAAGGTTTAAAGTCTGGTTTTAGGCTATTTAAGACTTGTTTAGAGGTCGAGTTTACCAATTTGTATTGAGAAATGAGTAGAATTTAATTATGGGATTTAAAATGATGTTTTAGTTTGAGTGAGTTATAAATTCATGGAAAGATAAGAATAAGAGAGTTTAAGTTGAGTCATAAACACTTTGATGAGTTCAATTAAGGTCTGAAATAGCAAATGAAAGGTGTAGGTGAATGTGGAAGTGTGTGATGGAAGACGCCTCAGGAGAATATCTATTGGAGTTGTGTAAGAGTGAATCGAACCTCCTCAAGCTTCCTCGTAGAGAGGAACAGAACGGAATACATATGAGAGACTCGAAATCAAGAGAGAATCAGTAGAGAACGAAAATAAACCGTAGGAATCCAGGAACACTCCAACAACGGAGAGGATTCGACTCGAAGAACCCTAAAACCCTAGGTTGACGGAGGAACCCTAGAACAAACCGATTAATTGGTTCAAATCGAAGAATAAATAGTGTAAAAGCTTTCTAATCGATGGAAAAGTCGATTAAACAAAGGAGAAGGCTTTTAATCGGTGATATCGAAGGGAAATGGTGAAAGAAGGGGAAATCCTAGCGAAATATGCAGATGAATTGGTGAAAGTGGAAGAAATATCAAGAAGTTGGTGAATTTGTGAAGGAAAATGATACTTACGAAGGAAAGAAGGTGGATTTATGATGAAGAATGGTTGGAGACGAGGAGAGCTCTTGAGAGAGATGAATGCTCTCGCAGAAGAAGAAGATGTGGTAAATGATGTGAATGATGCTTCGAGAGTGAAATGAAGACGTGGCGTGGAAGGAGCTGACGCATCGAGAAGCGAGATGTGGTAGCTTATGAGTGAGAAATGAAAGCTATGGGAGCACCATGGAAAATGGAGAAATGAAAGTAAGAGAGTGTCCTTGGAAGGTGCTAAAGGCGGTTCCCTAGGACTCTCTAGCCTAACTTTCAAGGGAGAACTAATTTTGGGTTTCAGAAATCTAATTCTCATTTATCTCAAAAGTTAAAAATACAAGAGAGGAGCTGGGTATTTATAGTAACCCATGCTCCTTGCAAGCTAAGACACGTGTACAATAAAATGTAAAATTTACTAAAAGAAGACACTAAGGAAGGTACGTCCAGCAGGATTCCATCATTCCCTCCCTGTTAAAAAAAAAGATTTGTCCTCAAATCTGGCAATCACCTTATGTAGAAGCTCCACACAGTATTGGGAGCAGGGCCATCTTGAAATGGCCTTATTCCTTTATTCCCTTAGATCTACTTGATCTCCTCTTGGATAAAAAATGAATATGCAATATGCATCAAATATATCCCCAATTAATATTAATCCAAGAAAGGAATTTTCTAAAATAATAACTTTAGAATAAAGACTTCTTATAGTTTGTTTTAAAGTCTTAAGAAATTTTAGAAATCCAAATTTGGAAGTTATTTTTCTTTTGTCTTGAGTTATTTGTTTCCTTAAAGGTAACAATAACTCAAAATTTGTATTGCCATATTTCGAAAATGTTTGCATAGAATATGAAATGACAATTGGTTTGAAAGAGAAATTAACATTGAAAGAGTTAAAAATAATTGAGAAAGAATTAAAGGATTGAGAACCTTCCCTTTTAGGTTCCATGGTTATTGTAAGAGTAGAAGTTGCCTTCAGTAGCAATTTCTCGTTCTCTTTTTTTTCCCTTTCTTGTCTTTCTCTCTTCTTTTCTTCTTCTCTTCTCTTCTTCTCTTCCTTTCTCTCTCTTTCTTTTCTCTCTTCTTCGTTTCTTCTCTTCTTCTTTTCTACTTTCTTCTTGTCTTCTCTCTTTTTCTTCTTCTTCCCTTCTCTCTTGCTCTCTTTCTATTTTCCTATCCATAAGCTTCTGAAGCCTGTCCAAACTCAATTTCTCTACGAATAAAACCATGATCATTTAAACTCTCAAGAAATATTTTTCCTTCTTCGATGCTATTTTCATTAGTTTTAGGTTTCTTTTAATGGTTGGAGGCAAAAACTTTCTTCTCATGCAAGCTTTTAATTCATACCAATTATCAATGGTGGATTTTCTATCTTTATTAACCCAATATTGTTTTTCATCCCACCACTCACTTGCATGTTTTTCTAACCTAGAGATATATAAACTAAACACATGAGATTCACTCTCTCTAGAAAGAAAAAATGGAACCATAGGATTCAGATTCATTTATTCTAGTAATTAAAGGATGCATTTTATCAATATCTTTTTCCCAAGCTAGGTATGTTAATTCACTTATGTCTTTACCAAAGAATGAAAGATTCCTAGCTTAATTAAACATCTCATTATCTATCCTAGAAGACCTAGATTACCTATATGAACTATAACAAGACATCTTTGTTTTCAAAAGTTTTCCTAGCTTCACTTTTAGACAAGTTGCAGGTAAGAGAGGTGAGCCAAAGGCTACTTAAGTACCAAGTCTTACCTTGGCAAAAATGTCTTAAGTTACTAACTAGTTACCCCTTAAGCTAAAATCACCTTTAAAATCAAAGAACATGACTCACAAACACAAACAATCAAAGACTTTTAGACTCCAATGACCCCTAAACGTGAAACATGAAAAACAAAAATCAATATAAAATTCTACTCCTATGGTGAGGCTTGTAGCTTTGGCTAACAAGACACAGTCACCTCTCTAAGTTGTGTCAAATTTAAAGAAAGCAAGAAAAGTTGCCAATAGTTGAAAGAACACCAAGGACTCTTCCAAAGCACTTGGACTTTTTAAAGGCCTTTTACAAATGATGAATAAAACCAAACAAAAAGACACAAGGCTAACACAAGCCTATTACAGACCAATTTGAACAAATCAAATACAAAAGAAAATAAAGCTATGCCATTGTCTTGTTCCACTTCTGCTGGACGATCCACGTGAGCAAAAGTTGCTTTCAACTCTCTCGTCGTCTAATTCAGGAAGTTGGCTGTCCAAACCTACAAACACAAATGCACAAAGCTTTTCTCAATTAAATCCTTAGTTAAGTAGATTGTACAAGAAGATATAGGGCAGTAAGAACTTCCCTTTCTCTCGGCTTGAGCAGTTGAAATAATGAAAAGGTCCTCTTAGCTTTCAAACTGTTCCAAGAAAACTGCACATATAATTCACCCCAATTCAGTAGTGGGTCATGCAATCCAACAATGAGCAATTTAAAACCAAAGCAGTTTAAACCAATGTGTGTGGAGTCTAATGTTTCCCCTATCAATAATATCCCTCTTTTTTTATGATGACCAATATTTTCCCTCAATTCTCTCCCTTTGGGCATTAGTAAAAAGTGGCAAAACGGTTAAGTATGGTGAAATCAAGAAGTACATCAAGAAATTCATAAACCAGTTTTGACATATGATGCTCCCCCTATCATAATTATCCAGGTATGAAATGTCATTACAATCAATTATACTCTTAGTGAGTAAATCTTATGCAAATATCAAGATGCAAAATTGCTTAAGGAGAGAGTATATTGCAATAGTATCAGCTGTTAATAAGTATAAAGCACAAACATTTCAAGTGCATTTTTCAATACTCAAATCAGATATGATTTTCAAATTTAAGCACATAGTAGTATAATAATAGTGTTAAACATTATGCAACAAAATTATGCAGCTCAAAATAGTATACCAAATGCTTGATTTGAATCAACAATATGAACATGTCCCTGTGAACAATAAAGCTTAATGTGAATTTAAAATTTATAAAGCATACAATGTGCAATGTATTCAAATCGGATATCAAACTAACTACTTAGATTTATACATGAGACCAAAAAGAACCATCTAATCGATTAGGATAGTTGCTAATCAATTAAAACATGCAGAATTGGTCATTTTTAGATATTTTCATTCTTGATATAATTGTGACTTTTATTAATGTAAAAATGTGCAAAGTTGAATTGATTGTGACAGCTACAATGTACAACTTAGGTCAATAATGCCTAATTGATTTCTAATAGTGTGGAACCTCTCTTTTGATAGAGGTTTTGTAACTCATTGATGTAATTTATCTACAAATTCAATTTTGCAATCACCTTTTGATACATGATCTCTAATAAAGTGATGCCTTATTTCTATATGTTTGGTTTTGGAATGTAAGACAGGATTCTTGGTTAAGTTTATTGCACTTGTGTTGTCACATTTCAAAGGAATTTTATCTAGATTATTGCCACAGTCTTCTAATTGACTCTTGATCCATAAACATTGAGCACAACATTTCCCAACTACAATGTACTCAGCTTCTGTGGTGGATAGAGTGACATATGCTTGCTTCTTTGAATGCCATGTGATTAATGAACATCGTAGCAAATGGAAAGCACCACTAGTACTTTTTCTGTCTAGTTTGCAAATACACATACATTATGCATAATATCAGGATGACTAGCAGTTAAATAAAGTAGAGAACAAATCATACCTCTATACATCTTTTGATCAACATCCTTACCTGCCTCATCTTTCTCTAGATAACAATTTGTGGCCATTGGAGTAGAAGATTCTTTGCATCCATTTATTTTAAACTTCTTTAAAAGATCAGTGCAATATTTGGATTGATGAATGAATATTCATGTAGAACATTGTTTCACTTGGAGTCCAAGAAAGAAATTTAGCTCTCCCATCATAGACATTTCAAACTCCTCCTACATACCTGTAGAGAATTCGTTGCAAAATTGAAGATTGGTAGAGCCAAACACAATATCATCTACATAGATTTGTACGAATAGTAGATTTTTACCATATTTCTTAATAAAAAGAGTAGAATCTACTTTATCCCTTTGAAACTCCTTTTTAAGCAGGAATTCACTTAGCCTTTCATAACATGAGTGAGGTGCTTGCTTTAGTCCATATAGTGATTTTCTTAGCTTAAAAATATAATCAAGAAACTCAAAATCTTGAAAACCAGGAGGTTATTCTACAAAGACTTCTTCTTTGATATAGCCATTTAGAAAAGTTCTTTTCATATCCATTTGGAATAGTTTGAAGTTAAGCATAGATGCAATAACAAGCAAGATCCTAATTGCTTCAAGTCTTTCAAGTGGTGCCTATGTCTCATCATACTCTATCCCTTCTTCTTGATTGTGACCCTTTGCTACTACACTAGCCTTGTTTCTTTATAATGATTCCAAAATCATCCATCTTGTTTCTAAAAATCCATTTGGTTTCAATCACTTGATGAACATTGTTTCTTGGAACAAGCTCCCATACATTATTCCTTTTGAATTGTTTCAATTCCTTTTGCATGGCCAAGAACCAATTTTCATCCTACAATGCATCATTGACATTTTTGAGTTTAATTTGAGACACAAAAGCTACATTCATGCATAATTGACCGAGTTATCTTCTTGTGGACACTCCTTTGGTGATATCTCATATGATATTGTCTACTAACATGTCCTTTGGAGTTGTCCAGTCCTTTGAAAGGGCTGCACTGGTTTCATTTTCAATTTCAGTAGGTGTTTGTAGCTCTTGAATGTATTTTGCGCCTTTTTCTGAAACTATATTTAGTTCACCTGCATCTAAACTCTCTCTTGGTTGTATTGTATTATTCAAGATATCAAAATTTTGTTCAAAAGAAACATGAATAGATTCCTCTACAGTTAAGGTGCGTTTATTATAGGTTCTACAAGCTTTGTTAGTTAATGAATAGCGTAGAAAAATTCCTTCATCTGCTTTAGAGTCAAACTTGCCTAAACTGCTTTTACCATGATTTAATACAAAACATTTGCAACCAAATACCCTTAAATGAGTGATGTTAGCTTTTCTTCCTTTAAATAACTCATAAGGAGTAAGCTTTAGAATAGGTCTTATGATAGTTCTATTTAGTACATAATAAGTTGTACTAACAACATCAGCCCAAAATTATTTAGCTAATGAGTTTTCATTAATCATGGTTCTAACTAGTTCCTCTAAAGACCTATTGTTTCTTTCAAAAACACCATTCTATTGTGGTGTTCTAGGTGCAGAGAAATTGTGTGAGATTCCCTGATTTTCACAAAAAATCTAAAAATTCTCATTTTGAAATTCGCTCCCATGATCACTTGTAATAGTTTTTATTTTTAGCTCTTATTCATTCTGGATTATGGAGGCAAATTTCTTAAAAACTCTTAATGTATCACTCTTGGACGCAATGAAGAAAGTCCAGGTGAATCTGAGTAGTCATCTACAAGGACAAGTCCATAGTAATTTCCTCCTAGACTTTTTATTCTAAATGGACCAAATAAATCCATATGTATCAACTATAATGGTCTAGTGGTGGATATGACCTATTTAGACTTGAAGGAAGTGTTCACTTGTTTTCTCTTTTGGCAAACATCACATAATCTATCAAGTTCAAATTTGATGTTAGGCAATCTTAATACCAGACCTTTAGATACACGCTTTTTTAGATGAGGCATGTGTATGTGTGTGATAACAGTTGAAAAACTGTTATTTTCATGATTAAAATTGATACTAAAAGCAACCTTTAACACTTAGAAACTAGCTTGAAATCATGCTTTTGTTCATATTTTCAGAAATAAGAGAGCTGGACAGGTTTATGCTTGATTTCAGTGTTTTTGTGCAGGTTTTAAGGTGAATTTGGTGAAAGAAGTGAAGAAGGAGAGAGATGGAATTAGAAAAGACATCAAAAAGTGCAAAAGGAGAAGCCGCCACTGCCGCTCAGCGGCAGTTTACCGCTGAGCGGCAGTTTACCGCTGAGCGGCACTCAGGAGTTCACGTTGGCACCGCTGAGGGGAGAAAACAACTCACGCACTTACCGCTGAGCGGCACTTTACCGCTGAGCGGCACACTTATGGGCTTGGGCCTAAATTTTCTGTAATTTTAGAATAATATATAAGCTTTAGGACGTCCTAGGGTTTGTATCTTTGGCAGAAACGAAACAAATACTCTCTCTTCCACCCCTTTGAAGGAGGATCTTGGATGCTCAGGCTACCTCTTGACCTTTCTAGGGTTTTATCTTTCATTCTTTCATTATTGTTCATCTAGGTTCACCATGAAAATGATGAACTAAACCTTGTATGTTTGTTGGGGAATCAATGTAATCTTTTGAAGCTCTCATATATGGAATTTGTGTTTACATCTTAATCTAAGACCTATGCTTTCTTTCATCATTAGTTAGGGTTTTTTCTCTTTGCTCAATGCTTGCTTTGTTTAACTCATTCAATGCATGATTATTGATTTTGTCGATACAGGAACGTACGGGGAAGTTTAGATCCGGGGAATTTCTCCCAATAGTATATTGGTTGCCTTAAGCTCCTGTGCTAAAAAAAACTAATTATTAGGAATGCTAGGAATCGTATGAACTCGTAATTAGGGAGAAGCCTTCTTGAAAGGTAATTTAGAGAGTGGCATTAACAATGATGAATTGAATGTTGAATTCCTAAAGTATATGAGAGTGGATAAGATGAAATTGATAACCCCAACAACATACTCACCCATATATTCCATTGAAAGTGTTTGTATTTTGCTTTAGCCATTGATCACACTCATGCATACATGTTTATTTTCGTCTTTTGCATAGTAAAATCCAATTATTTCGTTCTTAAGTCTTAGCTAATCAACGAATCACATAACTAAACAAGGCCGTGAGTCCTTTGGGAGAACGATACTTGGTCTTATCGAGTTTATTACTTGAAACGATTCGGTCACACTTGCCGATTGTTCAACAAGTTTGTGGCGCCGTTTTTCGGTGTTCATAAATTTGTCATCAAGTTTTTGGCGCCGTTGCCAGGGACTCGTGGTTTAACTGGTTAATTTGTGTGATTATTGATTATCTTTGACTTTAAATTTGAATTTCTGTTTTTATTTTTTCTGTTTATATTTTATTTTATTTTATTTTATTTTATTTTATTTTATTTTCTGTTTTTATTTTTATTTTATTTTATTCTCTGAATCTTATATCTTCTCCTATATCTTTTTGTGCTAACCAATTATTCTAGGGTTTTGTTCTCTTATGTATGCAGGAGGCAATTCGAACAAGGAGCAAGATAACTGCAGAACCTGTTCTTGAAGGTTTAGACGAGAGTAGACGGAGGAGAAGAATCCGAACATCTAGAGAACTTTTCCCTCCTCCGGAAACTCTGTTGCAACCATCACCACAATGTTCTGACCATAACACAGAAAATATGGAGAACAATAATATCAGAAGAACTCTTGCTGATTACACCAATATAGCTGGACCTCAGCACTTTAACAATATAGCTAGACCTAAAGTCAATGCAGCTAACATGGAGGTCAAACCAGCATTGATCCAACTGGTGAAGAGCAATCAATTTAATGGGTTATCTCATGAAAGCCCATATGAGCACCTCACTACATTTAATGAGATCTGCAACACGGTGAAAATCAATGGGGTGCCAGATGGAGCGATCAAACTTAGCTTGTTTCCTTTCTCATTAGGAGGCAATGCTAAGCTTTGGTTAAATTCTTTTCCAGAGGGAAGCTTCACAGAGTGGGAAGCAGTGGTAACCAAGTTTCTAAATAAATACTTCCCACAATCAAAGGTGAACAAAGGCAAGCAAGAGATTTCTTCATGCAGGCAGGGCATGGAAGAATCACTGGGTCATGCATGGGATAGATACAAAAGCTTGCTACGAAAAACACCTACGCATGGATTCGATGAAGTGGAAGTAGTCCTTACCTTCCTTGGAGGTCTTGGTTCACAAACCAAGATGATGCTAGATGCCTCAGCAGGAGGAAACATTAAATGGAAAATTCCAGAGGAAGCAACAGAAATTATTGAAAATATGGCTACTAGTGACAACGAACTTAATATTGAAAGAGGATATCTTAGTCAAAAGGAGTTGTTACAATCAAATGATGCTTTGCTTATTCAAAATAGAATTATCTCTCAGCAGTTGGAAGAAGTAATTATGAAACTTTCTCAAATACCACAAGAAATATAACAGGTCTCAATGGTTCAAGGGCAACAGCAAAAATGGCAAATGCAATCTACTCCATCTGAGAAGACAACAAAACTTGACGAGACTTTCCAAAGATTCTTGAAGACGAATGCATCTTATTGTCAGAATGTGGATGCTGCATTTAAAAATAAGGAGATCTATGTTGAGCGAATAGTTGACAAGATGAAACATGATAATCTCAGAAAGGAGCGTAAAACTGTTGTGACCAGAAGTGGTAAAGTGTTAGAGGAGCGAAAAAAAGAAAAAGAGGAGAAAGAAAATGAGAGTGAGAGTGAAAAAGAAACATGTGAGTGGAAAGAAAGGGTTGAGAGAGAGAAAAAGAAAAAAGAAGAAGATGAGAGGAGAGAAAAAAAAGAAAGAGAAGAGAGAGAGGAGAGACGAAAAGAAAAAGAGGGTGAAAAGCCACTTCCTTATCCAAAGAGTTATTCAAGGAAAGAGAAAGAAAAGCAGTTGGAAAGATTCATGGAGTTGTTTAAGAAGCTGGAGATCACTATACCATTCTCTGAAGCATTGCAACAGATGCCAGCATATGCAAAGTTTTTGAAGGAACTTCTTATAAAGAAAAACAAGTACATTGAAAAGGAAACTATCAATGTACAGGGTAACTGCAGTGCAATCATACAGAAACTACCTCCTAAACTTAAAGATCCAGGAAGCTTCACTATTCCATGCACCATAGGAGATTTGAAAGTTGGAAGAGCATTGATTGATTTAGGAGCTAGCATTAATTTAATGATGCTATCCATGTGCAGAACAATTCAGGGTTTGGAAATCAAACCGACCAGAATGGCTCTTCAACTGGCGGACAGGTCTCTTAAATATCCATATGGAGTGGTTGAAGATGTTCTAGTGAAGGTTGATAAATTTGTATTTCCAGTGGATTTTATTGTGATGGAGATGGAAGGAAATAGTGATGTTCCTCTTATTCTTGGGAGACCTTTTATGAAGACTGCTAGAGTTTTAATTGATGCAGAGAATGGTAAGCTTAAATTGAGAGTTGATGATGAAGAGGTCACTTTTGACGTGTCCAAGGCCATGACATATCCAAATGATGACAAAGCATGTTTTCAATTTGATGAACTTGATGAAGTTTGTATGGTGCAAGAAAGGATGGTGCGAAATATTTCTCCATTAGAGAAAACTCTCATTAATGCTTGTGAAGATTTAGATGAAGAAGAACAGAAATTAATTGATGAATGTCTGATGGACTTGGAAACATTGACAAAGAGTCCAATGGAAGATCCAATCTTTGAAATAATTGATAAAGAAGAAGAAGTCAAAGCAAAGATGCCAGAATTAAAAAGATTGCCATCACATCTGAAATATGTTTTTCTAGAAGAAGATGGAACAAAGCCAGTCATCATCAATAACTCTTTATCTTTACAAGAAGAAGAGCAGTTGATAGAAATTTTGAAAGCCAACAAAGAAACAATTGGGTGGTCAATATCAGATCTTAAAGGTATTAGCCCAACTTATTGCATGCACAAGATTTTTATGGAAGAAGATTATAGACCAAGTGCTCAACCACAGAGAAGGTTAAATCCTGTTATGAAGGAGGTGGTTAGAAAAGAAGTGTTGAAACTTCTAGAAGCTGGTATCATCTATCCAATCTCTGATAGTGAATGGGTGAGTCCAGTACAGGTGGTTCCAAAGAAAGGTGGGATGACAGTAATTCATAATGATAAAAATGAACTTATTCCTACTCGTACAGTTACTGGCTGGCGTATGTGCATTGATTACAGGAAGCTGAATAAAGCTACTAAAAAGGATCATTTTCCTCTTCCCTTCATGGACCAGATGTTAGAAAGATTATCAGGTCAAGCTTTCTATTGTTTTCTAGATGGATATTCTGGATACAATCAAATTGTGGTAGATCCAAAAGACCAAGAGAAGATGGCTTTTACTTGTCCTTTTGGTATCTTTGCATATAGAAAGATGCCATTTGGATTATGTAATGCTCCAGCTACATTTCAAAGGTGTATGCAGGCAATTTTTGCAGATCTCTTAGAAAAATGTATTGAAGTGTTCATGGATGATTTCTCAGTTTTTGGGAATTCTTTTCAAAGATGTTTGGCGAATTTGAACACTGTTCTTAAAAGATGTGTTCAAACAAATCTTGTTCTTAATTGGGAGAAATGTCATTTCATGGTAACTGAAGGAATTGTGTTGGGGCATAAAATCTCTGCTAAAGGAATTGAGGTAGATAAAGCTAAAGTAGAAGTCATTGAGAAACTGCCTCCACCAACAAATGTGAGGGGGATAAGGAGTTTTCTCGGTCATGCTGGGTTTTATAGAAGATTCATCAAAGATTTCTCAAAAATTGCTAAACCATTGAGTAATCTTTTGATGAAGGATGCTCCTTTTGTGATGAATGAAGATTGTTTGAAAGCTTTTGACACATTGAAGAATAAATTAGTGTCAGCTCCAGTAATTGTAGCGCCAGATTGGAATCAAAATTTCGAATTAATGTGTGATGCAAGTGATTATGCAATAGGAGTTGTACTTGGCCAGCGAAAAGAACAAAAGTTTCATCCAATTTATTATGCTAGCAAAGTTCTGAATGATGCTCAACTGAATTATGCTACCACAGAAAAAGAATTCCTGGCTATTGTGTATGCGTTAGAGAAATTTAGACCTTATCTTATTGGGTCTAAGGTGATTGTCTATACAGATCATGCAGCTATCAAATATTTGATAACCCCAACAACATACTCACCCATATATTCCATTGAAAGTGTTTGTATTTTGCTTTAGCCATTGATCACACTCATGCATACATGTTTATTTTCGTCTTTTGCATAGTAAAATCCAATTATTTCGTTCTTAAGTCTTAGCTAATCAACGAATCACATAACTAAACTAGGCCGTGAGTCCTTTGGGAGAACGATACTTGGTCTTACCGAGTTTATTACTTGAAACGATTCGGTCACACTTGCCGATTGTTCAACAAGTTTGTGGCGCCGTTTTTCGGTGTTCATAAATTTGTCATCAGTGTGCAAGTCTTTTATGCCATAACCAAGGTTCATCCTCTTTTGACAGTAAACAAACAACAAATTTAAAAGATGCATATTTGAAATCAACCATGTATATGTTGTTATGTCTTTTTCCTACTAGTACTAGTTTATGTGATAATGCACAACAAATCAAGCAGTGATTTGATTCAAAAGTGACTTTTAAACCCTTATCACACAGTTGACTAATGCACACCATTGTTGCAAGGGATTGCTTCAAATGCGTACGTTCTAGATGACTAGGAGTAACTAGATTTCTCTTTCGTTTGAATTGGATGTAATGAACTCACTATGATGTAATTTTCCTGTTCAATGTATCGTTGTTCGTTCATATGCTCTTTCTTGAATTTATTATCATTGTATGGAAATATAATGTTATTTGAATCTCTCTGATTACTGGAAAGTAATGTTGAACATGGACATAGATAGAGCATCTAAGTGATTTGAGATCTAGGGATAGACTCAATAACTTGGTCATTGTTAGCATCGAACTTAATGCAAATTGTTTGTTAAATTGACTAAGGGATTAACACTTTGATATATTAATTTAGAACTAGTTGCTAAGGGATTATAACTAGTATGCCTTGATGTGAATGTTTGAATGAAATAATGAAATATTGAATAGAGTTTTATCTTCATATGATTCATGAAACCCAATTCCAATGAAGCTTACTTTAAACTTTTAATTTCAAATTTTAATATTTTGTTAATTTCAGTATATTATTTGACATGAGTCAAAATTTCTATCGTTACTAAATTAATTTTGGTAACTAATTTTCATTAGATAATGTAACAGAATTCCCTTGGGAGAACGATACTCTGAACTTACTCTTTATTACTTAGAACGATATGGTACACTTGCCAAAAGGTTATCAATCTCCTGTCATGTGGCTTAAGCAACCTTTATCAAGATACCACATGGACTCCTTTCCTCTTTTATCTTTCTGCAAAATAGTTTAAGTGTCACTGGCAGGTACCCAGTTAAATTAGGGTCCTTTTATGTTAGGGGATTTCAATGATTCCTTAGAAATCCACTTGAATTTTCCTTTAGGTACACCAACATTTCTATAATAACAAGATTTTGATGCATGACCTATATGATTACTGTAAAAACATGCCATTAATGATGATTTACTAATATCGATAAATTACCTAGCTTTCATTTTATTGTTTTGGTCTGTGTAACCTATTCCTTCCTTGTTCAACACACTTCTTTGTGATCCTAGAAGAGCTTCTAAGTTAGAACTACCTAGGGTTAAGTAAGATAATGTCTTCATAAGGTATTTTACTATTTCCACTTGATTAGTGTCGTTTTCACACTCTTGAACATTGACTTTGCTTTCATCTATATTTTGCCTAGGTGTATTCTAGTTTAGTTTTCAGACTTTTATTTTCCTTGTCTAGATTTTCTAATCTACCCTCTAGTCAGTTGTGTTCACTCTTAAATCTATTGTTTGAATATTGCAGTTTTCTAGCCTCTTCATGTAACTCTTGAAATGCATCAAGCAATTGATAATATTTATCTTATGTGCACTCATTTTCAAAACTACTTACACTGCATTTTGAAGATATTGAGCCAACCATTAAGCACAACTTTGTCTCCTCTTCATTGCTTTCATAAGATTCAGTTGAGTTGCTTTCATAAGGTTGTTTTTCTTCTTCTGATTTTTGCTGTCAGAGTTGTTGTTCTCCTCTAGCTTTTGCTTCATCTTTATCACTAGACATTCTGGTTTAATGTGTCCAACTTTGCCATATTCAAAGCATGTAGGTTCAACAACAGATTTTTCTCTCCTTCTATTAGATCTTCTATTTCCTGCAAAATCATTGTTAGCTTTATTTTTTAATTTCAAAAATTTGGAGAACTACTTTACCATAAAACTCATTGTTTCATTATCCGAATTTTCAACATCTTGATCATCTTTAGAGCCATGCTTTCTTGAGTTGGTTTTTTGACAGTTCTTGCAGCAGTTTTGAGAGAAATGTTGTCTTTTATCTCCTTCTTCTTCTTCTTTCAGCCTTTCTAACTCAAGTTCATGTTCTCTCAATTTTCCAAACAGAGTTGCCATGTTCATAGTAGTGATATCTCTTGATTTTGATATGGTTGTGACCTTAGGTTGTCAAGTTCTGTTTAGGTTCTTTAAAATCTTGATATTCAACTCTTTTTTATCAAAAAGTCTTTTCAAGAGCAAGGAGATGATTTACTTTATGAGTAAACCTTTTGTGCACATCATAGATACTCTCTCCATTCTTCATTCTAAACTTCTCATTCTTTAATAAAGCAATTTTTCCTAGCCCTTTTCACTCCATCAGTCCCCTCTTTTGTGACCTTAAGAACATCTTGCATTTCTTTGGTAGATTCACACAGAAATTCTATAAAACTAATCAATTGTCAGTGCAGAAGAAATAATGATCTTGGTCCTAACATCATAGTGTGCTCTTTTATTTTCTTCAGCTGTCCATTCAAAAAAATCTTTGGGTTTGTGTTAACACTCGGCAAGTGTACCGAATCGTATCAAGTAATAATAAAATTGTAAGACCAAGAATCATTTCCCAAAGGACTCACGGCCTAAACAATTATGTAATTTCTTGATTAAATTAGACTTGTAAACAAATTCTTTTAGGTTTAGATGCAAATACTGAAAAATAAATATGAATGCATGTGTTGATCAATTAGATCGAAAGAAGCAAAAGTAATTGATGTAAAATATGGAATGATGATGTTGTTGGGGTTTCCGATTAATGTTAATGTTACTTTCTAATTTACCTTAAACCCGATGTCTCGGTTAAGAAATCCTACTCCTAATCACTAGTTTACAATGTCTTGTCTCCCTAGCAATTATTCATGCATTACATTCGCATAGAAGCTTAAAGGCAACCAATCGTCCTATCTCTATGTCTAGGTAATATTGCTCTTGGGAGAATTTCCTTAGGTCTAGATGTATCTATATGTGTCCATATAAATAACATCAATGATCATGCAATTGAATGAGTTAAACAAAGCATGCATAGAGTATAGAAGAAAAACCCTAACAATTAATGAAGTAAAACATATAAAATCAAGAATCAATTCAATACATGAGAGTTTCAAAGGCTTACATCGGTTCCCCAACAACAATGGAGGTTTAGTTCACCATAGACATGGTGAAACTAGATGAAAAACAATGAAAGAATGAAAGATAGAACCCTAGAATTTGAAGAAAGGAGCTTCCGCATCCAAAATCCTCCTCCAAGGGGTGAAGAAAGTGTGATTTCTCCTCTTTTTGTCCAAAGATATCAACCATAGGTCGGATAAACCCTTATATAATTTATTTAAAATTACAGAAAATAGGCCCAAGCCAAATTAAATGGCGTTCAGCGGCACTTTTGCTGCTCAACGGTAAGTGCAACTCTTCAGAATGACGCTCAGCTGCAGTTTTAGCCCTCAGCGGTGACTGCGGTGCTTCAGAACGCCACTCAGCGGTAAAAGTTGCGCTGAGCGATGAATGCGACTCTGTTAACCCTCGGCAAGTGTAACCGAATCGTATCAAGTAATAATAAATGGTAAGACCAAGTATCATTTTCCAAAGGACTCACGGCCTAAACAATTGTGTGGTTTCTTGATTAAATAAGACTTGAAAAACCAATTCTTTGAGATTTAAATGCAAATACTAAAAAGTAAATATGAATGCATGTATTGATCAATTGGACAAAAGAAGAAAAACGTGATTGACATATATGGAATGATGATTTTTTTGGGGTTTTCAATTCATCTTATGCACTCTCATGTATTCAAGAATTCATCTTCTTCATTAATGTTAATGCCACTTTCTAATTTACCTTAAACCCGATGTCTCGGTGAAGAAAGCCTACTCCTAATCACTAGTTTACAATGTCTTGTCTCCCTAGCAATTATTCATGCATTACATTCGCACAAAAGCTTAAAGGCAACCAATCCTCCTATCCCTATGTCTAGGCAATATTACTATTGGGAGAATTTCTTCATGTCTAGATTTATCTATATGTGTCCATACAAATAAAATCAATGATCATGCAATTGAATGAGTTAAACAAAGCATGCATAGAGTATAGAAGAAAAACCCTAACAATTAATGAAAGAAAGCATATGGATTAAAGAACCAATTCAATACATGAAAGTTTCAAAGGATTACATTGATTCCCCAACAATAATGAAGGTTTAGTTCACCATAATCATGGTGAAACTAGATGAAAAATAATGAAAGAATGAACGATAGAACCCTAGAATTTGAAGAGTGGAGCTTGAGCATCCAAAATCCTCCTCCAAGGGGTGAAGAAAGTGTGATTTTGCTTCGTTCTGTCAAAAGATACTAACCCTAGGTCGACTAAAACCTTATATAGACTCCTAAAGATTAAAGAAAAGTGGCCCAAGGCCCATTAAAATGGCGCTTAGCGGTAATTATCGCTCAGCGGTAAGTGCGGTTCTTTTATTTGACGCTCAGCTACAGTTTTGCTCCTCAACGGTGGCTGCGGGACTTCAGAGTGTCGCTCAGCGGTAATTTCCGCTGAGCAGTACTTGCGGCTCTTCTTTTATGCACTTTTTATTCCTTTTCTAACTCCAACTTATGGCTACTTCGCTTCTTCCAATCAATTCATCTTAAAACCTGCAAAAACAAGGAAAACCAAGTATAAAACCCATCCAACTCTGTTATTTCCAAAACATAAGCAAAAGCATGATTACAAGCCAGTTTCTAAGTCATAAAGGTTGTCTTTAAAGTCAAAATTAAGTCTAAAAATAACATTTTTTCAACTGTTATCAGACTCTTCTTTTGTGCACTTTTACTTCCTTTCCTGAGTGCAACTCCTTACTACTTCAAATTCTTTCATCTAATTCATCTTAATTCTGGCCAAAACAAGGAAAACCAAGCATAAAACCCATCAAACTCTCTTATTTCCAAAAATTAAGCAAAAACATGATTCCAAGCTAGTTTCTAAGTCATAAAGGTTGTCTTTAAGGTAAAAATTAAGTATAAAAATAACAGTTTTTCAACTGTTATCAGTTTGGTCTTCCCATTTTAATTCTTGGTTGGTTCATAGGGACCATTGATCGCAACATCCCACACACATTTGGCTGCTGATTCCAAAAAGATTTTCAACCTAATTTTCCAAAAAGGATAGTTTTCACCAGTAAAAAAAGTTAGCCTATATGTTAGTGCACCTTGACCAAAGGTTTGAGATATATTGTCCATTCTAAATCTTTTTAATCGATTAAATTTCGATTAACTAGCTCTGATACACAAAGAGAGGAGTGAATTGGATTTTAAAACCTTTTTAAATCTTTGAATGATCTTGAATCTTGAAATCACTAACCATAGGTGTTTGAATCAATCAATTAAAGAAAAATGAAAGAAAGAATAAAACACACAAAGATTTATACTGGTTCAGTTTTTCACAATCCTACATTCTGTGTTCCCTCAACAACCTTAGTTGGGGGGTAATCCACTAATTCAAGATTTGAATTTAAAAATAAATGATACCTTCATTTGTTATCCTCACAACACTCAAATTTGAATACAATAATACAAGAGAGGATACATTCACTCTTAATCAACATAAAAAATGATACACTCAATCTCTAACCTGGTCTACCCAACATAGGTATCAAATCACACCAAATGAATAAGAACCTGATTATATTACACACTCCACTAATGCAAAAATATCAGAACAAATGAGCTCCAACGAGTCTTGAATGATTTCTTGATTGTGTGATCACCAATGTAGCTTCAAAACCTCCAAGAACTTTTCTTGATAAAACCTATACTCAAAACTCAAGTAAAATGTTAGTATTTTCTAATTAAAACATTAAAGACTCAAGTCTCTAATTGATTTATATAGAAAATAAGATTCTGTCGCAGTTTAACCGATTCGGTTTATAACGTAATCGATTATGTTTTTCTTTTTGTTTTAATCGATTATGTATAACACATTATGTCTATCACTCTATTTTAATCAATTATAAAACTTATGTAATTGATTATAATAGACGGTTTTGCCCTGTTTTTGGTTTCTATATGTTCTGGCTTCTTTTAATATATTAGAATATGATAGACGGGGCCCAAGCCCAATTAGTTCAGTATAGGATTTCTTTTACTTTTATTAAAACATGTGTAAAAGGTGCTAGGCATGTGCTAGATAGGAGGGACTTTTAGTCCTATATATAGACATGTCACCACCTCTTGTAAGATACTTTTGAGAATAATGAATTAAACTTTCTGTAGAGAGAACTCCAGAAATTAATTCCCTTGAAAGTCAAAGCTAGAGAATCCCAAAGGATCTCCTCTAGCCACCTTCCATTCACACTTCATCTTTCATTTTCCATTTACACTCCAGAACTCTCTTACCTCCACGTAACCATTGGTTTCTCCATTCTGCTCCAGCCGCGTGGATTGACTACTCCATCACTGCCACGCGAGCTTAGTCCTCGCGAGTTTCCATCAGCACAACACTGCATCTTCATTTCGCGAATCTTCATCTACTTCACTCTCGAGAGAGAGCTCTTCCACCACGAACCACACTGTCATCGTAGAACCTCACCTTTCTCGCCGATTAAATCACTTCTCCACCGTTCAAAGCCGCTTCCGCCTCAAACCCTAGGTCTTCACCGATTAATCATCCAAACCTAGGGTTCTTAGTTCTTCTGCTGTTTCCGCTGCTTCATTTGCTTCTTCTGCTTCTTTTCGCTGCACATTGATGTCAAGGAGGCCTCGAGGAGTCCAGATCTCTCAAGTTTCGTTTTCTCCTCGGAGCGTCGCCTATCAAGTGGTATTCAGAGCCTAGGTTAGGCGCGTCCGCTTGAGCTAAGTATCTCGTTTCTCTCTGATCTGAGTTACTCTTCGTCGATTCTCAAATTTTTCTGTCTCGATCTGTTCTCTGTTCTTGAGATTCAATCTGTGCGTTTGGTTTTTTCAAATTATTCGTGTTGTTCATTATGATTCCTTCTCTGTCTTGTGTTGATTCATGTGTTTTTGGTCTTGATCTGTTCATTAGGTTTCTGCTTGATTCATGTTCTGGTTTAACGCTGTGCGTTTAACTTCTTTCATTTTCGCATTTTTGTTTCGTTCCTTGTTTCTGTTTTGAGTTTTGTTTCATTTGATTCAGTCGTGTTTTTGTTTTGTCTCGAGTCTCTAATTCAAATCGTGTTGATCTGTTTAGCTTACGCGTTGTTCATCATTTCTTTTACTGTCTTGGTTGATTTCAGTTCAATTGTGATTTTGTGTATCTGTTTGAGTTATTCAAATAGGTTTCCAATTTCTATATTGTGTGTTGCGTCGTTCTGTGCTTTGAGTCTTATATCATTTTATTCGGTGAATCCAATTTGTTTGAGTCTTTTATTTTCTAAATCCATTTCTGTTTTGTCTATGTCATGTTGCTTTGTTTTTAATTGTCAATTAAATCTGAGTTTAACTGATTCAATTGAGTTTTTGCTTTGAGTAAGATCTGTCCATCATCATAAGTAGTGACATTCAATTGAATGAGCTTGATGGCAGACTTCAACAGCAGTTTTAATGTCATTTCATTTCTCTGAAGCTGTCTTGAGTTTTTGATGTTGTCCATTACATATAATTGTATTGTACTTTTGAAATTCTGTGAGCTAAAAGTTGAATCTGCTTGTGGATAGCAAATGCACACCAATTAAGCTATGAAATGTTGCATTGAGCTAGTAGCATCAGTCTCTCTTTTGGCCAGCCACACCGAACTGTTTTTCTTTAAAGTCTGTTTTAATGTTCTTGATTGTGTGTCTATTCAGCTTAGTATTAGATCATTACTAAGTTCTAACATCAGTACATCCTAGAGTCATTGTGTCTGAGTGCTTTAATTTCTTTTCTGCAGAATTAAATTTGATTTGACTTGTGTTATTGCACCTTTGTGTCAAAGTTGTTATGGCTTAAGATTTGTAAGTGGTTGATGATTAATCCACAAAAATCTGCATCACATCAGCAGTACTTGTAATCTTGTACAAAACAACCACTAAATCTGTGATTTGAATTTGAACCAAGTAGTAACACTTGTAATTGGAGTTGATTCTACTGATTTCATTGTAAAACAGTGCATAAGGCTGAAATTAACAATGTTAGATGCTGCACTACAATTCTGAAATAAAGTGAATCAGTTTGAACATTTGTTTACAAAAGTTCTGCAATTTGTTCTTCATCTTTTTATTGCTTTTGAAATCTACTCTAGAACTGATCTTAGGTTCATTTTTGAGTGCTTCCCTTCTTGATAGCTTTGCTTCTTGTTTGTCTTTGTTGGTTATCTAGTTTTGTCTGCAATGCATGTGAAATCTATTCTGCCAACTTTTAATTGAAGCTTTTATTTGCTTATTTCATCTGGTCTAGAGTTTCCTTAGTTAGAGTCTGCCCTGCTATTTGAGTGGTTGTACTGTTTGTCCATCACTTTGCCTTAGTTAACCATTTTTCCTGAATTGAGAAATCTGATTCCATCCTGGTTTTTGGGATTTGAAAGAAGGTAAGTGTGAATGGTAGCATATTAGGTGGTGGTGATCCACAGGATTCTCTGGCTTAGACTGAAAATTTCATTTGAGTGCCTTAAAATGTTTTAAGAGAGAAATCTGGGTGCTGTGAGATTAGCGGCTATTGGCATTTACAAGAGTTCAGTTTCAACTAACCATTTGTTGATTGTTCATTGTGCAGGAAACGAAAATGAGATGATCAGAGTGGAGAGTTGTGACTGTTTAAGAAGTTATTGAAATCAATTTTAGTTCATAAAATGTTGATGAATTCAGTGAGATATTAAATGCTTGAATGTGATGGCTGATTTGCTAGTGATGCTAATTGTGCTGGTGAATGTTTAAACTGTCATTGCACTCACTTTATTGTCAAACATTGCCTGCTGAATTAATTGATATACTCACTGTTTTGAAAGTGAATTGTTGATTTTATGGTTTAATTAGGCATGTTGAATGTTGATTCTGATTTGATAAGACCTATGGGAACTTGGTAGATGCATAGGATTTTTAAATAATGTGCTGATTGTTTTATGAGCATTTCTGGAAGTGCATCAACATTATTTTAACTGCCAATTTCTGCATGGCATCATGTTAATCTTTCTCCATTGATTTGATTAGCTTGTGGGGGGTGTCTAATCAGTTGGACTAAGGTTTGAACTTCATATATTTGAATATGATGAAAATTGAGTACATTGGCCTATGTGTGCATATCAGAATTTCAATGAAATGATTTGAGAGCTTAAACAGCTGAGATTTATTTGTGCAGATTTCCATTCTGTTTAAATTCATTGTTTAATGTTAGCTGAATTTTCCGCATTACATCATATCACTCTCTGTCCATTGGTTTGATCAGGTTTTGATTAATTTGGAATGATTGTTTAATCATTTTGGGTTCAGCTTTGAATTACACCCATTTGCATCTGGTCTAATATCCATGTTTATCTGTATTTTGCTGGAATTAGTGTAATTTCAGTGTGCAGATTTGAACTAAATCAGTGCAGGGATAAAGTGCAAACTAGGAGTGTTGTGTGCAGAGTTGATAAACATTTGGAGTCAAGAATTTTAAGCAGCAGCAGAATCTCAGTAGAGTTTACAGCAAGATAGACCAACCATTTAGTTAGGGGAGTTGTTTAACTTTCTTACCTCTGGATTGCTTAACTGTTTCTGTCTTAGCTGGAAATTGATAGCATTGATGGTTGCTCTGCTGAATTGAGTGTGAATATTTAATTGCAGTTTGTCATTTGGGAGCAAAAGCAATTCTATTCGCTGTCAGGATTAACAAGTGCACCGTGAAGGCCAGAGAATAAAAGGGAAGTTCTTACTGTTATGTGTTTTCATTGTGCAATTTGTTCTAGCTAAGAAAAAAAATTTTGATTGCAGATCTGCATTTTCCTTTGTAGGATTGAACTGATCAGGAGATTCAAGAGAGTTGATTCCAGCAACAACAAAATTGAGCAAAAGTGTAGTTGGAGCAGGCTAGCAACCATCTGAACTAAAGGGAGTTTCTTTTATCTCAAACTGTTTTGATATGCTTAAATTGTTTAGTATGGCCTGCAATCGTTAGGATTAAAATTGTTTAATTGTTGATTTGGTTGGAATTCAGTTTGTGCAGGAGTTTAATTGAACAGCAGCATAATCTTAGTGGAAAGCTTGGAAAGCTTGTGCAGCCAAGAGAAAGGGAAGTTATTACTACCCTATATACTCTTTTGCAATCTGTTTTAACCAAGTGAATACTCATAGCAATTTTGTGCATGTGTGATTGTAGGATTGGATAAGCTAGTTTCTTGATCTAGGCCGAGAATTGAAAGGAATATTTGGCCTCTGGAAGTTTTCGTGCAAGATGAAGAAGTGGTCTAGGACCGCATCATGGTTTTGATTTTTTATTTTTCTCTGTATTTGTTTGATTCATCTGAATTGTAATGGGTTTGTCTTAGCCCACTGTTAGTTTTAGCTTTTGTTTTGTAAAAGGGCCTTTTATAAAGTCCAAGTTCTTTGGAAGAGTCCTTGGTGCTCTTTCAAACTCTTGGCAACCTTACCTGCTTTGATTTGTTTAGCATAGCTAGACAGGTGAATGTGTCTTGTTAGCCAAAGCTACAAGCTTCACCATAGGAGTAGACTTTAATATTGACTTCATTTGTGTATCTCGTAGGGGTCATTAGAGTCCGCTATTTTCTTAAGTGTTTTGTTTGTTTGATTTTGTGTTCACGTTTAGGGGTGACTTAGGCTAGAAGAGATTAAACTCTAAGCCTTGTCACATTAGAGTCCGAAGAGTCTCGTCTATTAGTGTTTAATTGTTGTGATTGTTTGTGAGTTGTGTCCTTTGATTTTAAAAGTGATTTTAGTTTAAAGGGTAACTAGTAGTAACCTAAGACATTTCTGGCAAGGCAAGACTTGGTACTTAAGCAGTCTTCATGACTCACCTCTCTTACCTGGGACTTGTCTAAGTGTGAATATTGTATATCTTTTATACTAGAAAAACTTTTAGAAACAAAGATGTCTTGTTATTCATATAGGTCTTCTAGGAATTTTAATTTTGATAAGCAACTTAGTTACAAAGGCATCAAAAGAGAACATGATAAAGCTAGAAGGAAGTCTTGTTCATCTTATGAATTTGATAGGATTGAAGATGATTTGTATAAACAAGCTAGTGAAAGTATTCCATTCTTTGGTGATGATATTGGTGCATTAACATACCTAGCTTGGGAAAAGGAAATTGATGGCATGCATTCATTCATGGTGAGAAAAAGTAAATCTGAATCCTTCTATTCTAGAGATAGTGAATCTTATATTCTTAGTCTTTACACTTCTAGTTTTAAAAAGCATGCAAGAGAGTGGTGGGATGATAGGCAATATCATGTTAAGATAGGTAGGAAATATCCCATCTATGATTGGAATGAATTGAAAGCTTGTATGAGAAGAAAGTTTGTGCCTCGAGAAATTGAAAGAAACTTAAAACTTATGAGAGAACTTACTAGAGAAGGTGAGTCATTCATTCAAAATTTAAGTGGATTCTCTCATAGGGAAAGTGAGTTTTTCGAAAAACTTAAGAGGCTATGGGAAGAGACAAGCAAATATAGAATTGAGAGATTAAAAAGAGAGAGAAGAGAGCAAGAGAGAAGAAAAGAGGAAGAAATAGAGAGAAGAGAAAAAGAAAGAAGAGAAGAAGAGAAAAGAAAAGAGCAAGAGAGAAGAGAAGAGGAAGAAAATGAGAGAAGAAAAGAGGAAGAAAAAGAGAGAAGAAAAGAGGAAGAGAGAGAGAAGAGACGAGGAAGGAAGAGAAGAAGAGAAAAGAAGAAAGAAAGAAAGAAAAGAAGCACAAAGAAGAGAAAAGGAAGAAGTTAAAAGGATAGAAATGGAAGAAAAGAAAAAAAGAGAGCAACTAAGGGCAACATATCCTCCTACACTAGAAGCTAGAATTTTAAGGGGAGGTTTTCTATCCTCTCACTTTTCTTCATTTATATTTGAATTGCCCAAAATTCACTTTTCTTTCAAAGAATTTGCCAATCAATCTCTAAAAATGTTATCACTTTCAACACATGCAAAGTCACAACTTGGGTTATGGTTACCTTTATGGTTACCAATAACTCAAGATACAAATAAAATTTCAAATGAAGAAAGGTTTCTTTATTATATTAAAATTAAAAATTTCCAAATTAGGAAACCTTCTTCTACACATATTCTTTTATATATCTTATTGGGTCAAAGAAAACTAATTAGAGATATGTTTGATGCTTATTGCAGATGGATATTTGATCCAGGAGGAACCCTTGTGAAGCCAACAAAAATAAGTCTTCAGAAGCACCATCAGATTTGAGGACAAATCCTTTCCAAGGGGGAGGGGATGATAGACGGGGCCCAAGCCCAATTAGTTCAGTATAGGATTTCTTTTACTTTTATTAAAACATGTGTAAAAGGTGCTAGGCATGTGCTAGATAGGAGGGACTTTTAGTCCTATATATAGACATGTCACCACCTCTTGTAAGATACCTTTGAGAATAATGAATTAAACTTTCTGTAGAGAGAACTCCAGAAATTAATTCCCTTGAAAGTCAAAGCTAGAGAATCCCAAAGGATCTCCTCTAGCCACCTTCCATTCACACTTCATCTTTCATTTTCCATTTACACTCTAGAACTCTCTTACCTCCACGTAACCATTGGTTTCTCCATTCTGCTCCAGCCGCGTGGATTGACTACTCCATCACTGCCATGCGAGCTTAGTCCTCGCGAGTTTCCATCAGCACAACACTGCATCTTCATTTCGCGAATCTTCATCTACTTCACTCTCGAGAGAGAGCTCTTCCACCACGAACCACACTGTCATCGTAGAACCTCACCTTTCTCGCCGATTAAATCACTTCTCCACCGTTCAAAGCCGCTTCCGCCTCAAACCCTAGGTCTTCACTGATTAATCATCCAAACCTAGGGTTCTTAGTTCTTCTGCTGTTTCCGCTACTTCATTTGCTTCTTTTCGCTGCGCATCGATGTCAAGGAGGCCTCGAGGAGTCCAGATCTCTCAAGTTTCGTTTTCTCCTCGGAGCGTCCTTATGTAATTTATTAATACTTATAAAAATATAGATTATTGATATGTATATGCCTATCTTATTCATCCTCTTTTTATTCATCCTCTTTTTATTCATCCTCTCATGATTAATAAATCTAGAACAAACATGGTTAATGATTTAAACATTTGTTTACCAATTATGTTGTGCAAGAATGATTGAAACCTTTTTTATTCATTATAAACCATTAATTATAAAAAACACATGTGTGTGGAGTATGATGCTCCCCCTATCAACAGACATGATTCCATGACTCCCATGGAGAGATTCCGTGGTGGTGCCCTATAATGTAAGTGTTAATGTAGGAAGCTCAACCTTGGGGGTTATCTTGACACTCCAATAATCGTTCCATCTAAAGTAGAGGAGAGGATTATGTGGTAAAGAGTAGCAAGAGGTCCTAGTCTAGGGGCTCCATCCTGGCCTAAGATGTCTAACAAATTAACATTGTGTTTGGTAGGGTGAAACCCATTGGCAATAGCTCTGCAGAATAGTAGAGGTCATTACAAGTGCATGACCACAATAGCTCGACATCAATACCTGTATCTGTATTTGTCAAGTCTAGAATATGTATATAAGCTTAGGTTCTTGTTTGTTTTTAAGATGAAATACGTTGTATGATGAATTATAATTGGATGATTTACTTATTTTACAATATTAGCTTACTCTAGCTTCTGTGTTTGTGTGTTTATTTGTCATCTTCTTATTTGCAATGATTACATTAATGGTGGGAACAGATAAGGATGTCTTGTAGTTGATCCAAGCGGGATGCAAGTGAAGCAGTGACATACTTAGGTTTTAGTTCTCTAGGTGTAAGTTTTTAATTTTAGAAATCTCAAGTTTCTTATTAGTTATTATATTTGTAACACTTATTTTAGTAGTTTTATACTAGTAAAATGGGATGATGTTACACAAAGTGTAGAGCACCTATGAAATTTATTAAGCTCTAACCATCAAAGAGTAATTGCTATCATAAATTGTTGTATATTTTGGGAGACTACAATACCAAGATGTACGCATCGACTTTGGAAATTGATTGGCAAAATGGACTATACTTATGGAAATAATTGATTCAATCTGAATATGTCATATTATCTCACATATTTGGGAAACTAATAACATTATCTCACTTGATCCATTTATCCCATTATCAATCTATACAAGAAACTAATATAAGAATTATGGTGACAGATCCTCCAAATTTGAGTATTCTCTCATGTATCAAAATATATTAAGTTTCTCATCAAAGACTCTTAACTATCATGAATAAATCATAGGTTTATTTTGGCTAAGATAAAATGAAATTTCTCAAATAAACAAATATGTGCTAAAAAGAAATCAAACATGGTAACTTCAAAGGTTTTTAGTTAAGTCACAATGTCCCTTGTGTGTAAGATGTAATCATGCACTTCCTTAATCCCAATGAGCTTTAAGGATGAAAATTGCATGACAAGGGTATTGGCAAGAGATTTATCATATGCGATAAATTGTTCACCAATAGCCTTTAGTAAATCTCTCACATTGTCATACAAATCAACAGAACCCCACATTCTAGCACAAATTTTGGTCCTTATGAACCATACAGAGAGAGGATTTAGCCACTCCTACTTCTAATAAAGATCAATAGCATCTGGAGTGTTGCTCTTAATAATAACCAATTTCTATGGTTTTTTAATAGCATAACAAATATCCATCCAACCCAAATAGAGAAGAACTCTCTCCTTCCAAAACATAAAATACACATATTAAGAAACTATAAATTCTAAAAATACATACTCATCATCATAGTTTGAGACTATAATAAATATAATGTTTTACTAATGCAAACATCTCCTTTATGTAAGCTAAAGACTTACTCAATTAGACTCAAAACTAAATGATAAAACTATTATATTATATGTTCCTTTTCTCAATTCCTCTGGAAAATTTTAAGAAAGTTCTTATTGATAAAAGGTGCTTTCCTTTTCATCTTCAAGTCTGTATCGGAATCACGACACCTTTCCTACCGTCCATAATGTCAGGTTCGCATCAAGCACAAAGTAAAACACAAATAAAGAATCCAATAGGATAACCGAGACAAATTCAGGAAAGAGGTATTTAATCTTTGATACCAATTGTTAACATAAAGTGGAGAAATAAACAAGGACTAACATTCGGTGATTGTGATTGTCACGATAATCATTTAATTTGTTTTTCCATTTCAAACTCTCACTCAGACAAACTCTGATGACAAAGTATTTAGACATATTTGATGACCTAAAGCACATATTTATAAAGCTCTACCAATCACCTGCAATTGTTGCATATTTTGTGAGATTACAATATCAAAATTTATGCAACAGTTTGATGCTATCAGAGGGGGTATTTTTTGAAGAGTATAGCGCAGCGGAATTAAAACACAGAGAGCGGAAAGCCTATTCGATCACAATTAAACTTAATTTGGTCCTTTTAGTAAAAATAATTTTCTTTCAGAAAATTAATCAAACAGTTGATATACGTAAAATAAAATGAGTGTAGGGAATAAGAAAATCAACACAGAATTTTTATCCTGGTTCGAATCAAAAGATTCTACGTCCAGTCGTTAATCACTATGAATAGTGATTAACCTTTTTCACTAAAAATGGTTTAACAGATTACAAGATAATGAACAGGAATAAAATGAAAAGAACCACTCTACCAACTTGAAGAGAACCGCTTCAGCAATCGACCAACGATTCACAAGCTTCTCCTTTCACAAGACCAGGCAGAGACCCTTGCTAACTTGAAGAGAGTCTGCTCCGACTATCGACACACACGATACGCGAGCCTCTCCTTTCACAAGACCAAGCAAGGGAACGATGAACAAAAAGCTCTCTAAGAACGTTCCTCTGACACACAGTGTTCTAAGCTTTCTCAGTTCAAAAACGTTCCTTTCTAATTTCTCCAAAACAAAATATATAGCCAAGTACACTGAGTGCCAAAGGTCAGCTCCCAACTGCCATGAATAATCGATTATTGTAAGTGATAATCGATTATTCAAGTCCGTTATAGGTTTTCAAAAAAGTGATAATCGATTATATGAAGTGATAATCGATTATTCAAGTATGACTTGTGATAATCGATTATTGCTTAATCATAATCGATTATTGTAGTTAAAAATGCAAGTTTACAAGGTTTACAAGAATTTCCTACTACATTTAATTTCTACAAATTGCTTTTAACTAATTCTAATATCTTCTACAACTAAAACTTCTTGTAGCATCATCAAAACAAATTTCTTCAAGATTTACCAATACACCTTATTGGTAACAATCTCCCCCTTTTTGATGATGATCAAAAATTCAATTTTAAAAGCAAGTTTGGCTTACCTGCAAAACATACAAGCTAACAAACAACAACAAGGTTAGCAATACCTGTAATAATTATACTTCTCCCCTTGTATTATTCTTCTCCCCCTTTTTGATCAGAAGCAAAAAGATCGGATGTTAAAGGCTCCCCCTAAATATGATCTCCCCCTCAATTAATCAAAGGATGCATATAATCAAGAGATCATTTTATTTATGAAAATAAAGATTACATTATAAGAAGACACATAACAGACAGAATTATAACATAGATGAAATGGCAAGTAAACAACAAAACAGTCTAACATAAAACCTATATCTAAAACTCAGGACTAGGAGATCTCTCGGGAGGTTGAATGTTGAGATGATTCTCGATGTTAGATAGACGAACATCAAGATCAAGAAATTGATCAACCATGTACTCATCAACAGATCGTTGCCACTCATAAATCTCCTCAAAGTGAGTCTTTTGTGCAAGACTCATATCCTCCAATTGTTTAGATAACCTTGCAAAATGTTCTTCCATAGAAATTGAGGAAGAGGAGGGTATGTTGGATGGTCCAGCATCAGACGGAGCAGCAACACTTACTGGGTCAGCCATATGAGTGTCCATGTCATCATCTTCATCTACATCAGGATGATCATCATCTTTGTGAATAAGGACTCTTCCTCTAGTAATGAATCCCATTTGACGAAAGGTTGTATCTCCAATTTCTGATCCCACAGCTTCAATATTTTGAACTAGTTCTCCTTCAACAGGTACTCCTTTGAATTCTAAAATCCTAGAGATAAGAAGAGCATAGGGAAGTTGATATGAATGGGATTTCTTGGCTTTTACCATTGTGTCAGCAATGAGAGCAGGCCAGTCGATGTGTATGTGATTTAGAATCCCGTACAATAGAAGTAAATCCTGCTCAGAGCATTGAGCATGGTTGGTTGCTCTAGGACATAAAATCCAGACAATCAAGTAGTGGATCATCCTTTCTTCAACTTTAAAACCTCTAACCAGTAATTGCCTTCTATTTGTTTGTCGTTCAGGATGACGTAGGAATGATTGAAAAGTCATCATCCTGTTGAAATCTTCAAGTCCTAAGTGGACTTTGACAGCATCATCCCAGATGGGAAGTTGAGCAACATTGGTCCATATGTCATCATCTAAAATGATGCGTACTCCCTTGACCTTAGTAGATATTATCCCATCTCGATAGCGCAAGTTGAAGTAGAAGACTCTTATCAGATCAGGATAAATGCAGCCTTTTTGTTCTAACAGATGCGTTAACCCCTGCTCAGCAAAAGTGTTTGGAAATTGAAAGCCATAGAAGCGGAAAAAGTCAAGACGAATAAACTTTACCGCCATGATCTTCCTTTCTTGCCAAGAATTAACAAAGTCGGCGTGTTTCCCTTGATCTGAAATCCATCCATCTATGTTTGCAAGACGTGGTTGAGAAGAAGAGGAGGCTCCAGCTGTTCTGCGACGGTGCCTTCTTGAGTCAGCCATGGAGGAAGAATGGGAAAATGAGATTTTGAGAAGGTGAAGGGAAATGAAGAAGATTTGAGCTCTAGATTTGATTTCAACAGTATTTGGGTGCAAAGGAGTGTCTAATAATCGATTATGGGGGGCTATTTATAAGAAAAATGGACAAACTAGTCGTTTATGGTCGTTTATAGCCGTTATGGGATGCTCCAACGGCTCTATTTTTGAAACTGTCAGCGTGATAATCGATTATGGCTCGTGATAATCGATTATCAGTTCAATAATTACTGCCCAGAATTGCATGATAATCGATTATGCATAAGGATAATCGATTATCTGCTCAAGATTTTCCAGAATTGAAATTTATGCATGAATAATCGATTATGACTTGGTGATAATCGATTATGAAGCGTTAAGTTTACGAAAAATGCAAAAATTCGCATAGGTTTTGATTCTAAGATATGTCTAACACTCCTAACTCTCTTCTAAGTTCATAAAGTAAAGATACTCCCTTAAATATGCAATTCAAATTTAGTTTTTAGCATACTCAATTAACCCACGAAATCAACAACCACTTTTCAAACAATTAAGATATCAATGATTAAGCAACCAATTTATAAACTAAAATGAATGCAACAGTAGCTTAAATGGAAATTATCACAGCTGCTACAGGTTTGACATGAAAGCATTTCAGCTAGCACAATCAGTTAAAAAAAATTAACTTTGACAACACAATTTACAACTTTCAAAACAACAACTATGATTCATGCACTCTCATATCCCAATCTGTTCAACCCAATGAATTCAACTCTGCATATAAAACAACATATATAAAAATTAAAACAACAATATGCAGTAATCAGATTTAATTCAATAACATTGTTTATCTTGGTTCAATGAATTTTATCCATGAAATATTGGCAAACCAGAATTTAAAACTGGAAAATTGACTCAAACAAGGAAATGCAGTTCCGACAACTGCTTTTAAAGACTATTCTACAGTGATTTTCACAATTTGAAATCAAGCTTTATGCGGAGCAAATCATAGCTCATATGGCATGCATATAAATAGATCTCCACAGAAAACATCTTTGAAATGGAAATGCCAATTCAATCATCAAATAACTTAATTATCTAAAAATGCCAATGAAAATCTATCAACCAATTCATTTAAATGAATATAACAGTAATCAAATAATGGAAAATTAGAAAGATAACCAGAACAAAGTGCAATAACACATTTCAAACAACACTTAGCTCAATCACATGGAGTTCGAACCAAGGCTTTGAATGCCATTTGATGGATTCACTTCCTGCTCTTAGATCATTATTTCTGAAAGCATAATACCATGGATCTCTCCTCTCCTTTTGAGAACTTAACCTGCAAAACCATCCAAGAGAGGTTTGGTGCCCACAATCTCATTTGGGTCCTCAGGGTTAGAGACAATTTACTTTATAACAAGAATCCAAGCATATTTTCCATTTGGAACATCAAAATGTTTAATTCTACATTTGTTAGAAGTATGTCCCTTTTTCATACAATAAAAACAACAAACATCATGCACCTTGTTTTTCACAAAAGTTCCTTTCTCAACCCAAACTCTACGAGTTCTCTTAACTTTAGACTTTTTATGAAGATGCATGTTTATATTTCTAAGATTGCTCTTCCTAAAAACATTTTGAACATGTGAGATAGGCTTGATTTCTTTAGAAAGTAAATTTTCCAATATGTCAATGTCAAACATGTGACTTTTACAAGATAAACACTCAACAGGTTTTTCATTTGAATTAGATTCAGACAATTTTGTTTCAAGATTACTAACTTTGTTTCTTAATATGACTTCCTCATCTAATGCATTATCATACTTAATTTGCAATTGTTTAAATTCCTTTTTCAAATTTTTATGAGCAACATTCAATTTTTCAGATTCATCAAGCAATTCAAGAAAAGCTTTTTGCAAATCAAATTCACTAGATTCAGAATTAGAACAACTTACTTGGCTTGCAGTATCTTCTGATTCAGCCATTAGACAAATATTGGCTTCTTCTTCTGTGTCACTTGAACTTGTTGAACTAGAGGCATTATCCTCCCAAGCTATGTATGCTTTCTTTTTCTTTTGAAATTTTCTCTCCTTCTTGTCTTCACTTTTCCTGCTTTTTGGACACTCAGATTTTAAGTGCCCTCTTTCTCCACAACCAAAGCAGTTTACGTTTGATGGAGATTCTTGACTTTCTTTCCTATCTTTGTGAAACTTGTCCTTTCCCTTTGCTTTCATGAACTTTGCAAATTTCTTTATCATCAAGCTCATATTTTCTTCATCATCAGAATCATCTTCTTCGATCCTCTTAGAGCTTTTTCTTTAGAAATTTCAGACTTGAAAGCTAGAGTTTTCCTTTTGCCTTGATCCTCTTCAGCAGTCAATCTCCTCAGCTCAAGTTCATGCTCACGGAGCTTTCCAAGCAAGATTGGCATTGACATCTGAGTAAGATTTTGAGATTCCGAGATGGCAGTCACCTTTGGTTGCCAAGACCTGTCCAAAGATTTCAGAATTTTTACATTAAGTTCATCAGTATCAAAAGTCTTACCCAACCCTGTTAAATGATTCACAATATGAGTGAATCGTTTTTGAACATCAGAGATCGTTTCTCCAGGTTGCATTCTGAACATCTCATATTCTTGAATGAGAGTGTTCTTCCTAGCACGCTTTACATCCTCTGTTCCTTCATGAGTGACTCTGAGGACTTCCCACATTTCCTGTGCTGTCTTACACACTGAAATTCTATAAAATTCATCAAGTACAACAGCAGATGAAATTATATTGCGAGCTTTAATATCAAACTGAGCTCGTCTATTTTCTTCAGTAGTCCAATTAAAATAAGGTTTTTCAGTCTCTACACCATCAACAGTATTCATAGGAATATAAGGGCCATTTTGTACAGCTTCCCAAATACCTCTATCAACAGACCCCATAAAAATCTCCATTCTAACTTTCCAAAAAGCATAGTTATCACCAGTAAACAATGGAGGTCTGTTAATAGAAGCACCCTCAGCATATACATGGTTTTGATTGTGACCAGCCATTTTTCGCAAATTTTGAAAAACTATCAAAGCAAGCTCTGATACCAATTGATGGTATCGGAGGGGGTATTTTTTGAAGAGTATAGCGCAGCGGAATTAAAACACAGAGAGCGGAAAGCGTATTCGATCACAATTAAACTTAATTTGGTCCTTTTAGTAAAAATAATTTTCTTTCAGAAAATTAATCAAACAGTTGATATACGTAAAATAAAATGAGTGTAGGGAATAAGAAAATCAACACAGAATTTTTATCCTGGTTCGAATCAAAAGATTCTACGTCCAGTCGTTAATCACTATGAATAGTGATTAACCTTTTTCACTAAAAATGGTTTAACAGATTACAAGATAATGAACAGGAATAAAATGAAAAGAACCATTCTACCAACTTGAAGAGAACCGCTTCAGCAATCGACCAACGATTCACAAGCTTCTCCTTTCACAAGACCAGGCAGAGCACCTTGCTAACTTGAAGAGAGTCTGCTCCGACTATCGACACACACGATACGCGAGCCTCTCCTTTCACAAGACCAAGCAAGGGAACGATGAACAAAAAGCTCTCTAAGAACGTTCCTCTGACACACAGTGTTCTAAGCTTTCTCAGTTCAAAAACGTTCCTTTCTAATTTCTCCAAAACAAAATATATAGCCAAGTACACTGAGTGCCAAAGGTCAGCTCCCAACTGCCATGAATAATCGATTATTGTAAGTGATAATCGATTATTCAAGTCCGTTATAGGTTTTCAAAAAAGTGATAATCGATTATATGAAGTGATAATCGATTATTCAAGTATGACTTGTGATAATCGATTATTGCTTAATCATAATCGATTATTGTAGTTAAAAATGCAAGTTTACAAGGTTTACAAGAATTTCCTACTACATTTAATTTCTACAAATTGCTTTTAACTAATTCTAATATCTTCTACAACTAAAACTTCTTGTAACATCATCAAAACAAATTTCTTCAAGATTTACCAATACACCTTATTGGTAACACAGTTCTGAAAATAGATTGAAGAAATGTACCATATTAATGAAAATAATTAATTTAACATGAATATATCATATTGTCTTACATATTTCGAAAATTGCCAACATACAATTCAAACTAATTATATAAATACATATAATCAATATTTCATAAGAACAAAATTTTGGCATAAGCGAAAATTTTGCCTCTTCAAAAAAAATATAGTTGAGATTATAGTTGAATTGATGTTCTATTTTTGCTCAAACAAACATAGGTGGTAGATAAAGTTTGATTCTCTACTAAAATTTTCTCTTGAACGAAAATAAAGTCGAGAACAAATGTTGATTTCTTATTATATTTTTTCATGAGAAAAAATTTATCATATGAGCAAAAATATAAAAAATTCAATTTCATAGAGCAAGACCAACTTGTTTCAAATTTTTATCCAAGTCAAATAACAAATTGCTACTTTCTAACAATTCAAAAGGTCATCATGACTTTAAATTACTCAAATATAACTTGCCTTGAACTCATAAATCAACATATATCTCCATGATTTTAAAACTTAAACTTAAACCAAAACAACTTTTACAATTGTTTAAACTTTAAACAATTCACTACATAACTGAATACTTTTCAACAATCTTTACAATGTCAAAATCATAATTAAGATGTTAAAATATAAAAATTTCATATTTTTACCTTTTCAAAACAGGAATCAGTTCAACAAATTTCATCAAATAACATTCATGCACAATACATACATGGAAGCTTCTCTCTGCACCTCCTCTTTAATTCTTCCACATCCCAAAAGACTATTTTACCTTTTAAATTAAATGAAAAACATAAAAGGAAAACATACCTGAAGTAATTAAATGTTCTTTTAATTTTCTTCTTCACTGGCTTCACAAGTTTCTTCTTCGTGGTTGCTTTGGTAGCTTACGTTTGTTTTTGTGGTGATTTTGCTCCTTCGTTGTGTGGTCCTTTTTTCCATAGTGGTCCATGTTCGTGTTGGGTTCGTAAAGTGCGAAAGGTTCAAGTAACACCATAACCCAAAAACCTTCTCAAAATCATAAAACTCTTAATTGTCTTTCAAAATTCGGTAAAAAATTTTCAGATTTCAAAAGTCAATTAAGAAATCAACTGCTTTCAAAAATCATTAAATCCTTAATCAGCTTTCGAAAGTCGACACATCCTTAGCCGACTTTAAAAATTCGGTTAAGAGTTTAACAAATTTTGAAAATCCTTAAAATCTTTTCGAAAGTCGACAAACTCTTTACCAGCTTTCAAAATTCAATTAAGAGTTTAACGGATTTCAAAAATCATCAGCTTTCGAAAGCCCACCAAGCCTTAGTTGCATTTCGAAACCTGATTAATTTTTAATGATTTTCAAAATTCATTAAACTCTTAACTGGATTTTGAAAGCCTGTTAAGAGTTCGCTAGCTTTTGAAATTCGATTAAGGATTTAACGATTTTCGAAAGTCGTCATATCTTCTTAATTTTATTTAGTTTTTTTTTTTATATTTTGGTTTAGTTTAAATTTTACATTTTTTAAATATGTTAAATATTTACAAAAAAAATCAAAATATAAAAAAATAAACCTAAAAACCTATTAACAACACAAAAATTAACAAAACATTAAAACAAAATAAATTTAAAAAACAATAGCAAAATATAACAAAAAAATTACAAAATTTGAAAAAAAAAACATACAAATATAACAAAAAATACATAAAACCTATTTGCAAAATATAATTTAACAAAACATAAAAAACAAAAATAAATTTAAAAGAAAAGCAAAAAAATATAGAAACAATTAAAAAGTTTGAAAAAAAACAAAAATTACAAAATTTTGAAAAAAAACAACAAAATATAACAAAAAAAATAGTAAACCTATAAACCAATTGGCAACAGATAAATTAAGATTAAAAAAATAACAAAATATAACAAATATTTACAGAATTTGAAAAATAAAACAACAACTTAAAAAAAAATTAATCTAAAACAATATTGGAAAGACATAAATTAAGAAAAGAAAACAAAACAAAATAAAAAAATAATAATAGTTCTGATTTCAAAAGTTGTAGATATCTTAAACAAATTTCAAAATCCAGCATAAGATTAACGAGTTTTCAAAATTCGGTTAAGAGTTTAACATACTTCGAAAATGGTTAAAACTTTAATCGACTTTCAAAAGTCGACGAACTCTTAATCGGTTTTCGAAATTCAATTAAGTCTTTTAACGGATTTTGAAAACCGTTAAAACTTTAGTCAGCTTTTGGAAGTCGGTAAATTGTTAATCGTCTTTCGAAATTCGATTAAGAGTTTAACACATTTCAAAAACCGTTAAAACCTTAACCGGCTTTCGAAAGTCGGTACACTTGCCAATGAGTTACAAGTTTTTTGCGTCGTTATTGGGGACTCGTGGTTAACACTATACTTTTGTGTGTTTCTTAACTTATTTAGACTTTTTCTTTATTTTTACTGTTTTAATTTTTGTTTATCTTTATTTGTTTAGGCTAATTGGTGCTCTAGTGTAGTGTTCTATAGTGTATGCAGGGTACAATTCGTACTAGGAGCACAAGATCATCCGAACCTCTTCTTATAGGTCTAGAAGTAGAGAACAGTAGAAGAAGAAGGCATAAAAGAATTTCCAGAGAACTTTTTTCCTCTCTAGAGACTCTTGAACAACCCTTCACTTCAGTATCTGATCAGGAAACAAAAGACATGGATGACAATCAGAATATGGGTCCAATTAGACGTACTCTAGAGGATTATGCAACAGTCACTAGCCCTCTTCATTTTAACTGTATTGCCAGGTCGAGGGTCAATGCCACTAACATTGAGATGAAGCCTGCTCTCATTCACTTGGTGTAGAGTAATCAATTCAATGACTTAGCTCACGAGAATCCATATGAACATTTGACCACTTTCACAGAATTGTGCAATACAGTGAAGATTCAAGATGTGCAAGATGAAGCTACTAAACTTAGCTTGTTTCCTTTCTCTCTGGGTGGCAATGCTAAGATGTGGCTAAATTCATTCCCTAAGAATAGTTTCACTGAGTGGGAAGATGTGGTGGCCAAGTTTCTGAACAAGTACTTCCCTCAGTCCAAGATAAACAAAGGGAAGCAGGAAATCTCTTCTTTTCAGCAGGGCATGGATGAGACTTTAGGCCAAGCATGGGATAGATTCAAAGGCCTACTACAGAAGACTCCTACTCATGAATTTTATGAACCTACAGTGGTCATTTTGTTTCTTGGAGGACTCAAATCTAAGATTAAATTGATGTTGGATGCCTCAACTAGAGGTAACATCAGATGGAAGACTCCAGATGAAACTTATGAGTTAATAGAGAACATGACTGCAAATGATAATGAAACACAAAATGAAAGAGCTCAGATCCAACAAAGAGGGGTTCTTCAATTGCAATCTCAAGATGCTCTATTAGCTCAGAATAAGATAATGACTCAGCAACTGGAGGCCTTGATGAAGAAACTCTCTCAACTTTCTAACGAGCTTCAAAATGTTTCTCAAGCTCAACACCAAGGTTGTGAGTTATGTGGAGGAGATCATGTAAACGGTTAGTGTGTCATTCAAAAGAAGTGCATTATATGGGTAATTAGGGCCACCAAGGTATCTACAACCAAGGGTGGAAACCTCACCCAAGCATGGGTCAAGGGCAAGCTGGGCCATTTAACAGACCACCATAGCAGCAATATCAACCACAACCCTCCTTATATGATAGGACTACAAAGCTAGAAGACACACTTCAACAGTTCATGCAAGTGTCCATCTCCAATCATAAAAGCACAGAAGCTGCCATTAGAAATTTGGAGATACAGGTTGGTTAACTATTTAAGATGTTGGAGGATAAGTCTGAGAACAATTTTGGGGCTAATACTGAAGTTAACCCTAAGGAGGTGTGTAATGCCATTATGATTAGAAGTGGCAAGATGTTATATGAGAGAAAAATTGAGAGAAAAGAGAAAGATGAGTTGAGTGAAAAAGAAGAGATGAATGGAGAAAGAAAAGAAGACGTTGGGGTAAAAGAAAATGAGAGAGAAGAGAGAGAAAAAGGAAAACCAATTGAGAAGCCCCTTCCTTATCCTAAAGTCCATTCAAGGAAGGGAAAAGAGAAGCAATTTGGGCGGTTCATGGATATCTTCAAGCAATTGGAGATTACTATACCCTTGACCGAAGCACTGCAACAAATTCCTGCTTATGCAAAACACTTGAAGCAATTCCTCTGTAAAAAGAAGAAGTATTTAGATGAAGGAACAATTGAAGTGCAGGGTAATTGCAGTGCCATTATGCAAAAGACTCTCCCTCCAAAATTTAAAGATCTAGGAAGTTTGACTATCCCTTGCACCATTGGGAATCATGATATATGGAAGGCTCTAGTTGACTTACGGGCTAGCATCAATCTAATGCCCCTATTTATGCTCAAGAAGATTGGTGGGCTGGAGGTCAAACCTACAAGAATGATCTTGCAAATGGCAGACAGATCCATCAAGCATCCTTATGGTGTGGTGGAAGATGTTGTGATCCAGATTGACAAACTCAAATTCCCAGTAGATTTTGTAGTGATGGAAGTGGGGGAAGATGTAGATATCCCTCTCATTCTTGGAAGACCATTCATGAAGACAACCAAGGTTGTCATTCATGTAGATGATGGAGTTTTAACATTGAAAGACCAAGATGAAGAGGTGATTTTTAATGTCTTCAACAATGTGCAGCCAATCCAAGTAAAGTAGACTAGTCCTAAAATACCATATGAAGTTTTCTCAGTAATTAGTCTACCTAATCAAGCTGCAAAGTTGGTCAAGAGGAATCATAATTGTTTCTCTCCAAAACTGAAGGAAGAGGATGGAGATAAGGAAGAGAAACTAGTTCACAAAGACCATGTGTTGGAAAGTAATGAACCCAAACCTGGCCAACCAGTGAAATTCAAGAACAGGTTATGGGTTATTAAGGATATTAAAGAAAAGGGAGTTTTTGAGATTGAGGCTCCCTATTCCAGGAGAGTAAAGTTGGTGACTAGGAATTTGCTGAGATTTTGTTGGTGTCATGAAAGAAAGAAGAACGCCAACATTAAAAATCCAAATTGAGCATAGTGGTGTCAAGCTAATGACGTTAAACAAGCGCTTATTGGAAGGCAACCCAACTTTTCTAAACTTCTCTTTTTAGTTGATTTAGTTGTGTGGTTTTGATTTGATTTTGCTTTGAGTGTTTGTGTGTTTTTAGGTTATATGTTGCTTCTCCCGGACTTCAGTGCATCACTCGCATGTCTTGGCCTAGGGATCAGGCCCAAGCTAGGGGAGGAGGTGGCATGTCCCAAGTCGAAGCCATGGCAGAGGATGATTTGGAGGAAGATTCATATGCCTTTGAGGGGAGTGATGATAACATCTCCTGTTTTTGTTATTTTTATGCATGTTTGAATTGTGTTTATTTTGTTTTTAATTTTAGTTGAGCTATGTACTTGGTTAAATGGATAGTTTACTGCAATGGTTTGGTGTGAAGTGATAAATTGTTTGATGGTGAGAAGTAAGATTATCCTGTGTTTGCCTTATTGAATTGTGAGTGATGTTGAGATATTGATTGCTTTAACTTTTATGCATAGATGGTGGTTGCTCATAGTTGTTTAAGACATATGCATGGTTTCAATTGTGACTAATGTGCTTGGCATGATGTTTATCAAATTGTGGAACTTGAATTAACCTGTGAGAGGTTGGGCTCCAGAGTTTATTGTTGAATGTTATTGGTTTGGAATCATAGTTGATTTTGCCTGAATTTTTCTGTTGAATTATTTGCTTGCTTGTTACAAATGTCCAAGGCCATCTATTCTTATCCCTTGTAAGCCAATGCCAACATTTTAACCCAAAAATTTGTTTTATCCTTTGAACCTTGAGCTTAATGTGAAAAGAACCTTTGAAATCCATTCCTTGATTTGAGTAGAGTATGCATGTATGATACAGGAGAATGGTTCAAGTTTGGATGAGCTCAATTGAGTAAAGCAAGAAAAGCAAGAGAAGAAAGAAAGAAGAAGAGAAGGATGAGCTCAATGAATAAAAGTTGGGATTAAGTTAAGAAGTGGTTTCTCAAGTGAAAAGTAGAAACAGAGATTAATGTTAAATTATGAAGTAAATTGTTCACTTCTTAACTCAAGGAACTTTGTTGTCCAGAAAAATCAGTTTTCTTCTTAGCCCAGCCACAATACAAGACTTAAAAAGTCTTTGTCATGATAACTTACTTGCGAATGTGTTTGATGTTGTTAAATGAAAGGCAAAGTTGATTTGTGGGACATTGTGATGGTAGAGTGAAAGGGACACCTCACTATACACCTTTGAGCTTGAGTGAAACACTTTCTTTGGTGAGGAATGATTCCATGCACTATAGGATAACATTTTGCTTTCCTGTTGATCACACATAAGGCTTTTGCATTTGTTGTGTATTCTTTGTTATGTGAGCACCATAACTGAAGCTTGATTGGCTAAGGCATCATTATATCTTGTCTGATCTTTATATGATGACCAAACATGAGTGATTTACTTGTCTTAGAAGAGAATGTGTTTTTTTGGTGTGCTAGACCATTGTAGTATGGTTATGTTGTTTGGGCCAAGTTACATTTTTACTTGAGGACAAACAAAGTTTCAAGTTTGGGGTTGTGATAACGGTTGATTTCACCGTTATCTGTGATGCAATTTTGATAGTAAATTAACCCTTTTTGACTTTGAAGCTTGCTTAAACTCTTGTTTTTAGTTAAATTGTATGAATAAGAGAATTGATGTTATACTTAATGATTTTTATCACTAATCCCCTTTATTTTGTAGGATATTGGTATGTTTTGGAAGAAGAGCAAAAGTATCAAGGAAGTGGAACTCAAGAGGGATAACAAAAGCACCAAAGAAGAAAGCTGAAGAAGGCACAGGGCGCCTGATTGCCCTTTTTTGGGGGCCTCAGCGCAGGTAGGTTCGCATGGATGCCTAGTTGCCCTCTTTAGGGGCCCTCAGCGCTGAGGTTCGCACATTATCACCTGCTTACCCTCCTGGGGGTGCTGAGCGCTAGTCTGTTGCACCGTAGAATGCCTAGTTGCCCTCAACCAGGGCCCTCAGCATCAGTCTTCTCGCAGTTGCGCCTGCTTGCTCCCATTTGGGGCACTGAAGCACAGAAAATCTATTTTCGACCCTTTGGAGGAAGATTGGGCATGCGGGAGCTTTCCTTTTCTCTTTCTAAGGTTTCCAGCTCAATTTCATTCTTCCATTATAAGCCAAGGTTCTCCATGACAATGGAGAGCTAAATTCATTTGTTGTTGGGGATGATGTAACCTCTAAACTTTCATGTATTTGAACATGTTTTAAATAATTTATGCTTCTTTCAATGAATGTTAGTGTTTTTCTCCTATTCGTTATGCTTGTCTTGTTTTTGCCATTCATGACTTGATGTTTGATTTGTTCGAGTATTGGGAAATATTTTATAAATCATGATCTGGAGGATTTCACCCAAAGGGAATATTGCCTAGGGATAGGGATAGGACGTTTAGTTGTCTTAAGCTTCTTTTCTTAATGTGAAATTGGTTATTAGGGATTCAAGGTATTGAGGTCTAATAATTAAGGCTAGGCTTTTTACGCCGAGGGATCGGGTTCTAAGTAATTTCGTAAGTGACATTAAGATTCCAATGAAGAAGATGAGTCTAATATGCATGAAAGTGATGTAGGTAAAATCTAACCCCAACAACAACATCATCTCATATCATCAATATCATTCATTCATTCTTGCTTTTAGTTGCAAAAGATCAAGATTTTACATTCAAGTTTATGTTTACTTTTATTGCATTTTACTTTTAATCATTGAAATTGTTTTTTAGTCTTAATTAGTTAAGGTATTACACGATTGTTTAGTAACACGACTCTCTTGGGAATCGATATTTGGTCTTACCATTTTATATTACTTTATATGATTTTGTACACTAACCAATGAGTTAACACCCGTCAATTTGGCCCCCCTTACATGGTTTGGTCATGATCCACGTGGGTTGGGACCAGAAAAATCCACAAAACCTAAAAGTCCCTTATAGGAAAAGAGCACAAGCCTAAAATATCTACAAAATCCCCATGTGTCAAAACCAACCCATGGGTTTTTTTTTAGAAAAATTATTCATTTTAAATATAAAAAATTATAACATATTAAACTATTACATAAATTAAATTACAACATATTAAATTATCATTATATTTTAAAATTATAACATATTAAACCTTTTTAGAGTTTAGTTTATTAATAAAATGAGTTAAAGTTAATTTCGAGACTGGGTTGCGTTAAAAAACTTTAACTACATAAGTTTTATTAGTCCGATTTGAAAACTAACGTACAGAAACTAAATAATTTTATTTCTTTTTTACACAAAAATAAAAAATGATTAATATTTTTTTAAAATATTAACTATAAGAATGTGATAGTTGTATTTCAGAAACCCTTAGATTTCAAAAAAAATTTCAGGAACCTGCTTGGAAAGCAATTTTAATAAAATTGTGTAAAGATTCCGAAAAAGAGAAGGCTCTTTTAGAAATAGAGGCAATCGCTATCCATAAAGCTTATCTATGAAAGATTAAATTGGTAATTCATATCTACGATTAAAAATGATTTTTGTTAGTTTTTATGTAAAATCTCAAAATATAGCATATTATTATATAAAAGAGTCATCGCAATAAAGATATGATAAAACAGTTATTTAACATTCTATTATTATTTAACATTCTAAAACAATCATAAAATTTAAACTTTATATACAAACATCCTACACAAAACTAATTACAATTACTATTTAGGAGATATCTACTTTACAGCATCACCTCCATCAAGAGCCTGCTCCAGAGACACCTCATCTTCCTTTGCTCACACCCACAGGATGATCATCGTAAAAAAAGAAAATCAAGAAAACATACAACACAGACACATGTAGAAGGGTAAGCTAGAAGAAAAACAAGTAGTAATATATAATTACAATTTCACGTAGATCAACACAGTCATATCAAACCAAAGTAACTTTGCATTTAACCAACACTTGACTTGACAATCCCAATTAGTATGAATATGTAGCTATGGTAGTTCTTGCACTTGTTGTGGTGAAAAAATTGGCACACCCCAAGATATGATATGATTTCTCTAAAGCCTAAATTTGGTTCAAACCACAAGATAACCAAGAATTTACACACATACATATCAAATTACTAAATAAAATTGAAACTCTAACTTCCTTTACCTCAATCAAACTTGCACTGCTCAAGAATTACTTCGTCCTTGCCTTGCACCACAAGCAAATTTCTAGAAACACCTAAAAATCACCAATTGGTGATAGGACACTACTTTTAGAACTTAAATGGAACTAAGAATCAAGAGAAGGAAACTCCTAACACATGCAAGAGCGGAAATTCTGTGTGATCACAGAATTAGGGAAAACCTAAAGAAGAGGAACGAAACTTACTTGCTCAAATCGACGGGCATATATGTAGACTTTGATGCCGTGATCCCCTAGGTACCTCCTGATCGTCAAACAGTGGATCAAGGAGTGAGAAAGAGTAGAGAGAAGTGAAAGAACTCAAGGAGGATAGTGTTCTAGAGAGATAGAGGTGATTAAGATAATGAACCCAGCTTTAGAAAATTCTATTTATATTACTACATTATTTTAAAATAAAATACTCGGTCTCATTATTTTTAATACACATATCTACTCTAATACTCTATTTTCTAGGTTCTTAAATTCTACTTTTAAAATATTTGTTATTTTTGCTAATAATTTTATCACATTTTAATCCTTATTGTAGGAATTAAAAATATGTATATGAACTAAAATAAAAAATAATAATATATAAAGAAAAAAAGTTAGTATACAATTATAGAGAAAATAAATTTGCAACAGGGGAATTTATAATTGAACCTTTAACAAAAATATTTTCAACCAATTTTTTCGTTATCTTTGGGTGAATATGGTCTATTCGTTCAAAGTGATTAAAAATTCGTCATGGAAAATGTTTGAAAGATGTTTTGGTAACTTTTTTTTCACATTTTATTATTACTATTCATATATCTCACGAAAATAGTAGTAAAAAAAATGAGAAAAACATAGAAAAAGAGAATACATAAATGAAAAAACAAATGAGATTAAAATTTGAAATAGAATCAATTGACATGATAAAATAAATACTATATTTAACTAATAAAAATAATATTATATTTAAATAATAAAAATAATACTATATTTAACTAATAAAAATAAATATAAATAAATTTTTTAATCTATTTATAAACATATTATAAAATTACAACATATAAACTATCTAATAAAATATATAATTTTATATGTATATAAATTATATTATTTCTAAAAGTTAATTAAATTTTTGTAATGGGGTAAACCCACTTTAACCCTAACCCTAATTCACTTGAAAGAGGGGCTATAAGGGTTGGGGTTTTTTTTGGCCCCCACTTGAAAGGTTTCCTAAAAAAGAGCGTTTTTAAAAATGAGTTAGAATTGATCTATGGATCATGAGTCAAATTGACAACTCTAATTATATTATCAAATTATAGGTATTTAACTACTCTTCTACTACATTCATCACAAATACCTTTATAAGGTAATGCACACGATAATTTTTTCTACTAACAACTCTTACTAAAAGAAAATTCACATACCACTTATATAAATTATCACTTATTTTAAGATAATGATACTTTGACAACATTTTTTTGACAACATTTTAACATTATCTACGTGTCATTATGTGATTGGTCCAAAATTATTCCACAATCAATAATAATAATCATAAACACCAAAATAGACTAATCACAGAATGACATGTAGATAGTGTTAAAATGTTATCAAAAAAATGTTGTCAAAGTATCATTATCTCTTATTTTATTACCCAACACTTATTCCAACCAATTAGTTATGCCTAGACTTTTACTAATTTTGTTGGGTCTAGCGACTATGCCAATCCACCTTTAAAGTGAAAGAAAGAGAAGAAAAAATAAAAAAAATTACTTTAGTAAAACCTGATTTAATTAAAGATTATATTTGTCATTTTAAAAGTTTTAATAAAAAGGCTAAAAGTGTATAAAGAAGTCATAGAAGTGCAAGAAGAACTATTCTAGACATAAAATATTATGACCAAATCACGATGAAATTATCTAGATTTTCTACCTTAAAATACTATTATAAATATAATTAACTTTCATTACCTATTAAAGTTTGCTTAGATTTAAAATCAAGCTTCAAACTTCTTTTATCACACAGAAAAGTTAAATTTCTATATAGAATATTTTAATGGGTTAAATATGTTTTTCGTCCTTTAAGTATCATGAGATTTTTGGTTTCGTCCCTCTTTCAAAGTTTTATTCATTTTCATCTCCTTCCTTAGGAAACTCGAATTTTTAGTCCTCAAAAAGCAACATCGTTAAATTTTTTTCTGAGGTGACTAACGGTATGCCACATCATTTTATGTCAATTCATTTTTCCTATTTTTGGAACGTGTGGATCCTTTCTTCATGCATCTTCACTGGTGGTGAACGATCTCCCTCTACACCGACCAGACTAGCGCCAACATCTCCTGCTCCGTCTCCATCATCGGCAAGTACACCGACCTCCTCTACTCCTACGACACCCACCTCATGCGCCTATCCGTGCAGAGGAGTCAGAAAGTGATGAAGTTGATGAAGATCCTGAAGATGATTATTTGGTGAATCCCTTGAGTGTGTTAACGGTTGAAAATATCGTTATCTGTGATGTAATTTTGGTACTACATACACCCTTTTATGCTTAGAAACTTGCTTGGAATCATGTTTTTCTGTTAAGTTGTGTGAATAAGAGAGTTGAGGTTGAATTTGGTGATTTTATAACTAATTCACTTTGTTTTGATAGAAAATGAGTTAATTTGGAAAGCAGGGATAAAGTGCTAAGGAGATAGAGCTTAGAAAGGTCCAGAAAAAGCACCAGAAGGAAGGAAGCTTGAGACTTGGGCGCCCTTTTTGGAGGCTTCAGCGCAGCAAACCACCGCTCACCGCCCGGGCACCCCTTTTTGGGCGCTTGAGCGCCAACAGCACGAAGCTTGGGCGTCCTCTGGAAGGCTTAAGCGCAGAAAGTGCTGCTGACCGCCCGAGCGCCCCTTTTGGGGCGCTTGAGCGCCAAACGTAGAAGGCTTGGGCGATCTCTAAGAGGCTTGAGCGTGGAAGAACACCGCTCGCCGCCCGGGCGCCTTAAGTGGGGCGCTTGAGCGCCACTCTCCCGAGCTTGGGCTTTGTTTCTGTTCTGCTTCCATTCTATTTAAAGGACCCAGGCGTCCTAGGTTTTGTATCTTTGGCTAGAGCAGCACAATAGCACCTTTTCCACTCTCTGAAGGCGGATTTGGATGCGAAAGCGTCCTTCCTCTACTTTTAGGGTTTTGCCTCTACTTTTAGGGTTTTGCTATCTCATGTTTTTCCATTATTCATCTTGTTTTCTCCATGTCTATGGGGAACTAAACTCTATTTGTTGTTGGGGAATTATGTAACCTTGTAAACTCTCATGTATTTGAATTGATTCTTAATTCCATATGATTTTTCATTAATTGTTAGAGTAATTCATCTGTGCTTATTACATGTTTTGTTTAACTCATTGATCGCACGATTTATGAATTGCATGAGTGTCGGGAGGTTCCTCATAATTTAGGTTCTTGTTGAATTCTCCCAAGAGTAATATTTCTCAGGGATGAGGGTGTGAGTCTTGGTCGTCTTAAGCTCTTAATCTTCACATTTAATTACTAGGAATGCTAGGAAGTGCATGAACTGGTGGTTAAGGACAGGCTTATTTGCCGAGGGATCGGGTTTAGGTGATTTAGTGAGTGACGTTAACATTAATGCATAAAGAAGAATTCTTACACACATGAGAAGGAACTTGGTGAAATCTAACCCCAACAACATACTCATCTCATTATAAACAACATCCGTTCATCTTTGTGTTACTCTACTATTGATCAAACTGCATTCATATTTAATTTTTTGTTCTTGCATCTTAAACCAATGATTTCATTTTATTTAAGTCTTAATTAATCGAGTTATCACACAACTTTTTAGTTTCGAGAGTCTTCTGGGATACGATACTTGATCTTACCATTTTATATTACTTGTGCGATTTGGTACACTTGTCAATCCATCAGAGTGCAAACCAAAATCCTGAACAGTATGATGACACAAACATTTGCTCATCAAATGGAAAAGAAAAATTGGATCTCAACATAGATCTTATTCAAAATGAGTTTGATACAAATTTACCCTGTCTTCCTAAGAATGGTTGAACATGTTGTCCCAGTTCTGTCACCAGGTGTGGAGATTTAAATGTTGGCAATCTTGATCAAGATAATATGGAAATTGATGAAAGCATATCTGGAGAGTCCTGGATAAGTCAAATTCTTGTAGAAGCTTAAAAGGATGAAAAAGAAAGAAACCCCATTTTCTTATTTATATTTTCCTCTGAAATCAAAATAAAAATCTCACTCCAATAACCAAGCTTTCGTCTATTGTTTCTTTCCTCTATCCATATTCAACTTTCCTTTTCTTCTTCCAAGATCACATTTTTCTTTGACCCTTTTGCTCCCTCTCTAAAATTCCCCTCTTCACCCACTTCCCCTTTAAGTCAATTTCATGTTTCTCTGTCTTAGATCATAGATCTTTTTGTCGGTGGGTTGATCGGAGCAGATGTCGCTGTCAAACGGGTTGCAGAACGATAGATGAGAGAGAAACATGCAGCAACAGGCTTCGCACTGAGATCCAAAGTAGCTTGCACAACGTCGAAGAAGATAAACCATCGCCGCTGCGGAACCTCGCGACGCCACCAGAGGGCAGCAGCCACACACCTACTAGCATCCCAAATTGGCACAACCCCAAGACGACCCAGATCGAGTTCCTCCATTCGCCTAACCTCAACATCTGAACCAAACCACCGAACCACCGCAGAGCTTGCCGAAAAAACCTCCATCTTCACCAAACCCTAATTTTGAGAAAAAAACGGCCACGTGGTAACCTTTCATTTGACAATCAAAGAATCAAACATTTAAAAGTCAAAGATGCAAGAAAGAAGGATGACACGTTTTCAGAAAAAAGAAAAGTGACGTGGCTCGCCGTTTGCCACATAAAAAAAAAGTTAACGCTGTTCAATTTAAGCACTAAACATAAGAGTTTCAAAAATAAGAGGACTAAAAGGAACAAACCTTTCGAACAGGGATTAAACCCAAAATTGCTTGATAGTTTAGAGACTAAAAATATATTTAACCTTATTTTAATCAATTATCTAACTACATCCTTGTGATCCTATATTAACATATATTTATCTTTATCTTAAAATATTACATGAAAGATCCTTAATCTTTATGCATGCAAAACTCCCAAAAACCAAATGACATTTACTATAAAAAAAATTCTAATAGAATAAACTTACTTATTCTTCACTGGGATTCCTAAGACAATACGAAAGGATTAACAAATCTTTTGAGTTTCTATAAAGAAGAAAAAAAGTGTTTTTTTGGAGAGGTGATGATTTTTCTGAAACAAACTTTAAATAGTTAACTTTTTATTTATAAAATTATATTTAAATAACAAAATATTCATATTCCATATTAGTTATCTATCACTTCTATTCTTGAAAAAATTATTAGTTCTTACAATTGTCACCACAATAATTTAATGAATACAAAAGAAAAGAAGGCTTGTCATAATTTTTTTTTTCAAATTCAAAAGCATTGTTGGTTTCTAATTTTTTTTTTTCACGAAAATTGAACTTTGTTAATATTAACTATACAGGGTTTTTCTTAGAGTTTTAATATTAAAGAAAGAAAAAGGTATTTTGGACAATTCAATAGACGGGCTTGCATACTAAACTGAGGTGCTCATATTTAACACTTCATGTCTCTATCAAAATTATGGGAAAAACTGTTAGCGGGGCATGAAAACTATAATAGGATTTTTCTTTCTATAGCTTCATAATTTCTAACTGTAACTTTATCACAATGATATTTTAGCATAATTTTTTTAAAATATTGACATAATATATATATTATTTTTTGTATTGATTTTAGACTATGTCAGAATAATAATAAATAATAATAAATTAGTGAAAAATAATACATGTATTTTTTCATTGTAAAAGTATTTTTTTTTAATTTTATAAATTTTAAAATAACCATCTTCATCTTAGTCTTTGTAAAAGTGACTTTCATATTGCCTGATTTAGAAATCTTATGGAATAAGTTTTCTGAACTTTTCAGAACATGAGACACGATTTTCATAACACAATTTTTGTAATAATTTTTTTCAGAATATATAAAATGCATTATGGAATAATCCTTCTATAACATAATGTCAAGAACAAGGTTTTTGAAATATATATAATATTTTCCGGAATGAGTTTTTTAAAATGAACTCTTTTAAATAAGTTTTTCAAAACACATGTAATACGTTTTAGAATACAAGCTTTTTTTTCTAAATGAGCTCTCTCTTCTTCCTCTGTAGTGGAGAACGGAGGTGCAGCAAGGCAGTGGTGGCGCGGTGCATTTACGGAAGAAGGCTTAGTCTTTTTCTCTTAGTATGGGTGTCCGTTAAAAATAATGAAGGTGCTGGAAGAGAAACATCTCAGAAAATAATCACAAAAAGTCTACTAGGCCCATCTTAGTATGGTCATTGTCCTGTTTACACTCTTTATGTTTTATTAGACTTAAACAGTTTTTCTTACTCAGCTATAGTGTTGTTTAACTTCATTGTACTATTTGTCAAAGTTTTCAATCTGATTCATACTTTTTAAAAACCAAGTTAAGAAAGTTTTTTTATTATTATTTATCAAATTGATAATGACAACGTTAATATAATAACAAGTGACATATGTCATAATCTTAATAATGATGTGTTATTTGCTCTTAACACCATATGTTTCTGTGATAATATCTTTACCATTAATATGGTAAATTTGATTAGAGGAATTTGTTGAATCATTTTTATCAAAATTGTGAAAAAAAAAGTTGAATAAAATATGATAACAGCATAAAAAGAATTATTAGGATTTTTAATTACTAAATATATATAATATACGTTTTTGTCTCCAACCTTAATGGATTTAGTTAATAAAATTACAATATATGTTCATCGTTATTGTTAGTTTATAAACTCAATTCTTTCAGTACTAATACAAAAATTATATTCCAATCAATTTTAGACTAATTAATTGATATAATTTCGGTTTTCTAATTAAATTTATAAATTTAGATTGATTTTATAAACAAGAAATTTGATTTTTTTTTTCATTTTAGCTGGCGAACCTGCCAATATGGCCTCATGTGGAGTGGGTCAAGGTTTATATATCCATCATTAATTGGTCGGTTAACCTATTTTTAGTGAATTGATATGTGGAGTTGACTGTTTTGTCATCTTAAGATAAAATTCATTAAAATACAAAAATAATATTTTTAAGAATTGTGATTTCAGTTTCACACACATTAAGAAAAAATTGGTCTTAAGATAATTTGTTGGACACCATTTCACTAAATTAGTTTTACGTTTCGGGATAATGTTTTTTTTAATAATAACCTTAAGTTAATTAATATGAAAAAAAGAAAAATGAGTCAGTTTAACAAAATGAGAAAATGTAATAACACCTAAATATATACTAAATTAAAAAAAAAACTGAATGAGTAAATTGCTGGTGAGTCTAAAATGTTAGGAAAATGAATATATTTGTATATCGAGATTGACCCTTAAATTTTCAAGAATTATATAAATGATAACCGTTTGGAAGGAAAAGTGTGGTTGGTTAGGTCATGAATGGATGAATAGTATTGCAGACGTTGAATAATGAGATATTATAGAGAAAATGGATCTTATCTATGAAGTTGTGGATACCTAGAGATGTATACTAAAATGCAAGTTGAGTCCCACGTCGAAGGTAAGCTAATCGACCTCCACTCGAATGTCTGCCATCATGTGTGGGACCAGAAACCACTGGTGTTCATTGTTTAGAGGCCTAATTTCGCGTCACCATTCAATGCAACTCCCCAATAAAGAGAGAAAGACGATGCAAACTCCATGACGGTGCCTCTTTCTTACATGATTTCATGTTGCCACTGCTTCAAGCACATATACTATACCAAATCCTAAAGAGATCAAAATGTAGGTGGGGTCGTTAATTCAATTAATTAACAAACCCGTGATATACAAACAAAAAAGCACACTAATTTGTGCGTTGTATATTCATCCATATTTTATATCACATTGCATACCTCTTACTTTTCTACTCTTTTCTCAGAAACTTCTTCCTCAGACTCCTCCAATCTCTTCAACATCGATCCTTCTCAAGGTCTGCTAACCAAATACTTACTAATTGGAACAGTCACCAACTTCGTTTCTAACAACAAATATTTTCTATTTTTATGTTAGGTAGTGCAGGAAATTCAAGAGCATATGGAAAGTGACCAGGTGACAACCAAGGACATGAGAGTTCAAATGCCACCATCTAGGAGTGAGGTCGTGTCAGGTGCTGTGGTGGAGCTTCAAGGCGCTTCTAATTTGGGACAAGGTGGCCTTCAGAGACAACCTAGCATGACCAAGACCAATTGTCTATGTTCTCCAACCACACATGCCGGTTCCTTTCGTTGCAGACTTCACCGCACCCCTAGTCTTCAGAGGACCAAAAGCATGGAATCAGAGGCATCCACGGTTCATGCTTCCATCGTTCATTCTGTTGCTGATCCCAACAAGGATACACTTCATTGACTTCTAAATATTATTAAGCTGTTATATATACATAGTAACTTGTCTTTGTTCACTTGAGTTGTGTATTTTGCTACGCTATCTATTTATGATCGCCAAATGTAAACATGTTTGTCATGGAAATGTATAATTTTACTCTATTTGAATGTCATGTAAACAATTTGGGATCATTTTCATTCATGTTTCCATGTCCTTTCAAGTTTATGCTATTCTTCTTAGTTGAAATGCCCTTTGTCAGTGACCTTTTCTTACTTTAATCATCAAGTTTAGACTTTAGACGTTTAGGGAGTGCAGTAACTGAAGATAATTTGAATTCTGTCATTTCTCTTGTCTTTGTGGTATTTATAAAACATGACATAGCCTTGTGAAGATCCACACGCTTCGCTAATGCGATGACTACAGGGGATGGTTTCAAGGCTTGGTATAGTTTCTCAAATTGTCTTGATCAACAAGAATCACTTTATTGATTCAGAAACTGAAATTTTGCTAAGGACAAACTTTGTGTAGTTGATTAAATGGTTTCATGCCATTTGTAATTAAAATTGAAGTTTCTTTTTCCCTCAACAATTAGTACTGATTTTTATAGTGGTAAAATTGAAAGTTTAATAAAAAAAAATAATGTTAAAAAACATACAAGGATTGTACATGTACGTTTTTCTGCAAATTTTCTTCCGTCTCTGATATGCTTTATAATGTACTCCAGTTCCCGGTGAATCTTTATATTGCAAAATCACAGGTTAATGACGTTATGAACACAATTAAAAATCCTTAAACAAGTTTTTGCCTGAGATCGTGATGATATATAACTAAATCTTATTGAAAATTGAGTTATAACTACATAGTAGATACAACATTGTGAATCAATGAAACAACCACAAACAAACATATATATTAACACCCTTAAATTGTCACTTGATGTTGATTAATGTAGCAACCAGTAAAATATTCAATTGCTTGTACAGACAGACACCAATGATGCTGAGGTGTGTTATTTGGGAAGTATATTATTTGGGGAAACATGTTTAGAAGCAATCTTACACGTCATTTAATTCCTTGAATAAACTTGATCTGTTTCTCTAAACTCAGAATTAGGTGGGCACATTCTTACTTCTTGATATATGACTAGCTAGTAGTTTGAAGCAGGGAAGAAGCAAAGAAAATGAAAAGGAATGCATGAAACATTAACGGGTGAAGTAAGTTGTACCAAAATATTTTGTTAATGCTAATCATAGGTAGTAGTAGTGTCAGTCATTGGTGTCAGGAATATTCATGTAGGCATGCTCTTAAAATAGTTAGTCAAGGTCAAAGAAACTATGATGAGTAGTGATCGTGATTGCAACAATGATGATGACCACCACAAGCAGTCCGCCACTAAATGATTCTCACATGCTTTATGACTTTTTTTGAAACTAAAAAATTATAATTCTTTGATCGCCTCCAAAACAGTGAGAGGTCCATCTCAGTTTCTGAGATTGAATTGAACTAAGTGGTTAGTTCTCTAGGGACACAACTCATCCCATCAATCCTACAAAATCCAAATTACTCATAATTACAAATCTGAGAATAAAGGAGGTTGAAAGTGACTTCCATCAAAACCATCTACAGCAACTTAGAAGTCAACTCAGTAGGTGATGCTAAAGAAGTCTATCAAAAAAATTGTTAGACATATTTCTGAGTTATGGTGAAAAGGTTTCGCTTTAAGTAGAATACCCTTCGTCTACTCTAGTTGATTTTTTGCTTAGAATAGTAAATGTGGATACACGGAGGTTTATGTAGGGATGGAACAAAGCTGAGTCATGAGTATTAAACACACCAAGTGATTTTTGTTTTTAGTTCAACAGTTGTCGTTGTTTCAATAATACCTTTTGGAAGTAAACATATCTTAGCGATGCTGGATCTTATTCTTTCTTGTTTATCTGTGCTACTTTTTGGTCGGCTATACATTGCACATCATTTTGTTAATCATACTAACACACTAGATTGTTCCAGCGCACGATACATTAATGACAAATCTGTGCTCACAAAACACCAAATGTCGACCCTTAATTATTTCCCACAACTCCTGTCCATGATACTCTACGATATCAATTCAATAAGGACGACATTATCCGCGTGGATACAAATATATGAGGAACATAATCTGATATAACAGTTAATTGCTTTTTTTCAGATGCTTCAAAATGCCGATAATTATTTTTTTCAAACAATCAAGACACTTTGAAGTGAACCTTCAAAATGAACACGGCCACGTGTTACAGATTCGGGGAGAGACACGGCACCATTGGCCCTACAATTTGTCATTAACACCAAAGATTCCTCATCCAGTTTTCACAAATGTGATCTACCAAAGAGATTTCCCCTCATGTGAAAATTCTCATTTCTTATTATTATAGGTTACACGAACAATGCACATTTGGATTCGCTGATTTTCCCTACATGTTATAACTTACAGGACCTTATGCAAAAGAGAAAAATATAGTATATGTTACCCCCTAAATTTCCCATCCCCATCATGAAAAATCGAAAAAATTTACTCAATTCTTTTCGGTGGCAGTTCTGTTGGTAGCCCACAACTTGCTAAACATGCGTTTGGGCTGAGTAGGAAGAGCAAGTAGACCCTTAAATCTAGAAGTTCTCCCAATTTCATCACGAGGCACAACATTTGCATCCAAGTCATCCTCAGCTAGCTTCATTCTGAGAGTTGGGTTCTTTGTTGACTTTGGTGACTTGAATCCAGAAACACTCCAATTGTCATCAGCATGTATACTTGTTGTGGTGCTCAATGGTGCTGTGTGTTTTGATGGATCAATGCCATGAGCCGTGAGTAATGCCTTGATGTTGCTTGGCATGTCAGTCACTTTGCCACCAGCTGCTGCTGCTCGTGCTTGCTCAAAGAAGAGAACTTGGACAACCACCCTTAGGGGAAGTAGCTCATTCTGTGCTGCATGCATGCAAGCTTCCATAGACAACTTTTTGCAGTCTAGAATTCGACATAGTCTCTTCCTTTCGTTCTTATTCAGCTCTGGATGTGCCTAAATTTTCCAATTAAGCAAAATAGAGATTTTAGTCATACTGATAAGGCATCCAAATGAATCCAAGAATTTTCTTTTGCATCGTTAAGCAGATCCCTTTTTGTAAAATTTTACCTTAGTCAAATGAACGCATATATCATGTGAAGGGCTAAAGAACTTTTGTCACGTTTTCTCTTAATCGCTATCTAATGAACAAACGGGTTGCAACAGAAACTCACTAATGTATAGTAGGAAGGTTTTATGTATTCTGTACGACACGCTAAGTTCAAACTTGTTGGTGCTAAAAAAACAAAAAGAAACTAGTGGCAATAAAACAAAACTCTGGTGTACAAAAGAAACAAAAAAGTTCTTTCATAGTTTTCACTGGCAATCTTATCTTTCTTGTTCTAACCAAGTGAAATGACTAACTGCCAGAATAGGAATTAGAAACTGCTAGTGTGAGTCAGAAAGTGGCCACATTCAGGCCAAATTTCTGGTGGGTCAGCCTACACCTAAACCACGAAAAAATGATGGGTGAGACAAGATTTCAAGGTCGAGTTGTTTATCCACCAATTCTGTCCCACCAATGAAACACGTTCAACTTCAACAAGAGCCCCCCCTCTTGGTCATTATTTATTTCTACCATTTACAGAAAACAGTAATTCTGAAACACAATAGAAGTTATTTTTTCTAAATTTACCTTGAGATAAATGTCAATTGCTCTGTACAGGTCATCATGATCATGTCTTGCAAAATCTGGTATAGTTTCAGCAAGAGCAATGAATTTTGAGAGAGGCAAATTTCCATCCCTGGCAACCTCCTGAAGGTACCTATCCACTAGCTTTGCCACCTTCAGTTTTGAGCTATGAGAAGCTGAGGAGGACCTCCGACTCTCTTGGAACTCGAAGTTAATGTTCTCTGCCGAACGAGACCTTCTCCTTTCAATGGTCAACCTTGATCTTGGAGGGCTGGTTGGTGGACTCTGACCTTGCAACATAAATTGTTCCAATATGGTCATAACCAAGTCCACTTCGTACATCATATTATTTGTCCTAGACACTGAGCGTATTAGAAGATCATTAACCGAGGCCTCCTCCAGTTGAAGTCCTATTCTTGTGGCCAATTCCACCTTTGAAGAAGCCGAAGCTTTGAGAATATTGGCTGCCTTTAACAGTTTAAGAAGGAAGCTGCAAGAAACAGCACCTTTTTCTGCTGGAAGCAAGCTCACAATCGATTCCAAAAGCAGTCTATGCTTTGAAGTTGCTTCACTCGCGGAATCTGAATCTTCATCCGAGTCAGATTCAGTCTCCCTCTTGGCATGCACATTCTTCCTGATATTCGGTAGCCATCTAGATGCATAAATCTTCAATGCATCACCAATGAGATTTGAGGGTGTCTTGCCACCAGATTTGATAGCTATCATGGTTCTCCAGTACAGGTCTATACTCAAATCTGCTAAATCCTCAGCCCACCATCCCTTGCTTGCTGATTTGTGTCTCAGACTTTCGGTTCCATTGCAGGAAGACACATCATCCCTTACCCTCCGGGAGTGACTGTGTGATAAACTCACCTTTGAGGGGTGGCTTAAGACCTTCGAGGCAATGGCCTCAATGCATCTGCTGGTAATTGCCAATTCCTCTGACCACAAAGGCAATGCTTTGGTGGTCTGTAGAGTCACAATGGAATCCTTCCAGCCATTAAGGATGCAAGAATTAAAGAAAACATCAAGCTTGTAAATCAAATTCCCCTTCTCAACATCCTCAGTCATCTGCAAATATTCCGCGGCGCAACGCGAACTTACAATGTTGTATGCACTGAGAGTGATGGTTATGCCATAGCAGAACTTGGCACACAGCTCAAATGCTTCCACCCCACCAGGAAATTCAGGGAGTTGGACTACTTGGTGCTGAGGAGAATCAGAACTCTCAGAGCACAGCCTTTGCAGGCGCAAACATTTGGACAATAGCGGAAACTGAACAATATCAACATAACAAAAATTAACAACAGAAAATAGAAAAAGCATTCGTTAAAAATAAAAAATGGTCAGAGATAGAACTTGAAGAGTTTCAGGGAGCAAACCTTGTGAAGAAGATATCTAGTTCCTTTAACTTGAATTATGATGTCACTTGAAACTTCAGAAGAGATTGTCCTGCATACAAAGAAAAGGAAGGAAATCATATTACTCACCGGAAACTGATACATCAGCTACGAAAATAAACAATAAAATTGATCAATATCTATGCCTTGCCTTACAGACTCGGCAGTGTAAAAGGTATCTGGACGAGATCCCAGTTTCATAAACTTCATGACTGTTTCTCAATTTGTTTTATGCTAAATCACTTATTACTCTGGACTGCTTCCTTGCATAATTCAGAACTGCTGAAAAAACCAGAAGTGAATAGAGCATATAGTAGAAGAGCATCTACATGAAATGTTCTTCCATTATAATCGCTTTTAATAGATTTTCCCACGTCCCAAGTGAAAACTCAAAGTGCGAGGAGCCTCAATGGAAGACTTGAAAAACTCTTTAGACAGAAAGAAAAAGAAAAAGGAGAAGATGAAGAAGTTATGTTGGAGGAGAGAGAGTATGAAGTTCCAATGTAAAAGGAAATCCGAGAGACTTGCTATGGGCAGAAATAATATAAAGCACTTTAAATAAGTAGATGTCACTACAAATATGGTAAACAGGGACACAACTTTTACTACATTCATTCAGAAGCAAAAATTTTCCTTATTCATTGAAATTTGCAAAAATATGAAATTCGTCAAAAATATTATGCTACCTACGTAATTTTGTGAGTACTTACAAATTATATTCAATCATTGGTAGAAAGTGTATGTGAAAGATTATGCTAAGAGTCTTTCTAACGCTCTTGAATTGAACCTTTCTAGAGAAAAGATAAAAGGGAAATACAAATTCCTCCTGATTTAGGCTAACATATGGAATTTATATATAACAAGACAAAAATGATGATTAAAAAAAAGAAGTAAAGTTTACTTCTTTCAGATCAAATATAAAGAAAAATAATAATTTGGACTTAATAACTGTAAACAAATGGTACACTTATGTTCCAATTGATGATATCATCTAAAAATTACACTTTAATTAAGTGAAATTCTATTATTAATGCTTTTTTTTTTATTCTTGATATCAAGTTCTGATAAAGGGTATTTTTAAACGTGATTAGTATAATTCAATGATGTTAACTAATTTTTCTAATTAGCAAAAAAGTTTGTTCGTGTTACTTCTACTTAAAACTCCGAAAAAAGTATCTTCTTAGAATTTTCCAATTTCGTTAATTATTTTTCACTCATCTTTTACTTATCCAATTGTTGAATCCTCTTCTTACAACCTTCTAATTCCTTTATAAAAACTATAAAATGGTTTTTATATTTTTGAGACATTCTTCAAAGAGTGTTAGTGTATGTTAAAATGTATGGAGAACCCCTCATAAACTAAATAGTCATAAAATGTGTTTGGTTTTTGTTTGATGCTTTTTGGAAAATAGGCTTAAATTTATACAAAAGTTTGTAACAAGAACATAATTGCTCATTTCATAAATGAAGAAATATTTAATGTGTAATATAAAACACCAATCAGTACTTAATATAAAAGAAAATTAATATACATTTATTAAATCTTACTTCTTTTAAATTATTTTTTTCTACCAAATATATTATTAAATTTCTCCCTCTCCTTTGTCAGAAATCATTAGAATTATTAAAAAAAAGTATTAGTTGTCCGGACATCCAAAGCTAAAAGAAAGAATGGAATTGAGACAGAATGTTGCAAGGTGAGGTAAGAGCATGAAGATAGTGAATCATTTGATTGAGAAATTTGACCTAGGAAATTCTGCAACTCTAATATTTATTTTTACTTTTTTTTTTAGTAAAAATTATGTGACACACTTAAATATTTTACATTCATTTAATACTATTCTTACTCACTTTTTATTTTTTTCTTTATTGAAACAATACAAAAAGGAAAATTATTCTTTGACACACCTAAATATTTTATATTTGACACTATTCTTATTTGCTTTTTACTTTTTAAAAAAAAAATACAAAAATTTATATCTTTATGATCATTTTATCCTTGAATTCTTTGTCAAATAAATGTAAAAGTATATCATGATATTATTACTCATACAAAAATTTATACTTTTTTTATTATTTTATCTTTATAACTTGTGTTAAATAAATATAAAAATGTGCCATGATTCATCTTTTTGTTTTGTTACTTGGTAGAAGCACAAGGAACACCGTGCTTTACTTTTTTTTTACCATGGAGACAAGCCATTGCCAGCGTGCAATTTAAAGCCAAATTCATGTGCTTATCCTGCGCCCACCAGTGCCCTTCATTCTTCCATCATTGCCACTGCAAAATTCCAATTTTCTTTTCTTTTTTCATTTGTTTTTACTTTGAACCACCCACTATTATTTTAGTCAAACATTATTTTATTTTCATCTGCAACACGTTACAACTTTCTCAATGCAAACAGTTTACCCATAATAACACATTGTGAAATAGTTTTCTTAGGAAAGAAATAGACAAAAAAAAGTCACCGCATTCGCTCAAAGGCCGGGTTACTAAAATATTAACCAAATCAAATTAAAATCAAATTGTTTAATGATTTAATACTTATTTTAGTCTTTTTTATTAGTTAGTTTTGTTTAAGGTGGTTTTCCTATTTTTGAATTGTTTAAAGTAGTTCTTTGTAAAACTAATTCAATTTGGTTTGAGAGCATTTAAATACTAACAGTGTAATGTCCACTTTAGTCAATATTTAATAAGTTGTCTAATTTTGCAATTTGTAGTCACGTGACAATGTTAAAATTTTTAGGTTTAATACCTATTTTGGTCCCTTGAATGGTAAAATTTGTTCAAAGTAGTCATACCTTTTTAAAAAGTTTAAAATTGCCTCATATTGTGTAAAAACGGTTCAAGTTAGTCCTTTTTGCTAACTGCGTTAAAAACTTTAACGGTGTAGCTGCCCTGGCCAAAACTGAATGAGATGTGCATTTTTTGATTGCGTGACACGCTGAGGTCAAATGAGGTGTAAATTTTACAAATAAAAGTTAATGATGTAAGGTCAAATGAGGTGGCACTTATTCATTGTGTTTCAGATCTTACAATTTTTAGGAATTTCAAATTAGGGTTTTGAATCAGGGTTGATTTCGCGTTTTGGGGTTCTTTTCTTTGTTTGCGAATTGGGTTTCCTTTTCTTGGGTTGATCTTACGTTTTGGGTTTTGGTGTTCATGATCTTGCAATTTGGGATTTTTTGTTCTTGCTTTCTCAATTTTTGAATTTGGGATTTATGGTTTACAGGTTGTTGAATTGGATTTTTGGAGTTCCTACTTTTGCGTTCTTGATTTTTTTGTGTTGATTTGGTATTGTAATTTAAGTCTAGAGTTTGAATTAAGATTCTGGATTTTCACTTGGAGGATGATGATTGCGAATTTGGGTTTTGGTTTTTTTTCTTTTTCATTCTTGGACTGAAGACGTTGATGGTGGTTGCCCGAGTTGCGGCGAGGGAGGCGCTGGTTGGGGCGGCCATGGGGTGTTGCGGTGATATTGGAAACTCTTTCTTTGGTTGATTTTTCCTTACTTAAAGTCTTGCATCTTTGTTGTATTGAGATTTTAAATGGAGATCTTCAACAAATTATTTCTGCATTGGGGAAGGGGGAAATAATTGAAGAGGCAGAAGGAGAAAATAAGAAGAAGACCAATTTGAAGACCAATTTTAGCATATTCTTCAACCCCAAATTTTCACATCATTAACTTTTATTTGTAAAATTTACACCTCAATTGACCTCAGCGTGTCACGCAATGAAAAAAATGCACAACTCGTTCAATTTTGGCCAGGGGACAGCTACACCGAAGAGTTATGACTAACTTGAACCATTTTGACACAATATCAGACAATTTTGAACTTTATGAAAAAGGTAGGACAACTATGAACAAACGTTACTATTTGAGAGAACAAAATAGGTATTAAGCCAAGTTTTTATTTCACTTTTTATATTTTTCTTTTTATTTTGTTTTTAATAGATTTTCATCTTCTTCTTATTAAACACATCGTCGTTAGCCATTGCTGCTCACACCTAAACCACCATCGTAAAACCAAAACCCGCAACATTACCCTCCAAACGAAAAAAATTCAGGAATCCCAAATCAAAAACCCTAGTCCCAAATTGCAAGATCAAAACCTGTAGAGAATAATCAAAAACAAAAACCCCAAATAACAGAACCCAAATTCAACCTTGATTTAAATAGCTAGTCTCTGTCGTCGCGAAGACGCTGGAGCACGAGATCTTCACGTTACAAAATGTTGTGTCTATCCCTGGGAAAATGCCTCTCCTTCCTTACAAAAATAGTCCAGAATATAGAAGAAGAAGGGGGTATGCCCTTCCAGCCAATCACGACCCCTAACCAGAAAAGGAGAAGACGAAACCTCCTACCTAGTCACCGCTCCTTACGCGACGACGAGTCTACCCAAAACGCCTAACGCAACGCCTTCATCCTACGAAACCCGTAGAGACACCCTAAGACTAGGTTTGTCCGATAACTAGAAAATAGAGAAGAGAATAAATTTCTAATTAGGGTTTCATGATAGTGAATTATGGATTTAATTAAGGTAAAATAAATTTAATTGTAATAGATAGGGTTTAATTAACATAAAGAACTTTTAACATTCTCACGACAATTAGGTTGTCATTAACATTTTAAACATTATCAAAAAAAAAAATTGAACCATTTTTATAAAAGAGACCATTTTAAACAACTTAAAAATAAGATGACATTTAAAAAAACTAACTAATAAGATGAGAAATATAAATATTAAACTCATTTAAATAATCTAGTCAATTAACTCCTACTAGAAAAAAGAAACCCGGACTATTCAAGTTATTTTGCAGATACCTCATACTCGATTATCAAAACTAAAACGGATGAAGCTCTTAAGTCATGTTTCTGAAGATATTATTAAAGAGAGATATTATTATTGTCACATATTGCCTTTCTTATAGACATTATAGGTGTTATTTTGGTTAATGAGATCTCTTAGGTTTATGATTATAATAATGTGTAATATATATATATATATCCTCCATTATGAATGCAACTAGTAATTTCATTAACAAGTATTGGTAAAAATTGTCCCTGTAATAGAAAAATAACGAAATTGCCATTAATTTTTTTCTGGTTGAGAATTTTGGCTGTGAGTGATGAAGTGGTTAGAATGTGTTAATCTGGCAGTGTTTGGCTTAGTATTGTAACGAATGAGGCAATAAGGTGTGATTTTTCTTTTTTGCTTTGGTTAGTTTGACATGGATGACGTAAGTTGATATTATGAAGTATTGAGGAAAGTGGGGCCTTTATTGGTAGGAAACAGAAAAGGAGAAACAGGGTTATGAGGGTATGATATTCATGATTGGTTTCATATAGTGATGTGTCACTATGATTTCTTCAATGTTAAAATCACTTATACCATTTTTTGTTGCCAGAATTTTTATAGAAACTAACACTGGACTAAGGGATCAGCTTCTATTTAATTATATGCTTCATCAATCCTAGCTTTAACAACCCCACCTCATATATTCCACTTTAAACCTTTCAACTCGCTTTATTTTCTACATCATGTATAATCTCAAAATAACAATAAAAATATAATTATTTTATTTAAATACTTTAATATATAACATTTTTTTGTGAATAACTTATAATGTTTATTATATGATAACGGGTCTTTTCAAGATTTACTTGAAAGACATAGGTTCAAAATCTATATATAGATATTCACATTATTTTTAATATAAAACTTAGTTTGTTTTTCTTTAGTAATTCTTATTTTTATTTAATATAAAAATTAAATATATATTTAAAACTTTTTTTTATTTTAAGTTTTGATATAATTTGTTTATCAAATTTTAAAAATAAATAAATACAATTATATAAAAAAATTTATATTATTTGAGTATGAAAACTAACTATATTTATTTATTTTCAAAATTTCAAAATCAAAATTTAAAACAGATAAACTTTAATTTCATATAAAGACTACAAAATTTAAAGACTACAAAATCATATTATATATATATATATATATATATATATATATATATATATATATAATTTTAGGTGTTCACTTTATAATCAGACATATTGTTTCGCCAGTTATAAAGTTTTGATAAGGGTTGGCACTTCCTTAATGATTGACTTTATAAAATTAAAATATTTAAGAATTCAAATTATAATTTTTGCTATAATTAAATGTTTAAAAGATTCACAATACAATATAAAAAAGATCTAATACTATAGTAGTTGTTTCTATCACCATAACAACTCATGTCGCCACACCTCTACCATGATTTATTAAAATTGGTTATTTGTGTTTAGATTTTCATTAATTAGCATTAAAACTAGTTGTAAGTCTTTTAAATAAGAGTATCGAAAGTGTTCTTAATTACATGTGGATGATATATGAGTACAATATTTAAGTGTTTAACTCCTTTTCCTTTATAACCTTAAAGAGTAGTTCCCAAGTTGGCTGTATACAATTTTTCATCAATAAAAGATTATAAATAAGTAGGGTTAAATATATTTTTAATCCCACCATTATCAAGTGTTTTTGAGTTGTGTCAATCTTTCAAACTTTGCTTTATTTTGATCATTTTCCTTAATGAAACTATAATATTCAGTCTTCTAAAAACAATGGTGTTAAATTTTGTCTGTACTAATTAATAGTGTGTCACATCACTTTTCATTTTTCTCAAACATGTCAATCCTCTCTCCTTTCTCTCTTCACTTGGGAGGATCTCCTCATGGATCTCAACATCTCACCTTACTCCCAACTAGGTGTTGTCTACTTCAACGAAGTCTTCATGGCCTCAGAACCCTCAGCTTCATCAACAACTCCTTCTTGGGGATATTCCTAGAGTTCAACAAACTGGGCACAATCAAGTCCCTCCTTTTAACTCAAAATCATTTCTATTGTGAAATTTCTTTGTTTGTTGATCAGTTTTGAAAATGTTAGAACAATGGGTTGGATCATGTTGGTGTGAAGTTGTGAACTTTACCAAATGAGTTCCCAAAGTTTTTTACTTTTCAGTTTCTGATAATTAAAGACATCATCAAGAAATGAAAATATAGCATAATTTATCAACTGATATTATTCATAGTGTTGAAATAGAACTGAGTTGTTTTGGATTCCAAGACCTAAAAGAGAGAAATGATCGAATTTCCAAATTTGCAGAGGTTAATAATATATACTTTTTGTGGCTCACATTATGCTAATCAAGGACTGCCATTTTTTTCATTTCCAAGTTATAATTTTTTGTTCATTATCTGTTTGTTGTAATCTTCACCATGATACCCGATTTCTTAGTTACATTTTTTAAGCATTTGGAAAAGAATGTTTTAGCTTAACTTTTGTACCTTGGTAATCCAGGCTTGAAACTGATAATGAGCAAGAGTTGTTTGCCAAAGCTGAGGCCTTTATTAGGAACTTCTACAAACAGTTAAAGATGTAGAAAAAAGATCTATGAGGAAGCCTTTTAGGAATGCATCACTTTTTTTTTCTTTTTTTTAAGAATAAATCATTTCTAGGTTGCTAAATTGTATAAACATTGGTTCTATTTATGCTTCTATGATATTTTTATGTCATGGGTTTGTATAGATTTTAGGCTAGAACCAAGAAATGTTTGTCAATTATCATCTGATATTTCTTTTGAGAAAATTTTACAGTGACGATTTTCATGCTCCCAAAATCAAAGCAGTCTAAAATCTGATTGGCACACTAGTACAAAAACAGCATATAACGTCACGCGTTCAACGTCCAACCACTGAATAGCCAACGTTAAAAATGACCGGTGGCATTTTTGTAAATAAATGCAATTATTAAATGTCGTTTAGAATTGTAATTCGACGTAAAAATATATATAAAACGTCAAATGCCCCAGCCTTAAACGTTAAAAGGTTAGTGAATTCAATAAAAATTTGAGCTGGAGATTGAAAATTCATTCACATTATCTTAGCACGCGAGACCCTCTTCTCTTCTTAAACTTTTCTCGAACGAAGTTTGTCGACCATCACATGTAATATTTTTCATTTGATACAAATGCATGTTAATTAATTATTTTATGTATGATTTTCATTTGTTTTGACCGATTATTTTCATGCTCTTGTCCTTCATATGCGCATTTTGTTTTCTCTGTCACTGGTGACGACACTTTATTCCGATGGACCCACCCTTTGAAGGTTAGTTTTCGTTTTCGTTTTGAAGAAATTATTTGTTGAACTTGTTTGTTGAACTTGCTTGTTGAACTTGTTTGTTGAACTTGTTTGTTGAACTTGTTTGTTGAACTTGTTTGTTGTTTTCTTTTGTTGAACTTGTTTGTTGTTGTTTGATTGAACTTGTTTGTTGTTGGTTATTGTTGTTTGTTATTGTTGTTTGTTGTTGATACTACACTACACGTTCATAGTTCTTGCTTGCTTTATAAAATACTAAAAACTGAAATTTGTTATTTTTATGTTTTTCAGTCTCGTAGAGTTGTAAAAAGAATCACAATTAATTAAAAAAAGTAAAAAAATAGATTAACATCGTGTATTGACAAAATTCGACGTTAATTTAACGTCGTATATTGACAAAATTTGACGTTAATTTAACGTCGAATTTTTTAAATTCAACGTCAATTTAACGTCTCCTGTTATCACATCATTCGCAAATTTTCCGTTAAAAGCCCAAAATATTCGACGTTGTACGCGATTTTTATACTAGTGGCAATATGATAAGTAACAATAAATATAGAACTTGTAATGGAAATGAAAATTTCCCTGTATTATTTCTCAATAATTTCATACGGACCATAAGTTCAGGTGCAAGATTGAAGAATAAGATGCCTCAAGTATTTGGCTCTTGTTTGGCAAAATGGGTTCCTTATTTGCATGTTAACCATGGTGAGCACCCTCTCGTGCAAGCCGTTGCCGCAAACAGCGACAAAACCCAATGCACCAACCCTAAATCGCGCTTCATAACCCTCTCGCGCAAGCTTCGATCTTCAGATTCTCATTCGCACCTGCATAGCAAACCAAAACCACTGTCGTCGCAGAGAAACCCTAATTCACGCCTCTTTGTTCGCGATTCAACCTCCACGCACAGAACCAATCACATCCTCCATGAGCAAACCAAGTGAAGCCTTCGCGTCTTCTCTTTCCTCGAACAAATAGTGAAAACTGCGAACCAACAAAGAAGAATCGTAATCTCAGTGTGAATAACCCCACATTCGCGATTTCTAATTGTACACATGGTATGAAACATGCAGACCATTAGTCATCCCAGACAAAATTTGACGTTGTTACTTTTGGAAGACTAAATATTACAATTTTATTAAGGAGAATGATCAAAGTGAAATAAAATTTGGAAAAGGGACTAAATCCAAAAATACTTAATAACTAAGGAACTAAAAACATATTTAACCCTAAATAATTATAACAGATTGAAAATTAATATATTTAATATGTTTGAGTCAAAATTAAAAGCTACACATTTTATACAAATAAATAACATTAAGTAATATATAAAGAAAAATATCGACAATTTTAATTTAAATTGAAGATAAGATTGTAATTTCTTTTATAAATTTGGTCGTGGATCGTTAATACTAAATCTTCATTATGTCTCTCTTTAAGAAATACAATACGATGTTTTTTATTTTTAAATTTATAACAATTATTAATATATATATAAATAAATAAGAAAGAATGAAATATTATATAACTTTTGTCAAATTTTAAATTGTCAATGATAAGTATTTATCAATCTAATTATAAAATTATAATTTCATCCCACCATGATTGTTCATTTCACGTTTTATTAAAACTAAAAGTAACAATAACAAAGTGATTAAATTATTTGTATTTTTTTATATTTAAAAATATATATTATATATTTTTGTCTATATAACAGATAAATCAAGTAATTTTATATTGATATACAATTTTGTATACATGATGTATATTGAAAAGGAACTTTCAATCTATTAATGAAAATATAGAAAGAGTGAGATAAAAAAATAATTTAATAATTTTATATATGTTACACAGATTATCAAAATGATTTTGTTTTTATTATTTTGTTATGGATATTTGTTAGAGAAAATTATATTAATTTTATATTTAAATATGTAATATATTTCTTTATTATTGTAATTGTCATATCTTTTCTGTCTTTTTTTTTACTTTTTTAGTCGTTGGTTTTTTATTTTATTTTTTTATTTCTCTATTAGTTTTCTCCATTCAAAGATAACAAACAAATATTTTAGCACTTAAAAATTATTGTACTTTACGTGGATTAAATCACATTAAACTGATCATCTACATTGGAAGAAAATTGATTAGTGTTGGTCAGATTCAATTAGTCATTCAATTAAATTAAACAAATTAATAATCAAATTTAATAGAATTAGATTGTGATTAAACTGATAATAATAAAAAATTTATAAAAAAATTATAAATACAAATCAAATATATAGTGTTTAAAAATTTTGCTACTCATTTATTATAAAATTAATTACTAAACCATTAGTATTTTAATAGATACATTTGATTAGTAGAAACATATAATCAATAAAGAAATAGATTGAAAACTAAAGAAAATTACACTCAGTATCATACCCTGGAAACAATTAGAAACTTATGTATGTAAAAGCAAATGACTTACCATATATATATTTTAAGTGAATAGAACATTCTAAATATTAGAAAAACTTATAAAGAGAATTAATTTTATCTATAAAGTGTCTAAACTTATGAAAAAATTTGGATATTCTTCTACTAAAAATCACATAATTAAATAATTGATTAATTTAATCCTAAAAGTTATCTAGATTACTAGTGACTAAAATAGTTGGTTACCTTATAATCAAATATATTTTGTTCGAAATAATTATTTCTAGATATTTTGAATAATTATTAGGTCGCTCTACGAACTTGAAAAGTGGGCACAGCAGAAGTCTTTGAACAGTGCCAAGTACAAGCAAAGACGCACAGAAGGTGTTGCCTAATTCAGTGTGTGGCATTTGCGAGATTAAAGGGAAAGACGAAGGGTAGAATAGTAATGAGAGAGAGAAGGCAGAGAGGAAGAGAGGAAGACAGTGTGATAGTGAGAAGTAAGAGAATAGCCACAAACGGCGTTGTGAAGGGGTCTTCATCGGTGTCACCCAACGGGGTAACCAACCGACCGTTGGGACCCTCAGTTGCTCCTTTCTTAATCCGTAACGGGACCCTCTCCAACTGCGTACACACAACACAATCAAACTAATAACTTTTCTATAATTTAGGCTAGAGGGAACCATTTTCCCCTCACATTTAATGCAAAGAAAAATTCCCCTTTCTTCCAAATCCAAAATTCATCATGTAATTTATGAAATATATATATAAGAGTTAATTATCATTTACAAGCACCAGTTAACATATATTAATGAATCGCCTAATGCTTTATAAATATACAAAATTAATAATTGATTATTGAGTTTGATTATATAGTATGGGTTTGATTGCTGTCTATAAATATAGGATTGATGTTTAGGTAAAATAATATGGATCTATCCTAATAAAATAAAGATCTCTTTGAAAAAGATATTTCACTTGAGTATCAGAATGCCTTCTACAAATCAACAATCCATCAAAGTTAGCTCAACAAGAAAAGACGACCGAAAGATAGCACGATAAAAAAAGACAACGGACCCTCGAACCAATTCAATGTAAACACATTCTATTCAACTTTTAATGTATAAAACGCGCACTTTTGTAGTTAATATTTTCCTAATAAATAAACTTAATATTTTTTGTCTTTCCAACTTGTGTTGATTTTGTTGTTGTCTACGTTTATGTACATTTTACTTTGGCTTAGTTGAAAGTGAGAGTCTGAATATTTTTATTTATTTTTTGTTTCGTAATCAAAGTCAGAATCATATGTCTAAGAAATTTGAGTATTTTCTACTCAAACTAATAGACGCCATCAACAGAGACAATTTATTAATCATCAATGATAGATATTCCTAAAATGTTGTGGCTATGAAGTGTTGTTGTTTCCTAAAGACAAATGTTGATAAGTACTCCACACTTGTTCAAATTAAGAAATCAAAAGTGTTTTAAATTTAGTTAACTATTTTCTATCTTAATAAATTCTTTGATAAATTTTGTAGATAAAATATATCAAGTATAAAACATCCAATTGTAATAAGAAGAAAAATATTTATTACATTGATAATACAAATTAATTAACATTTATTTTATTAACTAGTTAAATATATTTAATAAGCTAAATTAAATATGTATTACTTAGTAAAACAACTTTTATAAAGTTTGGACTTCATTCTATATGCTCAAATTCAGTCTAAACTCTTGTGTCAACTCATTGTAGTTCTTGAATTTTTATCGGATTAAATTTTCTGTTTAATCACTTCTAACCGTGAATATAAAAAAAAGAAGGCAGTAAAAATAATTTATATGAAAAAGACTATGTAAACTTATTTATATAGAGTAAGTACGGTGTATGTTCCTTTGATTAATTTAAAGTAAGTTCGCTGGATATTTATAATGATATTTTATGTTTATTATTTAGAGACAACTAACATCACTTCCATTAGTCTTTTCTAAAGAAAAATATGTTTAGAAAATAACACATATAGCCCTTTATAATGGAAATCACAATTAAGAAAAGTGTAAATATGATTATCTTAAAATTTCTTATGCCTAGAAGCACTATAAAAAATCATTTATTCATTATAATTTAGTATTGTATCGTCCCCATTAGTATATTGACTTTTCCTGATAAAATAAGTTATTTCTACATATATTATGAGTTTGTTGATATATATCGTCAATATACAAATAATATAAATAATTTTCTTAGTATAAGATATTAATATATAAGCATCAATAAATGTATATAACACATAGATTTTATAACCGGTTTTATAAATATTCTTTATACTCAGTTTCGAACGTGAAAACATACTTAGACAATTGAAACTTTCGAACGTGAAATTGATCAAGGTCCAGATTCTCTAATGGAATTATTTTGTTTCTATATATGCTTTACAACCTTTTTATAAAATATCCTTTTTATCATATTAAATGTGTTATTTCACATTTTCCTTATTTCTCACTTAAAATAATAGAAATACGTGGAATTTCATCTTAAATAAATAAATAAAAGAAGGGAAATAAATTGATAAATTAATTTAATAAGATGAGAAATGAGTAGAAAAAGAAAAAAAAAAGCGGCAGATGAATAGAACAGATGAGCAACCAATCTTTTGATCTTGTGTACGACAATATTGGTTCGAATTTCGATAATGAAGTAATGATAAAGGAGAACAAAACGAAAAAACACAGCACGATAAAGATAGGCGATCCGTTCTATGGCTTGAAAAGAAATCATCCGAAGAATATAAAAACAGACTATTAATAATAGTATATGTGAGATGAAAGAGACCGTGTCAATAGGTAAATGCAATGTTTAACAAACATAATTCCGAATTCGCAAAGACATTAAAACATTATAAGGTCACAGACACTGGCTAATGGTAATAGGGTGGGCGAGGTTCGGCAACCTTTTTTCTTTAGGGATAGAGATGAAGTTCTGTTTGTTGGATCGGCTTGTCTTATTACTAATAGTATGTATATTTTTTTTAAGTGCATCATGAAGGATATTTTTTTTACTGTGATTTCATTACAAAATTACATTCTGTTTTTTTTTTCTTAAAAAAAACTTGAGTTTGGACAATTCGTAATAATTTGGTGAGATTTCAAAAGAAAGAAATCGTGTTGAATGACTTCATTGCAGATGATATGAAGTTATGTTAAGTCATAACTATTTATATAAAAACATAGTTTTATATAATAAAATAAACTGAAATTATGTCATATTACAAGAATTTTAGTTTTATAATAATATACCAATATCAATATATTTATTTTAAAAATAATAGTATATAATATATGATTATGTTTATATTAAAATATGAATAAAATTTTAAAAAGATATGATACATATGGTAACATCCCAAAATCCCAAAATACAGTAATAATCATAATCAGAATTTAATTACATTTAACAGTAAAACAGTGCAGTCTTTACACTAATAAAAACCTAATAAAGTCGAACGGCTTAAGTACAGAGTTAAATACAATACAGCAGTATTTCAAGGTTCAGATACGAACGGTTTTACAAACATTAACCGAACGTCCAAAAGCTAAACAGAAATACTAAGGGCTAAAACTTAACGAGCGCTCTAGGGCTCGGCTTTAACCTCTACTTCAACCAGATTGGCGTCTTCCAAATTTTCTTCTTCTAGCGCTTCTTCAAGCAATGCCTCTCCGTCTGCTCACATCCACACGGATGATCATTGCACAGACAAGACGGACGTACAGGTACGAATGACAACACAAGGAAATAACACAGGGTAAGCTTATATAAATTTAATTCATCAGTCATTCATACAAATAACCATATCATTATTTATAGAAATATCTCAACACATAAAATCGTCCAAAAACTCTCATAAGACAGACCGTCCGGACTGTATGAATCTGTGTATCTACAGGCGTTCGTGCACCCGGGTGATGTAGTAACTGATAAACACACAACAGCTGCCACCCGAGGTTAGCCCTATCAGTCCAAAGTACTCAGAAGGACTAGGACCTCCTACCGTTCCCACACATGACCTACTCCCCTCTACTTGAGGACGAGCACTCACGGAACATCAGGATGAACTGCCATCAGCAGCTTTACCACAGTCATACCACACACTTCTCAATACTTAATACAAGAGTCGTTCCTCCACGGAACGCTCGTCCAAATTCCACAACCATAGTTTCACCTCATATACTGTTCATCGTTAATAATTTTCCAATTTAATATCATTTTCATACTTCATTTAAATTTCATAAAAAGACGAACGTTCAGCCCCCTTCATAATGAGGACGAACGTTAACATGATCCAAAGAAGTTCTCGTTTCTGAACGGAAGGAAACGAACGTCTTTCCAAGGACGAACGTTATGACCACTTGAATCAGTTAAATGAACTGATTCTAGAACGGTTCACTTTATACTTGGAATAATTTAAGTATACTAACTATAAATCAACTTCAAAAGAATAAATACACCGCAAGGCTTTTAGATGCTGATACCGAGTACGAATTAATAAAAGACTAACCGTCAGTCAATGACCGAACGCGGTAATAGATATTTATTAAATATTTGGACGAACGCTATATACATACGTTTGGTCATCAAGTGTAAGGACGAGCGTTCGGTATAAGACCGAACGCCCCTCATAAAGAACGCTTTGGGTCAAGACCCATCGCTGATGCGAAATATTAATAGAATAGAAATTTATAAGGTAACCATAGGGAAGTGAATTATTTAGGAGTGACTAAGTATAGAAATTTGTATCTTTCCAGTTTCTCAATTTCTCACATCACACTCAGAGCACCTACGTTTGGCCGAACGCTCAAACGTAAGATTAATATAAGAGGGCGTTCGTCCTAAATCAGTATTCTTTCCAAATGAAACAATTCCGTTTTTGAAGGAAATTACAAAAACACCGAACGGTCAAAGACCGTTCGATAACGAACGTTCATTATCATAGCATTTCATATTCAAATTCTCACTTACAGTAACTCATTTTTCAGTATAAACTTGCATACATTTAACTACTCATATCATAACACCTTTCATAAATTTCATATATCATCTCATCATCCAGATCATATACCAAAGATCAATAATACAGATTTCATACTTCATAAATTCACACACGTCATACAGCACAACACATACACATGAATTAAACTTAATAAGCTTCCCTTACCTGGATCAGTAGTGAACGAACGTCCTAACTTGCAAAATTCTGAATTCGCCCAACTATCACTTCTATCCTCAGATCACTCAACTCTTGCGAGCTAAAATCATTTACAGAATCAAAATTTGATTCAGACAAAGAGAATGCAGGTAACCAGGTTTGGTTTTGCATGAAACCTAATAATAAATGATTAAGGGACGAACTTACCAGATTCAAAATTCTAACTTGTTCGGTTTGATGGAAAGCTTATGACGTCTGGATCACTTCTACGGTCTCTGAAATTGGATCGGAGAAGAAGAAAGTGAGTTATGGTAGAGAGAAGATGGAGGTTCTAGAGAGAAGGTAGAGAATTTGGAAATCAGAATTTTGGGGAAGAAGACGAAGCATGCAGAAGAGTGGAAAGAGTTTTTTTTTCAGAAAATCATTTTCCCCTTCCCATGCAGGACGAACGTCCATTCTCCTGCTGCCACTTGGATTCCACTAACGATTTCGAATGTTTCAAAGTGACACTTGACAGTTGCATGCAGAGTGGGGGTGAGTGCATTTTAATGGCACTGCACGTGTGGCGCGGTGCATTTAATGATGGTCAGAGTGTGGGGTTGGGTGCGTTTCTTGACACAAATTCTGAACAGAGTTTTTGGGTAATTAAAATGGGTTTTGACAGGTGGAGGCTGGTTGAGTTTTCAAGACCTTACACATATTATTAAAATAAAAAATTATATATTATTATCATTATAAAAGTATTAGTTATAAATACGTGTAAAAATTGTATATTGATTAGATCTTAAAACTAAAAGAATACATTACTTTTGTGTAAGAATTAGTTCATAAATTTCTGGTGTAACATCCCAAAATTATACAGTCAGCAACTATATAATAGAATATTAACATGTATTAATACAATAAAGCAGTTTTACAAATAACGAGAGTGCAAAAGTGGCCGAACGGCCTTACATGTACACATAAATAACGAGCGTTCACAAAAGAATTAGAACGACCGGTTTTCAAAACAATAACCGAACGTCCAACTATTTACAAACCACAAAAGAGCGCTCGCTCACAGCCGCTCACTAATCTAACTACACTACCTCAAACCGAATGTTCACTGTTCGGCCTTCACTTCCACTTCAACTAAATTTTTCTTCAGCAAGGATCTCCTCTTCCAGTGTTTGCTCCAAGGAAGTATCACCTTCTGCTCCCATCCACACGGATGATCATTGCAAGGACATGACGGATATACATATACAAGACAACACAATGGAAATGCAAGGGTAAGCTTATTGAATTTAATTCAAGTCAAACATACAGTTTATACATATCAAACATATCCATTCATTCATAACACATGCATTCAAATCAATACATTCACTCAATCAAGACCCTGATACTAGACCGACCGTCCGGACATGTATGAATCCTGTGTAGCTAAGGTGTCCGTGCACCCAGGTGAGTGACTGGAATACTCATCAGTTAGCCACCTGAGGTTAGTCTTTTATGTCCAAGTTACAGTTATGGACTAGACCTCCTGCCATTCCCACGCATGACATACTCATCTCTACTTGAGAACGAGCACTCACGGAATATCAGGATGAACCACCATCTAAGCTTACCACGTTCATACTCACAAATCTCAATTTCCAATCAAGAGTCGTTCCACCCTGGAACGCTCGTTCAAATTTCACAATCACAATTTCATTCCTCATGGTGTTCGCACATCTTAATTCAACCTCTTATTACCACTTTCATTCTTTGTTTCACTTGCATTAAAAGACGAACGTTCACTCCCCTTCATAACGAGGACGAACGTCAAGAGCTAGACCGAGAAAGACTCCTTTGAACCAGTTAAATGAACTGATTCTAGAACGATCCAAATAATACTTAGAAAAATCTAAGTTCCGTAGCACTTTGAAAGAATCTAATGGATAGGTAAAATCATAAGTTGTTTAGATAAATAAACTGAACAAGATTTAATTCAGGGTACAAGCCGCCAGTCAATGACCGAGCGTGAAAATAGACTTTTGATGAATTTTGGACGAACGTCACTGAAGTCTTTGGACGAACGTTATTAAAGATATTGGACGAACGCTGTTTGGATTTATGGACGAACGCTATTTCAATTTCAGGACGAACGCTATTACCGTTCGCTAATAATTTAGAGAAGGAACGAACGTTCGGTATATGACCGAGCGTTCTTTATCACATACTTATTGGACGAGCGTTCGGTATCAGACCGAGCGCTACTTCACATTTTAAAATTTTAGGGCGAGCGTTCGGTCTAAGACCGAACGTCACCTCAGGACGTACGTTTTCAGGTAGGGAACTTTTACTGATTCAAAATCAAAGAAGTTTGGGATTTCTATAAGATAAGATACTTAAAATTCATGTCTTACAAACTGACTAAGAGTTCAAAAGGATGTTATCAAGCTTCTCAATTCTCACGCAACACTCATGAAGGGTACGTCTGGCCAAATGCTCAAACATAAAGCTATTTAAGAGGGCGTTCGTCCTCAAAGGAAATCCTTTCCAAATGAAAGGGTCCAACTACTACTAGAATTTACTGATAATACCGAACGGTCAATGACCGTATCGATACGAACGTTCAATTTCATGCATTTTTCATATAAAAATCCTCTTTTACAGTAACTCATTTTCCAGTATAACTTACATTCATTCAATTAATCGTATCACAGTATACTCTCAACTTCTCAATCTTTGAATCAAAATCATATACCAACATCAAATATCAAAATCACAGTACATACAAATTTACAGAACATTCATACGCACAAATGTATAGTTCCCAGTACATACATGCAACACTTTCATATATCATCTCAGCATCATGTTCATAAACTCAAAAGTCAAATATCAGAAATCATATTTTCAAGCATCACATACGCGCATGCAGTACAAACATCACATGAATTAAACCAATAAGCTTCCCTTACCCGGATCCAGCAGTGTACGTTCGTTCTTCAGAAAAATCAGATCCCAGTACCCTCTTTTCTACCCTTTACGATTCAACCCAAAACTTCCTTAAACTAAAATTACAGAAACCAAATAATGGTTCAGAGAAGACTCATGCAGATTCAAAAGGAAGCTTGCATGTTGAAAATGAAGAGTAGTTGAGGACGTGAAACTTACCCGTTTCAGAATCCAAAACCAATCGGTTTGATGGAAAGCTCACGGTGCAGGGACGCTTCTCACGGTGCTGAAACGTGAACGGAGCAAAGGAGGGTGAGTTGCAGAAGAGAGAAGATGGAGGTTCTAGAGAGAAAATAGAGAGTTTGAGATCAGAGAGTTGGAGGAAGAAGATGAAGTGTGCAGAGAAGGGGAAGAGTTTTCCAGAATTCAGTTTTCTCTCCCCAGGCAGGACGAACGTCCATTCGCCTGCTGCCACTTGGATTCCATTAACGTTTTAGAACGTTCCAAAACGACACCTGGCCGTGGCATGCAGAGTGAGTTCGTGTGCTTATTTAATGGCACGGAACACGTGTCACGCACATTAATGGAAGCAGAGTGGTGACTAAGCACACTAATTAATGGGGCGTGACAATCCCCCTAACTACAAAAATTTTCGTCCTCGAAAATTGAAGACTTACCAGGAAATAGATGAGGATATAAGTCCTTCATGGCATCTTCAACTTCCCACGTAGAGTCACCAGTTTTGTCGTCCCACACCACTTTTACTAAACGAACGTCCTTTCCTTTGTATAGCTTGGTGCGTTCGTCTTCAATGCGAATTGGCTTCATCTCAAACGTTCGGTCTTGACGAAGACGAACATTCTCCAGCTCCAATATGTGCGAGGGATCAGCTACGTACTTTCGAAGTTGCGAGACGTGAAACACTGGATGAAGGTTGGACAATTGTGGAGGCAAGGCTAGCTCGTATGCAACAGGTCCAATCCTTCTCAAAATCTGATATGGCCCCACGAACTTGGGAGACAACTTCTTTGATCTCAACGCTCGTCCTACTCCAGTAGTTGGATTTACCCTTAGAAAAACATGATCGCCAGCTTTGAACTCCAGAGGTCGTCTCCTCTTGTCTGCATATGACTTTTGCCTACTTCTGGACGTCTTCAACCTCTCTTGAATCAGCTTCACCTTTTCAGTTGTTTGTTGAACGAGCTCCGGTCCTGTTAATATGTTTTCTCCTTCTTGAAACCAGCAAAGTGGTGTGCGGCATCTACGTCCGTATAGTGCTTCGAAGGGAGCCATTCCAATGCTTGACTGGAAGCTGTTGTTGTAGGTGAACTCAACTAAAGGCAAGACCTCATCCCAAACGCCCATGTGATCGAGTACGCACGTTCTTAGCAAGTCTTCAAGCGTCTGGATTGTTCTCTCGGATTGACCGTCCGTCTGAGGGTGGTACGCTGAACTCATTTGGAGTTTACTGCCCAGCTCACTTTGCAACGACTGCCAAAACCGAGAGGTGAACCTTGTGTCTCGGTCAGAGATGATGCTGGACGGCACTCCATGCAGACGAACGATCTCTCTAATATAGAGTTTGGCTAAGTTAGTCAGTGACATCTTCAGGTTGATGGGTAGGAAATGAGCACTCTTCGTTAAGCGATCCACTATCACCCAAATGGAATCGTGATTCTTGAATGTGCGAGGCAAGTGTGTCACGAAGTCCATTGAAATGCTGTCCCACTTCCATTCGGGAATCTCCAAAGGTTGCAGTAGGCCGCCCGGTCTTTGGTATTCAGCTTTAGCACGTTGACATGTTAGACATGATGCCACAAAGCGTGCAACATCATTCTTCATCCCTGGCCACCAGAATGATTGCTTCAAATCGTGATACATCTTAGTCATGCCTGGGTGCATGCTAAGACGGCTGTGGTGTCCTTCGGCCAAAATGATCCGTTTCAATTCTCCATCATTGGGAACGCACGTCCTACCCATGTAACGTAGTAGGCCGTCCGTCCCAGCGTTGAACCCCTTTCCTTGATCTGTGCCGAGCGCGCCTCTTATCTTCATTAATTCTTCATCCTCAAACTGCTTCATTCTGATTCGTTCAAACACGCTACTGGATATCCTAAGGTTGCAGCATTTGATGCTGTTCGGTTCCAAATCGAACTGCAACCTTAAGTCTCTAAAGCTTTCCACAAGGCTCAATTCACGTACCATCATGGATGACACATGCACCACCTTTCTGCTAAGAGCGTCCGCCACCACGTTCGCTTTACCAGGATGATAAAGCAACTCAAAGTCATAATCTTTTAGGAATTCCAGCCACCTCCGTTGCCTCATATTCAACTCCTTTTGATCAAAGAGGTACTTGAGACTCTTATGATCACTGAAAACTTGAAAGACGGATCCATACAAGTAATGCCTCCAAATCTTCAAGGCAAAGACGACCGCTGCCAGCTCTAGGTCGTGTGTTGGATAATTCTTCTCATGTATCTTCAATTGCCGAGAGGCATACGCCACCGCTCGTCTTTCTTGCATTAGAACGCACCCCAAACCTTGGTGAGATGCATCACAGTAAACCTCAAATGGCTTAGCCGTGTCTGGAATCACTAGGACTGGAGCGCTCGTCAGCTTCTGCTTCAGCTCTTGGAAGCGTTCTTCACACAAATCCGTCCATGCAAATGGTTGGTCCTTCCTGGTCAGCTGGGTTAAGGGTGCTACTATCTTAGAAAATCCTTCTATAAACCTCCTATAATAGCCTGCGAGCCCCACGAAACTTCTCACTTCCGTGACAGAGCGTGGACTCTCCCATTCCATGACCGCTCGCACCTTAGCAGGATCAACTGAAATTCCACCCGCGGACACAACGTGACCCAAGAACTGTACTTCCTTCATCCAGAATTCACACTTGGATAACTTAGCATACAGTTCTTTTTCTCTCAACACTCCAAGTACCACCCTTAAGTGCTCTTCATGCTCTTCACAGCTCTTGGAGTAGATGAGAATATCATCAATGAACACTACCACGAACTTGTCCAAATACGGCCTAAAGATGCGATTCATGTAATCCATAAAAACAGCTGGAGCGTTCGTCACGCCGAACGGCATCACTACGTACTCATAGTGTCCGTACCGAGATCTAAAGGCCGTCTTCTGAATGTCCTCATCTTTAACTCGAATCTGATGATAACCCGATCTTAGATCAATCTTTGAGAAGACGCTCGCTCCATGCAATTGATCAAGTAGATCGTCAATCCGAGGCAGTGGGTATTTATTCTTGATGGTCAGCTTATTCAATTGACGATAATCAATACAAAGCCGAGAGCTGCCATCCTTCTTCTTTACTAACAATACGGGCGCTCCCCAAGGTGACACGCTTGGACGGATGAACCTCTTGTCCATCAATTCTTCAATTTGTTTCTTGAGTTCAACCAATTCAGCAGGTGCCATTCTGTATGGTTGAACGGATATGGGAGCTGCGGTTGTCACCAAGTCAATGGTAAACTCAACCTCACGAACGGGTGGTAATCCAGGCACCTCATCCGGAAAGACGTCCGGGAATTCGTCCACCACCGCTCGTCCTTCAGTGTACTTATTGGACGAACGTTCACAGCTCTTATCCACAACCCCTATGTCTTCATGCGTCATAATCAAGAAACAACTCGCGCCCTCCATGATGTCTTCTTTCAACTGGCCGAGTGTCACCCCCAACTCTTCGTCATTTTCTTCCGGAAAAATCAACTCCTTAGCTCCACAATCTATGAGAATGCGATTGGTATTCAGCCAATCCATTCCCAGAATTACTTCTAAGTCTTTGAGAGGCAAACATATGAGGTTCACCTTATACTTACGCCCTTCAACCTCAAGAGGACATCTAACACATACGGTAGACGTTCTCACCTCACCAGCAGCTGGTGTTGACACCACTAAATCAAACTGCATCTCGCTCTCCACTAACCCCAACTTATCAACGCACGCCTTCGAGATGAAGGAGTGTGTCGCCCCCGAGTCAAACAACACACAACAATTCATTCCATACAACAAGCACTGGCCAGTGACGAGCGTACCTGAGCTCGCTGCTTCTGCACCCGTGATCGCATATACACGTCCAACAGCCTGGGCTCGTCCACCACCTCTAGTCTGATTTCTTCCAGTGTTGGGTGGTCTCATCACTGCACGTCCACCCATATTGCACTCGTTCTCTAGGTGGCCATGTCTTCTACAACGTGAGCAGTACTTTACTCCTACCAATTGAGGGCATGAGGATCTGAAATGGGGTCCTCCACACTGAAAGCATTTAACCGGCCCTTGTTGGTTTGATTGTCCAGCAACTACCATAGCTTGCGATCCACTCGCCTGAGCTGGACGAGCGTACGGGGTCCTGTTCCTATTCACATTGGGTCTCGACAGAATTGGCCCTCTTGACATTTGTTGTTTCTTCTGTTGTTCCGCCTCAGCCATATTTTTCTCCAGCACTTTGGCCCTCTCAACCATGGCTGGAAACGTCCGAATGCACAAGCTAGAGATCAACACCTTGAGATCACTTCTCAGCCCGTTCTCAAACTTTCTACACTGCCACTGCTCACTTGTCGCCATAGTGTTGAATCTTACCAAGTGCTTGAACTTATTTGTGTACTCTGAAACGGACATCCCTCCCTGGACTAGTTGAAGAAATTCCACTTCCTTAGCAAACCGCACGCTGTCTGGGAAATATTCCTCATAAAACTTTGTCCTGAATACTTCCCAATTAATGGGGCTGTGCGCGTCCGTCAATATAGCTTTCACGCTCGCCCACCAGTGACTCGCTTCTCCAGTGAGTAAATATTCAGCGTACGCCAACCGATTTGCATCTGGGCACCGTTTGGCGTTGAAAATCCGTTCCATATCCCCCAACCATTGATCAGCCTCGTCAGGGAGGCACTTCCCACTGAACTTAGCTGGGTGATGCTGCAGGAAGCTCTCCAAACTCCACTCAGCAGTATGTGGGGCAGCGTTTGAAGAGGACGCTCCAGGCGTACCCCTGGTGGCAGCAATAATCTCCATCAGCTGCCTTTGAGTGGCTTCAGAGTTGATGCGTGCAGCCTCCAAACTCTGTAGAGCAGCAGCGTTCTGCTCCATTAGAGTGGTATTTTGTTGCTGTAATCTCTCAATCACAGCCTCCAACATCCTATTGTGGTTGGGAGCGTCAGATTCGTTAGGCTGCGGGGGAGGAGGTAATCTAGGCGCCATTCGTCCTCTGGACCAGAGAAAACGAACGTTAGAATTGTTCAAGAGTTAAAAATAATAACTCATCAAACACATAATAAGCACACAGCAAAAACGCAATGCACTCATAACCTACAGCGTCCTTAAGAGAACAAAACTGCTCTGATACCAATAATGTAACATCCCAAAATTATACAGTCAGCAACTATATAATAGAATATTAACATGTATTAATACAATAAAGCAGTTTTACAAATAACGAGAGTGCAAAAGTGGCCGAACGGCCTTACATGTACACATAAATAACGAGCGTTCACAAAAGAATTAGAACGACCGGTTTTCAAAACAATAACCGAACGTCCAACTATTTACAAACCACAAAAGAGCGCTCGCTCACAGCCGCTCACTAATCTAACTACACTACCTCAAACCGAATGTTCACTGTTCGGCCTTCACTTCCACTTCAACTAAATTTTTCTTCAGCAAGGATCTCCTCTTCCAGTGTTTGCTCCAAGGAAGTATCACCTTCTGCTCCCATCCACACGGATGATCATTGCAAGGACATGACGGATATACATATACAAGACAACACAATGGAAATGCAAGGGTAAGCTTATTGAATTTAATTCAAGTCAAACATACAGTTTATACATATCAAACATATCCATTCATTCATAACACATGCATTCAAATCAATACATTCACTCAATCAAGACCCTGATACTAGACCGACCGTCCGGACATGTATGAATCCTGTGTAGCTAAGGTGTCCGTGCACCCAGGTGAGTGACTGGAATACTCATCAGTTAGCCACCTGAGGTTAGTCTTTTATGTCCAAGTTACAGTTATGGACTAGACCTCCTGCCATTCCCACGCATGACATACTCATCTCTACTTGAGAACGAGCACTCACGGAATATCAGGATGAACCACCATCTAAGCTTACCACGTTCATACTCACAAATCTCAATTTCCAATCAAGAGTCGTTCCACCCTGGAACGCTCGTTCAAATTTCACAATCACAATTTCATTCCTCATGGTGTTCGCACATCTTAATTCAACCTCTTATTACCACTTTCATTCTTTGTTTCACTTGCATTAAAAGACGAACGTTCACTCCCCTTCATAACGAGGACGAACGTCAAGAGCTAGACCGAGAAAGACTCCTTTGAACCAGTTAAATGAACTGATTCTAGAACGATCCAAATAATACTTAGAAAAATCTAAGTTCCGTAGCACTTTGAAAGAATCTAATGGATAGGTAAAATCATAAGTTGTTTAGATAAATAAACTGAACAAGATTTAATTCAGGGTACAAGCCGCCAGTCAATGACCGAGCGTGAAAATAGACTTTTGATGAATTTTGGACGAACGTCACTGAAGTCTTTGGACGAACGTTATTAAAGATATTGGACGAACGCTGTTTGGATTTATGGACGAACGCTATTTCAATTTCAGGACGAACGCTATTACCGTTCGCTAATAATTTAGAGAAGGAACGAACGTTCGGTATATGACCGAGCGTTCTTTATCACATACTTATTGGACGAGCGTTCGGTATCAGACCGAGCGCTACTTCACATTTTAAAATTTTAGGGCGAGCGTTCGGTCTAAGACCGAACGTCACCTCAGGACGTACGTTTTCAGGTAGGGAACTTTTACTGATTCAAAATCAAAGAAGTTTGGGATTTCTATAAGATAAGATACTTAAAATTCATGTCTTACAAACTGACTAAGAGTTCAAAAGGATGTTATCAAGCTTCTCAATTCTCACGCAACACTCATGAAGGGTACGTCTGGCCAAATGCTCAAACATAAAGCTATTTAAGAGGGCGTTCGTCCTCAAAGGAAATCCTTTCCAAATGAAAGGGTCCAACTACTACTAGAATTTACTGATAATACCGAACGGTCAATGACCGTATCGATACGAACGTTCAATTTCATGCATTTTTCATATAAAAATCCTCTTTTACAGTAACTCATTTTCCAGTATAACTTACATTCATTCAATTAATCGTATCACAGTATACTCTCAACTTCTCAATCTTTGAATCAAAATCATATACCAACATCAAATATCAAAATCACAGTACATACAAATTTACAGAACATTCATACGCACAAATGTATAGTTCCCAGTACATACATGCAACACTTTCATATATCATCTCAGCATCATGTTCATAAACTCAAAAGTCAAATATCAGAAATCATATTTTCAAGCATCACATACGCGCATGCAGTACAAACATCACATGAATTAAACCAATAAGCTTCCCTTACCCGGATCCAGCAGTGTACGTTCGTTCTTCAGAAAAATCAGATCCCAGTACCCTCTTTTCTACCCTTTACGATTCAACCCAAAACTTCCTTAAACTAAAATTACAGAAACCAAATAATGGTTCAGAGAAGACTCATGCAGATTCAAAAGGAAGCTTGCATGTTGAAAATGAAGAGTAGTTGAGGACGTGAAACTTACCCGTTTCAGAATCCAAAACCAATCGGTTTGATGGAAAGCTCACGGTGCAGGGACGCTTCTCACGGTGCTGAAACGTGAACGGAGCAAAGGAGGGTGAGTTGCAGAAGAGAGAAGATGGAGGTTCTAGAGAGAAAATAGAGAGTTTGAGATCAGAGAGTTGGAGGAAGAAGATGAAGTGTGCAGAGAAGGGGAAGAGTTTTCCAGAATTCAGTTTTCTCTCCCCAGGCAGGACGAACGTCCATTCGCCTGCTGCCACTTGGATTCCATTAACGTTTTAGAACGTTCCAAAACGACACCTGGCCGTGGCATGCAGAGTGAGTTCGTGTGCTTATTTAATGGCACGGAACACGTGTCACGCACATTAATGGAAGCAGAGTGGTGACTAAGCACACTAATTAATGGGGCGTGACATCTGGAGATTCACTACAAAAAGAGAAATGATACTAGAAAAAATTGTAAGTAGTAAATGGTAGAAGGTATATGTAATTGAGGATGAACAAGAAATAATAAAAAACAAAATTAAAAGTTTACTCAGTTTCTCTATCAAAAAATGGACTAAAGAGAAAAATGTATGAGTATAAGATCTCATTATTAGAGAATATAAGAGTCACTAAACAATTGTACAAGACGATATATGAGTGAGTAGACAGAAAGAAATTAAATGGTGTAAAGAGAACATCTGGTTGTATGTTAATGAACACGAGTGGATAATATTTTAGTGAGTGAATATTGAAATATTTTGTTGGAAAATTAGTAAGAAGTTAAAGAAAAGCATTATGAGATGAGTGGAGGGGTTGTGGGTGGTCGGGGCATGGTGGTACGTAGAAGCGACAGAAACTTTACATAGGAAATTGGCAAAAAGTAAAAGAAGGGAATAGGTTGTATTGTAGGTGGTTGAGATGGTTAGCCGTTGGAGTTATCACTGTTTTGTCCCCTAAAATCCCTTTTGCGCTGCTTTAAATTTTGTAAGCATTAGAGGACAGAAACAAAGGTAAAGAGAGATGGTGTGAGATGCGTGGTGCATGTGCTGCCTGCGTCTTCTTCTGCTCACCACAGCCAAAACCCTTTATTCCATCTTATGAACTGTATCAATCCTGAGACACTAAAGGACCATGCTATCGCTGCCCCAACGCTCCATAGAGGGAGCAAGCACCCATTAAGAGTCTCTTTCACCTTTTTCTCCACGCATTTCTTTTCCCCTACTCTGCATCACAACAATTCTCTCTTCTCCCTCTGTGGGCTACTGTGTTCCTCTTCTCCAACCCATTAACGTACAACAACTTCATAAACATCTTAACTTAACACTTCTCACCCTTCTTTCCCTTTTCTCTCTTTCTTTTCACTTTTGTTTTTTAGTGCTCTACATTTATGTCACTTATTCTAACTTTTTTATCCATCTTCATCTTATCGATAAGATATGCGTTGGAATTCCATATATCAATCCAAGTCTTTTATTCATATATATATATCGATGAGATTTTTTTTAAATAATAAATCCTAAAGTTAAAAAATAACATTTGAAAAATGGATTTGTTTTTGGTAAATTACAAAACTTACATAACAAATAATTAGTGATGTGTTGAATTATAAAACTCATAATAATTATATCAATACATATAGTAATACTAATATTATTATTAATTGAATTAATAGTGATAACAATACTAATACAAATAATGTTAACCTTAATAACAATAATACCATTAACAATAATCCTAATTGTGATATCCCATTTCAATAGTCTAAACACTATTGAGGAAATATCACATATTCAATAGACTATAACCGTTAACCAAGTAAAAAGAAAATATATAAAAGTGTCAAAACAAAATTATAAGTCAAATTTATATGCACAACTATAATATAAGACTATCTACTTATTTACAAAAGATTCTTACAATTTCAACCAAAAAAAACCCTAACTACACTAAACAAACTCATCATTCGCACCCTCGTCGCCTAGGGCTTACTCTACTGATAAATCATCTCCTTCTGCTCATACTCATCAGGTGATCATTCAAATCATACAACAAACACAAACAAACAAACAACATAACAAGGGTAAGCTAATATCAAAACAATAAAACATGAAATTCACAAAATAACATATAATAATTTCATTTCAAATTAAGCACAACATCCGAAGATTGAGCTCCTACAATAATACATATACTACTTGAAACAATCATTAAGAATTTCACTTTAAAAACTCTTTTCAAACCATACTTCAATACATATATAACCTCATGCAAAAACTATAATAATAATCAATATGTATTATCAAAAAAACTTTAGAGTATCAATGCATCTCCCCATCCATAAGAAATAAAAGAAAAGAAAGCAAAAACTCAAACTGTAAACAAGATGCCCAGCATCAAAACACTGGTGTCAGCGTCATACCTACAATGGACAAGTGGCACTCAGCACCCAAATACACCGCTCAACACCCAAAAGTCAGAGAACTCAATGACTTTGTGATGCTCAATATCCTGGTGTAAGACCTAGATAAAATAAAAATACCTTTTATTTTTATTTTTATATTTTCTAATAATAAATATTTGATTATGGAATGATATTGGGTGATAAAAGTGTTTAAGAGTTGTATAAAAATTAATTAATAATTTCTTTTATTTTAATTTTCAAAATGAGATGACGAAAGATTTATATACAAATGTTTGCACAAAAATATTAGCGAGTTATCGTTGTCCTAGTGGATAAACAGTGATTGTGTATTTTGTGTGTGCTTGACTGATCCTCTTCGAATCTCTCGCAATCTTAGAAGGTTTTTATTTTTTATTTTTTTTGGGACCACTACGTAAGAAAGAGAGATTTAATTGGTCTTCATTCATTTTTTAAGCTTTTGATGGGGTCAGGAGATAGTTTTAACCAATAAGATTTGATTTTAAATCGGTATGGCCAATAAGAAAAAATATTTGTTATTAGAGTGATAGTATGATGACACACTTTTACATAACTTTTACATTTATTTGACACAGGGTACAAGGGTAAAATGGTCATAAAAGTATAAAGTTTTGTATTTTTTTAAGAAAGAAGAGAGTAAAAAGTAAGTAAGGGTAAATGTCAAATGAATGTAAAAAATCTAGGTGTGTTAAAAAATATTTTTGTTTGTTTTTATGCTTGCAAAGGGGAGAAGTGTTTTTGTTTTTGAGTCATGGTAACATGACACACATTCACATTCATTTGACACACCTAATAAGGGTAAAATGGTCTTAAAAGGATGAATTTTTGTAGTTTTACGAAAAAGAAGAAAGTAAAAAGTAAGGAAAGGTAGTGTCAAATAAATGTAAAAAAATTATGTGTGTCAAAGTATCATTTTTCTTTGTTTTTAGGTCCTCCTTAGTTTAGCAATAGAAGAGAGAGGTGTGGTCCCATAACCTTGATTAACCAATAGGATTAGAGATTGAAGTTTTTTTTTTCTTTGCATGCACAATATTGTTGTTTTGAGAGAGTGTAAAACGTTATTATTTTCTCTTCTTCTACGAGACAGAGAGCAGTGGAAGTGGTTGTTCTTTTTTTCTACCTCTTTTCTTGGCTTTGCACACGAGAGGCTAGGGGAAGAATCTTAACAAATTTATTTGAAGAAATAAGGGAAGGGGTTTCAGACCGTTAGGAGAGTTAATTGAGGTTAGTGGGTTTGAGTAGTAGGTTTATAAGCGGTATTTAGGGTAAAACTTAGGAGTGATATCCACTGTAGCCGTGAGGGAAAAACACGAAAACATGGAGATAATTTTGGGAAGCAGCCATGAGGGGTGGAGAAGAAGCCCTAGTTTCTTTGCTTCCACTTAGAACGTTGTGGAGGAGTGGGAGAGTTTCCATCTTTCCATTCGGACGTGCGATTGCTCTTAGAGGAAGGGTGCCTCTCCAATCAGACCTAGATCTATTAAGGAAGCATTAGAAGCCTTCTAGAAAACACAGGTAAGGGGAGTAGCTAGGATTGTCTTGTATAGGTAGGGTTTGGTGATGTATGTTTTCCTCAATGCATGTTGTATATATATGGTTGTTGGTGCCTCTTCTTTTTCATGTAAGTAGCCGTTTGATCCTAGTAGGGATAAAATTGGTGTTGTGTGTTCGAAGCGTGGGAGAATGGGGCGGCTTACTCGAGTGGGTAGAGTGTGGAATGGCAGTGTTATAAGGGAGGGGCTCACGAGTTTCTATTTTGCATGGGTAGAGAGGAGTGAAGGAAAATGGAGGAGTACGATAGAGGAAGAGTGTGTTAGAGAATAAATAAAGGTTTAAAAAGAGGAAGATAAAGAGTAAGGTAGAAAGCAGTTAGTGGGTAGTGAGTTTAAGCTTTTAGGTCTAAATGAAGGGACTTGGAACGGAGAAGGCGTGAGGGTTGATAGAAAGCTAGAGGGGAAAAAAGGGTATATGGAAAAAGAAAGGAAAAGATGAAGATGAAGGGGAAGATGCAATGATTTATGTAAAGTATGGTGAGTTTAGGGTTAAGTGGAGTAAGTGTGAGAAAGAGAGGAAAGGGATGAGTTGAGAGTAGATGTGAGAGATGTTGTTCAAGAAAAGATGAAGGAAGGTGATGGTTTTGGACTTTGGCTACATGGGGAAGAAGCTTTACGTTAGTGAGAGGGTGGAAGTTTTGGATGTGAGTTTAGAAGTGACTAGAGGGTGGCATAAGGGAGTGCTTCGTGAGAGCAAGATGAAAGGTGGTGATGGGTTAGAGTTAAACAGTAGAGGTGATGAATTAAAGGATTTAGTGAGTGAGGTTTTCATGGAGAGGGATATGTGATCTGGTGCATGAATGAAAGAAGGAAAAAAGAAAAGAGAGGAGAGATTGAGGAAAGGGTTTTACGGGTTTTTGTATGTTTATAGACAAATTTGAACCAAAAATTACGGATCTAGGCAAAAATTTTAAAAATGACTGAAGTAGGCAAGTCGTGGGGCCCAAACAACTTCAATGAAGAAGTCGTGCCCCCTACACGACTTCACCTTGTATGAGCATAAACTCTTTGGTAATTGATTACGCCAAGGTTGTAATCGATTACCAGCAGTTTCAGTGAGCAAAAAAATCTCTGGTAATCAATTACAGCAGGGTTGTAACTGATTACCAAAGGGTGATATGTTTTGTTTTTATGGTTTTTGACATACTTATTTACAATGTCTTTTGTTATTGATTGACAATTTTGTTTTTTTGATTGTGTTTATAGAAAAAGAAATTTAAATCATCATTCTTTTAATCTAAAAACAAAATAAATCCCTACAACAAAATTAATAAGAAATAGTAATAGTGTTTTATTAATTAGTGAAGAGATTACAAAAAGGTAAGATTAAGAAAAAACTATTGATGAAATGGACATGTCCCCCTATGATGACCTTCATTGTGGAGGTAAGAGCTTTTTTTCAGCTGATCTGAAGTGGATTCATCCATCTAAATACGGATTCTGGTCGTAGTTGGTCTTTTGGATGCCTTGCGTCGCATTTGAGGATCTGGTATGAAGTTTGGACTAGTATATGCAGACCAATAGTCTTCATTTTGGATGGGGTGAAATTATACTTCGTAGACCTTGTAAATGTTGTTAAGACTGTACACTGGATCGCTATATTGGGTTTGTTGTATATGGGAATATGCACAAACAACAATGACATGGGAGACGAGTAGCTTGGAAGTGATAAAATGCAGATTGTTGATTTTTTCGAATAATGTCGGTGATTTCTTCAGGATATTGATGGCCTGCTTGTAGCATGTACTGTGTTTTTAAGCCTTGTTCAACAAACCATGATTGTGTCCTCTCAAATGTTGTTTTGATCAAAGCAGAAATTAGTAATGAACGTGCTCCCTTTAAAACGAAGTTCATGCACTCAAAAAGATTAGTGGTCATATGTCCATATCTTCTGCCTCCATTAAAACCTGAGACCATATTGTAATCGATTAAAGAAACCATGTAATCGATTACCATGAAATTCTACCCCTATAAATTTAACTTTTTGTCTCTCCTCTCGCACAACCACACTTTCCACTCGTAGAACAACACCCCTCCTCCCTTAGAGCACCTTCCAAAGCTCAAAAATCACCCCTTCTTCTACTCCTTTCACTTCTAATCAACATTTTCCCATTTCCCTTTCAATTCTCTTCAATTTGCACCGATTGAAATCTCAAATGGCGAATTCTTCAAAGAGGCAAAGTGTTAGGGGCTCATCTGCTTCAGTTGTAGGACGTCGCCACCATCAATCCTCACCGATTGAAAGCTTACCTTCACCCTCACCACCACCGTCACCGAATCAACCACGCCCAAATCTTCTGTTTTCTACCTCTACACAATCAGAAAGATATTTCTCACTCTTTTTGTGACCGTGAGGTTATTGAGCCTAAACACCTTGATGAAGAATATTTTAATGATGAAAATTTTGAATTTTACCTTATGCTGGCAAATCTGAGTTTGGGTGATTTTGTCTGTCATTACTCACATTTCTACCCTGATTTAGTATGTATTTTTTTTAGCAACCTCAAAATATCTGAAAATGGAACCATTAAGAGTGAGGTGAAAAATTTTAAAATGATTATCAAACCTAGCCTATTAGCTTCCATAGCCAACCTATCATCTGTCGGCTTGAATTTTGAAGGTAATTTACTTGAGGAATGAGCGGATCAATATAATATTTACGAAGCTAGAAAAATGATTTCTTTTTCCAACAAACCCCTTATTGGTAGAATTCTAGTCGGCTCTATGACAATCGAGGCTAGAATATTACATTATGTTATATGTTTTGTTTTGCTTCCTCGTATTTCTAACGTTGTACAGGCTACTGAGGAAGATCTTCTTTTAATGTGGATTATAATGACGGCAAAGCAGATAAACTTGGGTCATCTTAGGATGAACAAGGCTTTGAGGCCAGGGGCACCATTACCCTATGCATTTTTGGTCACCCGGATTATGTAACATTTTCATATTCCATTGGATGATGAAATACTTGTCCCAAAGAAGAGGAAGTTCACAATAACAGCAGAAGTGATAATGTCCTTTGGATTAAAAAAAAACCCTTGACAATCAAGGGGTTCACAAAAATTCTCCTGCTCCTCCTAAACGGCATCGTGTTGAATGTCCTCAACAACAACCACCTCTCCTTCAACAAGACACTTCTTCACTTCATGACATTGTGAGGATGATCAATAATCTGCGAACATTTGTTGGGGACAACTTCAACACTATGAATGATAGTATGAATGCTAGATTTGAACAATTTGAGCTAAACATGGGTGACCGCTTTGATACAATTGATGCTTGAGTTGAACATCTTGAGCAAGATATGCAGTATCTGTGACATCATTTTGGTCCACATGGCAGATCTTCTTCATAGATTAATTTCCATCTAATTATATTGTCTTGTAATTTTATTTTAAGCTTTTTCTTTTGTAATGCATTTCTAATTTAATAAAATAGTTCATATTTTCTTTATGACTTTCTTTTATGCTTTTAATTTCTACTTACATTCAAAGAATGACTCATGTAAATGTAATCAACAACAATGTGTTTACAATAATTAAAATCCGTACACAACAATAACATACAAATATGTTACAAGAGCATGTTAATGTAATCAAGAAACATAGCATACATTCATGGTCCAAAACCAAAAAAAACTCTTTGCTTAAACACCAAAACTCTCTAGTAATCCATTACAATCCTGTTGTAATCGATTACCAGAGAGTTTTATGCCCACTAACATTGCTAGTAATCGATTACAACCTTGGTGTGATCGATTACCAGAGAGTTTTTGTTTATACAAGTTGAAGTCGTGCCCCCCTACACGATTTCAGCACGCAGTAATCGATTACAAGGCTTGGTGATTACCACCCACTAAAATCGTTTTTGGGGTGCACGACTTCACCTCTAAATCATGTCTCAAGGTGAAGTCGTGTAGGGGGGGCACAACTTCTTCATTTGAAGTTGTCTAGGCCCCCCACAACTTGCCTACTTCGGTAATTTTTGGTTCAAATTTGCCTATATACGTACAAAAGCCGGGTTTTACGTGAGTGAGATTTGTGAAGAGTGTTATATACCTTGTGTTATTATTTCAACAATCTCGAGTCTTCGTTGAATAGAAAGTGAGTGTATGAGGGAGGTGTTGTGCAAAGTTGGTAGTAAGAGAAGAGGGAAAGTGTGAGCTCAAGTAGAGTTAGGTAGAGATGTGGAAAATGGGGTTATGGGAGATGTTGGGTGTTGTGGGCTTAAATGAAAAGAAGAGAGAATGCATTGCATGGAATGCTCATGTCTTTCTCGTAGTGTAATGAGTGAGGGAGAAAGAGTGAGCTTTTGGAGAAGAAAACAGGATTGAGAATGAAGGACAAATGGAGAAATAATTCTCTGCATGAAAAGAGATACATCTTGTGGTTTGAGGAAGAGTTCTATTTTTGTTAGGGCGTTCTTGTAAACAAAATGGTAGACAAAATCGGGTGGGTCCTACTTAGTTTCCTTTTCTCTAATTAATATCTTGGTATTTGAGAATGGCGTGTAGTGTTTTAGGTGTAGAGAAGAAGAATCCCCTTTTGCCTGGTGTTTTTTTTTTAATTTAAAAAGAACGTTATTAGTATTAGGAGTTGATTCTCGAATTTGTATATTAAGATAGTGAAGAGATGAATTTTTGCATGGCAGGGTACATCTTTGGTTGAAAAAAAAATGAGGGTTCGTGTTTAGGTAGAAAGGAATTATATGGGGCAGAAGGCACAAACTATTTTTCGTGTGGGCCGTGAATTCTATGAGTGAGAACAAGTTATGATGACACAATGCAAGGAAACAAAATTGGTTTGTGAATGGTTTGGTTGTGATGTTAAAGTTGTGATGAGAGATGTTATGATTATTATGTGTTTAAAATTATTATTGTGTAATGTATGTTATGATATTTTTGGTTGTTCACCCTTGCATGTTCGTGGTTGTGGTTTCCACCTACGATGATCGTACTAGTACGGGAGTAGATGGCGTTGCAGATAAGACCGGATCGAAGTAGCTAACGAGAGTTGGGATCTTTTATTTCCGAGTTGATTATTTATTCATTGTTTAATACTCTGTATTTTTATTATAAAAGAGATAATTTGAGATTTTTATTTTGAACAAACGATGTTTAAAGTTATGTTTTTGCTTTCGCATTTTAATAGTATAAAGTTTAATTATCTAAAATGAATGTTTTATGGAAATGCTTTGAAAAAAAAATTTACAAAATGACATCTCAAAAATCGTGGTGTTACACCTGAAGCCTAGGGGATCTCAAGTTTGACAACACTGAGCGTCACAAAGGACCACTCAACACCACACCAGATAATAACAACTTGTTGTACTGATTTAGATGCACCTTGAACCTATCCAATGGCTAAAATGACTTCCTTGACCCTAGGATTGATGCAAAACATGTTTATCGATGAAATTGAGTACCACTTTGCCCATTTGGTCAAAACCAAGATGCACTAGATCAACTCAATCACTCCAAAACACTTATAACCAACTCTACACATTATAAACCATAAATTTACAAACTAAGGGTCTAAAGAAATCACAATTGACTCGAAAACAAACCCTAAACCTTCATTTTTAACTTAGACTTGCTCCTTTAGATTTTCAAATATTAAAACCCTTCAAAAAATGAACCAAAAGTAACCTAAACTCAACCTATTAACTACTTATCAACTCAACATCAAATTTATGGTTATTTAAAGTTCTAGACAAGTCCCCACATCAGCAACATTAGAGTTCAATCACATACCGATTCACAATTCACAGTATCAATATTCATCAACATACAATATCCACTCATTAATCAGTTTATTTGATAACAAAATCAACCAACATCAATATTATAATCTATCCAACATAAATTCACAATCCTAAAATAAAATAAAATAATATATTAGTTTTCCTAACTTGGTGGAAAGCTTAAGGAGCTCTACTAGTCCAAAAATCTTTGCCTCAACTACACTATCTTTAACAGTACCTACGGACCACAAAATGATGATCATGGAAGGTCCTTAGGACCATTGATCCACAAGGAACTAGAAAAGAAGGTTGGATGTCATATGCGTCAAACCTATTGGCTTATATCAGAGCGGCTGTAGTGGAATGGTTAACATGGGATAACAAACTAAGAGGGGGGCGTGAATTGGTCTTTAATAAAAACGTGTGTCTTTTAAAATTTCTAGTCAATTAAACTTACTAAGAAAATAATAATAACGAATAAAGAGAGTAAGGTTGAGACAAATTTGCACAGATGATTTTCTCCTGGTTCGGATCTTACCAATCTTACGTCCAGTCGTTATCTCAAAACAAGATAAACAATTCACTAATCACAAAACTAATACAAACCACAATCACACAGATACAATTTGAAATAGTCTAGAAAACACCTCTCTTGAAACTACAATAGATGAGACACACTTCCCTTAAACACACCAAGGGACGAACACCTCCTCCAAATACTTCACGAAGGATGAACACCTCCTTTGAATCTTCACAAAGGATGAAAACTTCATCCGAATACTTCATGAAGGATGACTTCCTCTTCCAAATACCTCATTAGATGCTCCAATCATGAACCAGCTATTCCTCTGTCACCGTAGCAGCACTTCACCAGCTCCACAAACACAAGTTTTTCAAGTCGAACAAGAACACACAAGTCTCAAAGGTTTCTGAGTTCTAGAGCACAAGGGAAGAGTTATTATTGAAGGAGAAAGAGAGTTTATTTATAGACTCAAGCAAAGACTCTTCCATTTTTCAGTTTTTGCCTTTCTGAGGCTTTTAATCCATTAACTAATCGATTAAATTGAGTGTAACGGCTAGAAAACTCCAACGGTCAAATTTAATCGATTAATCTAATTGTTAATCGATTAGCTAATCGATTAAAAGGTAGTTTAATCTATTATTCTAGAGACAAATTGAGTTTTTAGCTTTTACTGAGATTAATCGATTAATGAAGTGTGTTTTTGACTCTAAACATCAATTTTATAATTCAAAAATACATGGAATCAAAACCACTAAGAACCTACTAGACACAACCTACTAGACACAAAATTACAATTATTACAAAAGTTTTTCATCTAAATACAAGTCTTCAAAAGATTTCTTGAATCTTGATTTCTCTTGACTTGATTTGGGCATCATCAAAACTTCATTCATCATTTGGCTAACGGCTTAAACAGAAAATCAAAGAAAAAATGAGTAGAAACTAACTTACTCTATATAGAAATTTGATCTGCTAAAGATATAGACCTTGATCGTCTAGGCACCTCTTGATTGACAAAGAGATAATTCAAGAGCGAAGTATCTTAGAGAGAAGGAAGAAGAAATATAGAGAAAAGGATTCTAGAGAGATAGTAAATATTTTAGATAACGAGAAATGTTTATACAATTTTATTTATATTATTAAATTTTTTTAACATTAAAATAATCTCGTCTCATTAATTTAAAACACTTGTGGACTCTAATACTTTATTTTCTATATTCTTTTACTAATGTCAATTCTAGTGCTTATTATTATAATAATAATAATAATAATAATAATAGTAATAATAATAATAGTAATAATATAAATTTATAATAATAATAATCTAAAATTATAATAATAATAACAATAATAATGAATAAAATTTAATAATTTTGTTAATAACTATTATTATTATACTACTAATAAAAATACAAATAATAATAATAATAAACCAATAACAAGAGACTAATAATAATAATAATAATAATTATTATTATTATTATAATACTAATAACAATACTAATACTAAGACTAAGACTACTAAATTACTATTACTAACACCACTAATACTAATATTAATTAAGAAAATTAATATTAATACTTATACAAATACTATAAATAATCCTAATACTAATAATATTATGACTGACAACCGTAAAATTAATTCTAACACTAATAATGATAGTAATACAAATAATAATAATAATTCCAGTACTACTAAAATTAATTCTATTATTAATTGAATTAATAATACTAAGAGAAATAATACTAATACTAATAGTAATAATACCAATAAAAATAATGCTAATGCTAATTTTAATAATAATAATAATAATAATAATTATTATTATTATAATAGTGATATTAATAATGATAGGAAAAATTAAAACTAAAACTACAAATATTAAATCTAATTTTAATTCAAATAATAATATTAAAAATAGTAAATGATATAAATAATAATACTAATAATAATATTACCAACACTGATAGTAATACAAATAACAACAATACAGATAATAATAATAATTTTACTAATACTACTCGTACTAATACTAATATTAATTAAAATAATAATAGTAATTCAAATAGTACTTCCACTAATAATACTAACACTGATAATAATAATATTAACAATAGTACTTCTACTACTATTAATAATAAATATAAAAGTAAGATTTTTTATATCTATTTTAGAATCTATTTTATATCCTACTTTTATATTTGTTTAAATATCGATATAAAATGTCTTTTTTAATTAAAATAAAAAGTTTTTTCTAACTAAATGTGTATAAATAGTAATTTGGATGCAAAATAACAAAATAACCGAAGAAGTTGTGATGTGTCAAATGTTAATGAGTGATCTATAGAACATTATACATAAAGCTGTCAAAACGGGTAACCCGGCCTGACCTAACCCGACCCATCACGAGTTGGTTACTTAGTGAGCTAACCCAACCCGGCTCATTTATTAGCGAGTCGAAAAAATTTGAACCCAACCCGACCCACCACGGGTTGGTGGGTTAAACGGATTGGCTCATTGGCTCACTTAACTTTTTTTTCACCCTCTTCTTTTGAGATTCTTATAACATGTTACTTTGATCGATCAAATTGAAACAATAATAATTAGACCAATTGATATAAAAGAAAATGAAACAAAAGAACTCTATTGTTATATATTCTAAGCTATCAAGCATAAAATTTTGCCAATTTAGTTTAATGAGACATACACAACCGTTTGGCCAAGAAACTACGTATAGTCGTTAACAAAAATATATATGAGAGGGGAACTTTTGGATAGACAATAGCACAACGCAGCACGGAAAGCTCTACTACAAAGTAAAAGTTATGCATTTTGAATAATTAATTAGATTTCAATCAGTCTTAGATGATTAACTAGAATTAATTAATGGTGATCATAATGTTAATGAGTAGATTTATAGAACGTAACCCGGTTGCTAAGTTAATGATGATGTGTAACCTCTATGAGGTTTATTTATTGAAGGCTTAATACCTCTTTTGGTCCCTTGAAAGGGGGGAATGCTCAAGTGCGTCCTACATTTTTAAAAAGTTAAATGTGGTCCCAACTTGTGAAAAAAGTGTGCAATTAAATCCTCTTTGGTCACGGCGTTAATTATTTAACAGTTCAGCTAACAGTGTGGACTGAACTGTGCAACGTGTCTGTTGAGGGTGAATACGTGGCTGTCTGAGGGTAAATATGTGAATATTATTACATATAACATGGCAGTGGTTAAAAAATCTGAGGGGTTAGGGTTTGGGTTCCTCCCACTTGGTCTCTGAGGTGAGGGAAGTGTTTGGGGGCGAGATAGGAATGACTTATTCCCAAGGGTGTTCTTCGTGTTCGAAAAGTTGGGACAAAGGATCTTCTCGTTCGTCCCATGCTGGTGGTTGGAGGGGAGGTGGGATAATCCCTACTTGTTACTGTGGTGATATTGTTGTAACCAAAGTCGCGAGAACTACGAAGAATGCTGGGAGAAATTTTTGGGGTTGTCCTCATTACAAGGTTTGAAGTATATCCTTCTGAGTTAATGTTTTCTGGACTTTATGCCTTTGTTGATAGATTCCCTAACTTGGTGAATAACAGGGTGGATCTTCAATTGGGAGCTCCTGTAACTTTTTCAAGTGGTGTTCTGAAGAGAACGTTGATGAAAAAGATTGCACAAGTGTGAGGAGGATAAGTGAGCTGGAAAATGCAGTGAAGGATTTGCAGAAAAGGATGAAGTTGTTAGTTGTAGCTTTGTGTGTGTATTGTGCTGGACCTTGTCATATTCAGGCTCTGTTTAGGTTGATTTAGTTAGATGGGGAAATTGGGTGTTTGTTATAAGTTTTGTTCACCTTCATGTAATGTATTTGGATAGTTGAAAAAAGTAGGTTGGCAATGTGAAGGTGTTTTGGTTGGTGTAAGATCAGTTATGCAATGCAATGTATTACGTACCATTAACAATTTTAATGAGTTAAATTCAGTGGAGAATGTTTGAATCAGTCCCCCATTTGCTTTAAGAATATTCACATAGGTCAACCCAAAAATGCATATGATGATGACTAATGGCACATATTACCAGTTTCTGTAGAAATAAGAAATCTAAGTACAAGTTTTGACCAAAACATGATCAAACCACTTTCATTCATTACCATACATAAATATTACCAGTACATGATAAAAATATCAGTTCACTTTGTGACCAAAATAAAGATAGTACATAATACTTCCAATTCATCTAACTAACAATACATATTACATCACCATGAAAGTAAACACATGAAGTTGTTAATGACAATACATAATAAACCAATTCATCTAACTATCTTTTCTTCTGACATCTAATTTTGTTGGACGGGATGATTGGGGACTTGGTGGCTATGATGGTAGAGGGGTCGAGGAACTTGGAGGTGGCTGTGATGGTTGTGTTGTTTATGCTGGCTGGGGCTGTAAAGGGCAGTTATTCTTATTGTGCCCCCTCTGACGGTAAATGCTACATTTTTTCCTATGCCCACCAACACGCATTTGAGTGTCATCCTTAGTTAGCTCCCATGCTCCAACCTCTTTTTTTTCTTTGGCCTCCCAGGCAACTTCCTCATCACTGGTGCTAGTACATCATTCAAATTTGTGGTTTCCCATAGTAGGTGGCCATTGACTGGAAAAATTATGAACGCATACACCTCTTCATATGTGGATCTTGTGAACCAATTGGTATAAAATTCTCTAGATCAACATTTGAGTAGTTCATTGCTGCAATTGCATGACAGCATGGGATGCCATTGATCATCCACTTTCTACAGCTACACTCTTTAGTGTCTAGGTTTACTATGAACTTGTTCCCAACGGATGAAGTGTGCCTAACCTTAAAAATCTTTCGTGCAGACCAGCTGAAAGAAATGAAGCACATCAACAATGTAGATAAATAACAAAATGTATATCAAAATAAATGATAATATTACCTTGGCACCCAAAATCTTGACAAATTACATTCCTTCTAAAGTCTCTTCTTTATCTTTGGGCATATTGTGAAGTCCATAGATGTCACCTTGCTTCTGTTGGTGGCCCATCTTTTCATGAGATAAACTCTGATATCCTCCATCATAGTGATAATTGGTTTTCCTCTTGCATGAATAAGAACGTTGTTGAAAGCTTCACTGATGTTGTTATCTAGGGTTTCACACATTGGTTGACCTGTGAAGCGAGATCTTGACCAAAAACTGTTGCACAAAAGATTTCTCAAATGGGTTACAATGCATCAGTGACACTAAAGTGTATGTAATGGCTAATGGGTTATCTCGGGGGAATGCCTATGAGGTATTTATATGCTTAAATATTGACTTCTTTAATTTTCAGCATTTCTCTCTCCCAAGCCTGGGGATATGTGCTTGTGGCAGGCCTCCACATCAAATTTTTTAATATTTGGCCACCAAACCTTTTCCTAAAGTTTGCATAGAGGTGTCTGAGACAGAATCTTTGTTCTGCCCCAGGTAGAAGCTCCTAGATAGCTGGGACCAACCCCTGCACAATTAAATTTAGTAATAAAACCAGATCCTTTAACAAAGCATTAACTAAAAATGAATATAAGTAGTATATTTACCTTCTGCTGGTCTGACATCCACGTGCACCCCCCACATACTTGACTGCCCCCGAGGTCTTCAATTAACAATTACAAAAATCATGTCCAGTTGTCTTTGTTCTCCACTTCTACTACTGCATAGGCAAAGGGTAGCATTTGCTCGCTTGGGTCCCTACCAACAGCAGTAAGCAACTCCCCCTTGTAATAACCTTCCAAAAAACATCCGTCTAAACATATAATGGGCATACAACTTATGAAACTGTCTTTACAAGCTTTAAGACAAACATACATTCCATGGTACACCAAGATCCCAGAGAAACAAAAGAATCAGTATTTATAACAACACAGTTCAGATTGGATTATTATCAACACAGAAAACAATCCCAGCCCTAATCTAAACTTTCTCCCTGCATCGGTGTTTTTGAACCCTTAAAGGATCATTGCAGCTTCCAAACAACAATTACAACATCCAATTTATTAGTCTGAATTGACTCAAAGAAATAGTTTGCCTACGTTAAATCTGCTAAGCCAACAATAACACTAAACCAGCACTATCACTTAATGTATGGATGTCCAAACTTGCAAAACCAAATTCAATTTTCAGGAACAGTTAAACCATATGATATCCAAGCATAATATTCAATCAAATATGGTTAACTATTTCTAATCAGGCACAAATCTAACACGAAACTACACAACAGAATGAAGAAACTTCCTATTCAGCTTGGTGTAGTTTATGCAGGTAGCAAAGCTCCGTTTGCTCCACTGTAGGTATTCTTGTGTTAGACTTCCCACACGTACAAACTGCTTTTGAACAGTGTTAATCAGAACAAAAACTGCACAACTAAATGGTCAGCATATTGCAAGTTCAGAAGTTATTTCACCGCTTAAAACAAAAACACCTCTCAACAAGAAATTTGGTTCTTAGATGCAACCACACACAACTCACAAAAATCAGGTCTATCTCTGGAAGCTTAAAGCACTCAAAAATGAAAGGTTTGGAAGGGAGATTCTCCCTTGATAGTACAAAGCTGGAGAATCTTTCAGACCACCACCACCTAAGATGCTACCAAGCACACAAACCTTCTTTTAGATTCCAGAAACCAGAGTGTAACAGCTTCTCAAGCAATAAAGAAATGGCTAGGCAAAGATCAAAGTAATGGACAGACAGGTAGAACAGAACAGGACAACCACTAAAGCAAAGGAATTGACAGCACAATACAATAACCATTGTAGGCAGACTCTAGATTAGATGAAAAAAAACAATTAAAGCTCAAATTAAGAACAGCAGAATAGAATGCACATGCATTGAGACAAAACCAGAACATTCAACAATGACAAGCAACAAACAAAGCTTTTGATCAAAGTAAGCACAACAAAGATAACCTAAGGAATAGAACTAGAACAGATTTTAAAAACACAAGAAAAAAAAAACCAAGCAAGTTGAATCAGAATATAAAATCAATATTCCAGTATTGACATTCTAAACTGTTTGAAGAAAGTTCTCAATTAAATAAGCTCAAATTGCAACATTCTTCACTTCTGATTTTGGAACCTCTATATTGAACTGCACAGGTCCAATTGCCTTTTACTTGTATATTACACTTTTCACAACCTGTTTTTTTTTTAAAACAAATTCACAGACCTTAAGCTCTTGTCACAGTTCAATATGATGTATAAAACTCAAACAGATACAAATTTCAGTTATACTGATTCAACTTTGCTCAAAACAAACACAACATGGTGGTTTTGAAAATAGGAAATTCGTTATAGCTGCAATTACTCATATCTGACCCTTATAACACCTTGAAATGTCAAATAAACTTGGTTTATACCAGAATAGGGCACACAAAAACAACAACTATCACAGAAACTGGAATTTCACTTTTAAACAGCAAATTGTGCATTAGAATAACTCAAGTATACCACCAACTCTATGTATTCAGAATTACAATGACTGAAAGCAAAAATTAATATGACTCTAGAATTTGAAGAAACTAGAAGCTTAGCAATGAACTAATACTAAGCTGAATAGACACACAATCAAGAACATTAAAACAAACTTCAAAGAATAAAAAAACCAGTTCGGTGTAGCTGGCCAAAAGAGAGACTGATGCTGTGATAACAGTTGAAAAACTGTTATTTTCATGCTTAAAATTGACACAAAAAGCAACCTTTACACTTAGAAACTAGCTTGAAATCATGCTTTTCTTCATATTTTCAGAAATAAGAGAGCTGGACAGGTTTATGCTTGATTTCAGTGTTTTTGTGCAGGTTTTAAGGTGAATTTGGTGAAAGAAGTGAAGAAGGAGAGAGATGGAATCAGAAAAGACATCAAAAAGTGCAAAAGGAGAAGCCGAAGTCACCGCTCAGCGGCAGTTTACCGCTGAGCGGCATTCAGGAGCTCACGGGAGGACCGCTGAGGGGCAAAATGGCCGCTGAGGGGAAGAAACGTGACACGCACTTACCGCTGAGCGGTATTTTACCGCTGAGCGACACTTTAATGGGCTTGGACCTAATTTTCTGTAATTTACGAATAATATATAAGCTTTAGGGTTTCCTAGGGTTAGGTATCTTTGGCTGGAACGAAGTAAACACTCTCTCTACCACCCCTTTGAAGGAGGATCTTGGATGCTGAGGCTTCCTCTTCACCTTTTTAGGGTTTATTCTTTCATTGTAATTCATCTAGGTTCACCATGAATATGGTGAACTAAACTCTGTATGTTTGTTGGGGAATCAATGTAATCTTGTGAAGCTCTCATATATGGAATCTGTTTTTACATCTTTTAATTAAGACTTATGCTTTCTTTCATCATTAGTTAGGGTTTTTCCTCCTTGCTTAATGCTTGCATTGTTTAACTCATTCGATGCATGATTATTGGTTTTGTCGATACGGGGAAGTCTAGATCCGGGGAATTTCTCCCAATATGATATTGGTTGTCGTTAAGCTCCTGCACTTATGAACTGATCATTAGGAATGCTAGGAATTGTATGAACTCGTGATTAGGGAGAAGCCTTCTAGAAAGGTACTTTAGAGAGTGGCATTAACAATGATGATTTGAATGTTGAATTCCTAAAATATATGAGAGTGGATAAGATGAAATTGACCCCCAACAACATATTCATATTTCATTGAAAGTGTTTATCTTTTGCTTTTTGCCATTGATCAAAACTTCATGCATACATGTTTAATTTCTGTCTTGCATATTAAACTCCAAATATTTTGTCTTTAAGTCTTAGCTAATCAAGAAACCACACAACTAAACTAGGCCGTGAGTCCTTTGGGAAGAACGATACTTGGTCTTACCAAGTTTATTACTTGAACGATTCGGTCATACTTGCCGATTGAAAAACAAGTTTGTGACATCATATTTTGGTGTTCATAAATTTGTCCATCATGCTGCTGTAAGCATCTTGCACCCAAGCTCAATGCAACATTTCATAGCTTAATTGGTGTTCTTTTGCTATCCACAAGCAGATTCAACTTTCAGCTCACAGAATTTCAAAAGTGCAATACAATTACATGTGATGGACAACATCAAAAACTCAAGACAACTTCAGATAAATGAAATGACATTAAAACTGTTGTTGAAGTCTGTCATCAAGCTCATTCACTTGAATGTCACCGCTTATGATGATGGACAGATCTTACTCAAAGCAATAAACTCAATTGAATCACAGTTAAACTTATATTTAATTGACAATTAAAACAAAGCACAAGACTAGAACATGACAGAAATCGATTTAGAAAATAAAAGGCTCAAACAAATTGGATTCACCGAATAAAATAAAAATAAAACTCAAAACAATGACTCATGGCACAGAACAATTCAGAAATGAAAAGAAACAACACAAAATACTCAGAATCAAAATCAAACCCGACAAAACAAGATGAATGAACATAGACGCGAAACAACGCAAGAACAGAAGAAAACCGAACAACTCAGAAATTGAAGAAAACTCATAACAAAGACGAACCGAGATACTTACCTTAGACGCGTGAGTGAAACCTGAGCTCTGATACCAGCTGATGGACGAGCGTCCAAGGAGATGACGAATATGCGTGTCGCGAGCTCCTTCGAAGCTTCCTCCAGAGATGAACGCAGCGGAAAATGACAAAAACTTGAAGAAGAACAAGTAACAGAGGGTTAAACTCGATAGAAACCCTAGAAATGAAAGGAAACCCAATATGAACCGATTAATCGGTTCAAAATGAAGATTGAACGGTGGAAAAGGTTTGGAACGGATCAAGAGTGATTTTAATCGACTAAAATCAGAGAAAATGATGAAAGAAGAAGGAAAACCTAGGGGAGGCCATAGAACGAAGCACTGTTCGGTGAAGATGATGTACTGTGGACGAAAATGGGTGAAACGAGGAAGAAGTGGTGGGAGAAAATGTAGATTTGTGACGAAGATAAACTGATTTAGAGTGTGGAGACGTGAGAAACATAAATGGAGAGAAATGAGAGTGAGGCTCTCTGATATGAGAAAATGAAATGCTCTTGAATGCGCGAGAGAGAAAAATGATGAGGCAATGTGAATGTTGACGCGTGCGCAAGGATGTGTCAGCGAAGGAATGGCTGACGCATATGGAAGCAGCATCGTGGAAGTGAGAGAAATAAGGTGGAGCACGATGGAATTCAAGGAAAATGAGAATGGAGGTAGTGTGCAAGGAAGGTGGCTAGAGGGAGTCTTTGGACTCTCTAGCATATGACTTTCAAGAGAGAATTATTTCTGAAGGTCAGAAATTCAAATTCTCATTAAGCTCAAAAGTGCCAATTATAATAGAGAAGCTGGGTATTTATAGTAACCCATGCTCCTTACAAGTTAACCTATGAAAGGTAAAAATACAAGAGAAGGACTACGTCGGGCAGGATTACATCAGAAAATTAACTACACCTAGTACAATGGTCTAAAAATTAAGAGTTTGTAGTCATTTGAAAGCTCTTTGAGTATAGATTCCAACAAAACAAGAATAAACTAATTTGGACTTCGTTGGAGAAAGTTAAGATAAAAGCAAGCAGCAAAGGTCAGAAAAAAAGAGTTGGGGAGTGTTGTTCATCCAATTGGCGAGAATAGTTGAAGTTTTTGTACAAATGCCTCCCAAGACTCTGGTAGTCGATTACAAGACCCCTGTAATCAATTACCAGGATAGATAATGGCCAAAAATGATTATGGAGCTCATCTAACTTACATGAAAGCACCTAAATGAATTTTTTTTCAACAATTCAATGACCTAACGTATTCATTGGTGCACTAAACACCACTCATGACCATTAAACTCACTCATCCATCTAAAAAGGAAACATGCAATAATAACTTGAAAGTAAAGTCATTTAGGAAGCTTAGAAAAACATTGTTTTTGAATCCATGACCGTTAAACTCACTCACCCATCTAAAATAAGAAACATGAAACAATAACTTGAAAGTAAACTCATTTAGGAAGCTTAGAAAAACGTTGTTTTTTGAAAATTAACTACACCTAGTCCAATGGTCTAAAAATTAAGAGTTAATAATCATTTGAAAGCTCTTTGAGTCTAGATTCAACCAAAACAAAAATCAACTCATTTTGGAGTCCGATGGAGAAAGTTAAAAGCAAAACAACCAACAAAGGTCAAAAAAATAGAGTTGGGGAGTGTTGTTCATCCAGTTGGGAGTATAGTTGAACTTTTTGTACAAATGGCTCACAGGACTCTGGTAATCTATTACAAGACCCCTGTAATCGATGACTACGTAGAAAATGGCCAAGAATGCTTAAGGAGCTCATCTAACTTACATGAAAGTACCTAAATGACATTCTTTATAAACAATTCAATGACCTAACGTGTTCATTGGTGCACTAAACACCATTCATGACCATTAAACTCCCTCACCCATCTAAAAAAGAAACATGAAATAATAACTTGAAAGTAAACTCATTTAGGAAGTTCATAAAAACATTATTTTTTCATCCATGACCGTTAAACTCACTTAGTCATCATAAATAAGAAACATGAAACAATAACTTGAAAGTAAACTCATTTAGGAAGCTTAGAAAAACGATGATTTTGGGAAATTAACTACACCTAGTACAGTGGTCTAAAAAATGAGTTTGCAGTCATTTGAAAGCTCTTTGAGTCTTGATTCCAAGAAAAGAAGAATCAACTCATTTGGAGTACGGTAGAGAAAGTTAAGAGCAAACCAACCAGCAAAGGTAAAAAAAACAGAGTTGGGGAGTGTTGTTCATCCAATTAGGGAGTATAGTTGAAGTTTCTGTACAAATGGCTCCCAAGACTCTGGTAGTCGATTGCAAGACCCATATAATCAATTACCAGAGCAGACAATGGCCAGAAATGCTTATGGAGCTCATCTAACTTACATGAAAGCACCTAAATGACATTTTTTTTTTCAATAATTCAATGACCTAACGTATTCATTGGTGCACTAAACACCACTCATGACCATTAAACTCAGTCACCCATCTAAAAAGGAAACATGCAATAATAACTTGAAAGTAAACTCATTTAGGAAGCTTAGAAAAACATTGTTTTTGCATCCATGACTGTTAAACTCACTCACCCATCTAAAATAAGAAACATGAAACAAAAACTTGAAAGTAAACTCATTTAGGAAGCTTTGAAAAACGTTGTTTTTTTGAAATTAACTGCACCTAGTACAATGGTCTAAAAATTAAGAGTTAGTAGTCATTTGAAAGCTCTTTGAGTCTAGATTCAACCAAAACAAAAATCAACTCATTTGGAGTTCAGTGCAGAAAGTTAAGAGCAAACCAACCAGCAAAGGTAAAAAAAATAGAGTTGGGGAATGTTGTTCATCCAATTGGGAGTGTAGTTGAAGTTTCTGTACAAATGGTGATAGACGGGGCCCAAGCCCAATTAGTTTAGTGTAGTATTTCTTTTACTTTTATTAAAGCATGTGTAAAAGGTGTTAGGCATGTGCTAGATAGGAGGGACTTTTAGTCCTACATATTGACATGTCACCACCTCTTGTAAGACACTTTTGAGAATAATGAATTAAACTTTTTGTAGAGAGAACTCCAGAATTTAATCCCTTGAAAGTCAAGGCTAGAGAATCCTAAAGGATCTTCTCTAGCTACCTTGCATTCACACCATCCATTCTCTCATTTTCCAAATCAGATTTTCATTCAGCCACCGTATATCACGCTCCCCAATCCTTTACTTCCGCGTGGCTTGTGTCATCCGTCACGCCTACATCGCTGCCACGCGAGCCTGTCCCTGGAAGGCTCCAACGCTAACTCATCATTTTTCTCTCTCAATCATTCGAGAGAACAAACCATCACTCTCGCGTTCGTCTTTCTTCCAGTGCGTCTCATCCAACAACCATTTTCCTCACAGATCCATCATCACAGACCCTCACGTAAGTCATCTCCACCGATCCATATCTCAGATTTGCCTTATCCTTGCCTTTTCACACCTTCACACCGATTTAACCTTTGTTTGGTGCCCTAACATTGCTTCCACCATCGTTCTTCGCTCATTCACTGAGCCAAATCATGATTTCTTTCTATTTCATCGATTTAATCGTTGAGTCCTTCTTCTCCATCGATTAAATCCTTCCTTACCTTCAACCCTAGAGTTTTCACCGATTAATCCTCCAAAACCTAGGGTTCTTGAGTAAATCCATTTCTTCCGCTGCTTCTCGGTTCTTCAGCTCGATCAAGTCCAGATTTCACGTTGTCTCCCGATTCAGCTTAAGCCTTCGCCTATCATGTGGTAATCAGAGCTCAGGTTCCTCCGCGCTTCGAAAGCTAAGTATCTCGTTTCTCTCTAATTTGAGTTTTACTCTTCATCGATTCTCAAATTGTCGGTTTCGATCTGTTCTCTATTCTTGAGATTCAATCTGTGCGTTTGATTGTTTTCAAATTTTTCCGTGTTGTTCATTATCATTCGTGCAATGTCTTGAGTATTTGACTTTGTCTTGTTCATTGTTTGGTTTTTGTACATCAATTGCTGCTTAAATTAGGTTCTGGTTGAGTCAATTTGTGTGTGCCAGCTTTACTTTGATTATTGTTCCTCATCTTAATCGGTCCAAAATTTTGTTTGAGTCATTTTATTTGAGCATCATTTTCTGTTTTTGTCAAAGTCATGTTCAGTTGCTTATTTGTCATAAATTATGGGTTGAAACCGTGTTTTGATTAAGCTGAACAATCTGATTGAATGTTCCTTATCTGCACCCCATATGAGCTATGACAAGCTCACTTAGAGCTTGAGTGCATGATGGATGACATCAGATTCAACCTTCATTTTTTTGTAGTATTATAATTGCCTTTGTGTTCATTTGCAAGTGAACGAGAGTTGAACTCTGTGAGACATTTGAGCAAGTACCATGTGCATACCCTATAAGTAATGACTTGCTTAGGCAATGCTTGGTTGCACTGAGAAAACTCCAGCAGAGTTCAAATTGCAGTTGGCCGATCTACATGATCTTTGTTTGAATCATTTTATGTGTTTAAAATCTGTTTGGCATATAGATCTCTTTGAACATCTTGTAGTAATTTCCTTGTCTCTTATTCAAGCTTCAATTGTTGTTTTAGAGTCATTCTCATCAATAATTTGTCAATTGACTCAATAAAACTTAAAATTGGTGGTGTGGTTGAGTTGTCTAACTGCATGATTGGCTCTAACAAGTTCAATTTTCGAATTACTATTTTCTGCATCCAATTTCAAAGCAAAACAAGTTGTTTTGATAATTCAAACATGAGGCAATAGCTTAATTCGAGTTATATCAGCCTTTGTGCAATTTCACCTCTGAAACCTCCAATTTTTAAGTTCAATTTTTTTTATTACAAGTTGGAACTGCAGTGCTGAATTTTTTTGTGAATTAGATCATTTCACGAGGACTGGATTGTAGCAATAGCAAGGATCTATGATGAAAAAAAATTCAATAAAAAAAACAAAAAGATGAAGATGATATATTCAATGTAAAAAGCTTTTCGGACCTGTACAATCCAGTTAAAACCAGTTTCAAAACAGAACTTCAGATTTAAACATATACACTGGTTTCTTTGTGGCATTCCATTTAACAGTTTTGAAAATTCAGTTCTGGATGCTGCATGTGATTTCAGTTTCGACTTGCTGTGGTTTTTGATTTCTTGCTTTTAAAATCTGTTCTAGTGCCAATCATAGGTTCAGTTTGAGTGCTCACTTATATCAAAAGCTTTGTTTCTTGCTTGTCATTTGTTGGTTATCTAGTTTTGTCTATCACATGTTAATCATGTTCTGCTGAATCATAATTGGATCTTTTCTTTGCTTTATTAATCTGATCTCAAGTCAGTTGCTTTGCTGTTTTTGTCGTCCCATTACCTTGTGATTTGTTTTGTCCTTCACTTTACCTTGTTTAGCCTAGCCATTTTCCTGATTGAGAAATCTGATTTCATCCTGGTTTTTGGGATTTGAAAGAAGGTAAGTGTGAATGGTAGCATATTAGGTGGTGGTGATCCACAGGATTCTCTGGCCTAGACTGAAAATTTCTCTTTAAACCTTTCATTTGAGCGCTTTAAAATTTTAAAGAGAAACCTCAGTGTTGTGAGCTTAGTAAGGCTAATTTAGCCTAAATTCCTTGGCATTTGCAAGAGAGTTCAGTTTCAATTAATCATTTGTTGATTGTGTTCATTGTGCAAGAAAAGAAACTGGAGTAATTAGAATGGAGCAGCTGTGATTTGTTTCAACTGCAACTGCAATCACTGTTGTTTTAATTGATTATTGATTTCCTGGTGATGCTATTTGTGCTTGTGAATGTTAAACTGTCATTGCACTCATTTTAGTTTCCAACATTGCCTGCTGAATTCATTGATATACTCACTGTTTTGAAAGTGAATTGTTGATTTCATGGGTTAATTGAGCATGTTGAATGTTGATTCTGATTTGATAAAGACCTATGGGAACTTGGTAAATGCATAGGAATTGAAAATAATGTGCTGATTGTTTTATTAGCATTTCTGGAATTGCAACAACACTGTTTTAAAACTGCCAATTTCTGATTTGGATCACATTACTCTTTGTCCATTGATTTGATTAGTATGGTCCACTAATTTCTGAATTAGTTTAGGACATTGTTCTTGACTAGTTTGGTCCATTGTTTCTGCCCAGTGTAATTCACTAATTTGCTGAAAAGGTTGTTCTTGTCATAATCAATTGTGCATCAATTTGTTTTTTTAATTGCCAATGCATCTTCCAGTTTTAAAAAGTGATTAAAGCACCTAAATTTCAGTTTTGACTTGGCGGTTGAATTAATTAGGTGGTTAGTTTCTGCATTGAATTACATCCAATCTGAATCTAGTTCACTGTCCATTTGCACTTGCTGGATTTTGTTGCTGGATTTTGTTGAGATTTATGTGTGCAGAGCTGATGTGAATAAATCATTAGTTGAGCAGAATATTACTGAAGAAACAGTAGCAGAAACACCTCAGAGTGGCGCTTGGAACAGGCTAGAAACAACCATTCAAATAGGGAAGTTGTCTAACTTACCCTTTGTTGAGAATTGTTATTCTGTTTTAGCTTGTAAGTGATGTAAGTGATAATATTGAATGAATATCCTGTTGGTTTTGGTTGAAAATTAACTGTGCAGAATACTTGGAACAGTTTGAGAGCAAATAGAAATTATTCAATGTCTCAGATGAACAAGACCGAGTGAAAGGGAAGATTAGACAAAAGCTAGGAGACCCAAGGCTGGTTAACAACAACAAGAGTGTATGCGTTGAGCACAAGAAGTGGACCAGGACCGTAGTAGCTGTCTTTATTTGTAATTGATTTGAGTTCATCTCATTTTGTAATAGGCTCTATTGTTAGTTTTCTTAATTTCATTGTAAAAGGCCATTCAAAGTCCAAGTGTCTTGGAAGAGTCCTTGGTGCTCTTTCAACTCTTGGCAAAACTTTTCTTGTTTGTGTTTAAATTTTTGTGTCTTACGTTTAGGGGTGATTTAGGCTAAAAAGGGTTAAACTCTAAGCCTTGTCACATTAGAGTCCGAAGAGTCTTGTCTTTTAGTGTTTAATTGTTGTGGTTGTTTGTGAGTTGTGTCCTTTGATTTTAAAGGTGATTTTAGTTTAAAGGGTAACTAGTAGTAACCTAAGACATTTCTGGCAAGGCAAGACTTGGTACTTAAGCAGTCTTCATGACTCACCTCTCTTACCTGGGACTTGTCTAAGTGTGAATCTTGTATACCTTTTACACTAGAAAAACTTTTAGAAACAAAGATGTCTTGTTATTCATATAGGTCTTCTAGGAATTTTAATTTTGATAAGCAACTTAGTTACAAAGACATCAAAAGATAACATGATAAAGCTAGAAGGAAGTCTTGTTCATTTTATGAATTTGATAGGATTGAAGATGATTTGTATAAACAAGCTAGTGAAAGTATTCCATTCTTTGGTGCATTAACATACCTAGCTTGGGAAAAGGAAATTGATGACATGCATTCATTCATGGTTAGAAAAAGTAAATCTGAATCCTTCTATTCTAGAGATAATGAATCTTATATTCTTAGTCTCTACACTTCTAGTTTTGAAAAGCATGCAAGAGAGTGGTGGGATGATAGGCAATATCATGTTAAGATAGGTAGAAAATATCACATTCATGATTGGAATGAATTGAAAGCTTGTATGAGAAGAAAGTTTGTGCCTCGAGAAATTGAAAGAAACTTAGAACTTATGAGAGAGCTTATTAGAAAAGGCGAGTCATTCATTCAAAATATAAGTGGGTTCTCTCGTAGGGAAAGTGAGTTTCTAGAAAAACTTAAGAGGCTATGGGAAGAGACAAGCAAATATAGAATTGAGAGATTAAAAAGAGAAAAACAAAAGCAAGAAGTAAGAGAGAAAAGAGAAAAAGAGAGAAGAGAAAAAGAAAGAAGAGAAGAGGAAGAACGAAATAGAAGAGAAGAGGAAGAAAGAGAGAGAAGAGAAGAAGAGAAAAGAAGAGAGCAAGAGAAAAGAGAAGAAGAAGAAAACAAGAGAAGAAAAGAGGAAGAAAGAGAGAGAAGAGACGAGGAAGAAAGAGAAATAAGAGAAGAAGAGAAAAGAAGAGAGAAAGAGAGAAAAGAAGCACAAAGAAGAGAAAAGGAAGAAGTTGAAAGAATAGAAATGGAAGAAAAGAAAAAGCAACTAAAGGCAATATCTCCTCCTACCCTAGAAGCTAGATTCTTAAGGGGAGGTTTTCTATCCTCTCACTTTTCTCCATTTATATTTGAATTTCCCAAATTTCACTTTTCTTTCAAAGAATTTGTCACTCAATCTTTAAAAATGTTATCACTTTCAACACATGCAAAGTCACAACTTGGGTTATGGTTACCTTTATGGTTACCAATAACTCAAGATACAAATAAAATTTCAAATGAAGAAAGGTTTCTTTGTTATATTAAAATTAAAAATTTCAAAATTAGGAAACCTTCTTCTACACATAGTCTTTTATATATCTTATTGGGTCAAAGAAAACTAATTAGAGATATGTTTGATGCTTATTGCAGATGGATATTTGACCCAGGAGGAACCCTTGTGAAGCCAACAAAAATAAGTCTTCAGAAGCACCATCAGATTTGAGGACAAATCCTTTCCAAGGGGGAGGGGATGCTAGACGGGCCCAAGCCCAATTAGTTTAGTGTAGTATTTCTTTTACTTTTAATAAAGCATGTGTAAAAGGTGTTAGGCATGTGCTAGATAGGAGGGACTTTTAGTCCTATATATTGACATTTCACCACCTCTTGTAAGACACTTTTGAGAATAATGAATTAAACTTTCTGTAGAGAGAACTCCAGAATTTAATCCCTTGAAAGTCAAGGCTAGAGAATCCCAAAGGATCTTCTCTAGCTACCTTGCATTCACACCATCCATTCTCTCATTTTCCAAATCAGATTTTCATTCAGCCACCGTATATCACGCTCCCCAATCCTTTACTTCCGCATGGCTTGTGTCATCCGTCACGCCTACGTCGCTGCCACGCGAGCCTGTCCCTGGAAGGCTCCAACGCTAACTCATCATTTTTCTCCCTCAATCATTCGAGAGAACAAACCATCACTCTCGCGTTCGTCTTTCTTCCAGTGCGTCCCATCCAGCAACCATTTTCCTCACAGATCCACCATCACAGACCCTCACGTAAGTCATCTCCACCGATCCATATCTCAGATTTTCCTTATCCTTGCCTTTTCACACCTTCGCACCGATTTAACCTTTGTTTGGTGCCCTAACATTGCTTCCACCATCGTTCTTCGCCCATTCACCGAGTCAAATCATGATTTCTTTCCATTTCATCGATTTAATCATTGAATCCTTCTTCTCCATCGATTAAATCCTTCCTTACCTTCAACCCTAGAGTTTTCACCGATTAATCCTCCAAAACCTAGGGTTCTTGAGTAAATCCGTTTCTTCCGCTGCTTCCCGGTTCTTCAGTTCGATCAAGTCCAGATTTCACGTTGTTTCCCGATTCAGCTTAAGACTTCGCCTATCAAATGGCTCCCAAGACTCTAGTAATCGATTACAAGACCCCTATAATCGATGACTAGGGCACAAAATGGCCAGGAATGCTTATGGAGCTCATCTAACTTACATGAAAGTACCTAAATGACATTTTTTTTTCAACAATTCAATGACTTAACGTGTTCATTGGTGCACTAAACACCACTCATGACCATTAAACTCCCTCACCCATCTAAAAAAGAAACATGAAATAATAACTTGAAAGTAAACTCATTTAGGAAGTTTAGAAAAACATTGTTTTTTCACCCATGACCGTTAAACTCACTCACCCATCTAAAATAAGAAACCTGAAACAATAACTTGAAAGTAAACTCATTTAGGAAGCTTAGAAAAACGTTGTTTTTGGGAAATTAACTACACCTAGTACAATGGTCTAAAAAATGAGTTTATAGTCATTTGAAAGCTCTTTGAGTCTAGATTCCAAGAAAACAAGAATCAACTCATTTGAAGTTTGGTGGAAAAAGTTAAGAGCAAAACAACCAGCAAAGGTTAGAGTTGACAAGAATATATAAAACGATAAATTTAAGGAATTAACTGTACCTACTCAAATGTCCAAAAATTACAAATTAGTAGTCATTGGAAAGAATTGAGTATATTTTCTAATAAAAAAAGAATCACATCATTTGGAGGTCAGTGAAAATGTTATCATTAAAATAGTCAGCAAAGGTCAAAGTTGACAACACAATATCTTATACGTATATCTTTCCCTTTTGTTCAAAGATCTATTATTTATTAAAGATGTCATTTAAAATTTGTGCATTATAACAACATTAGATGACAAATTTATTAATTAATAAAATGACAATGTGACTCCCTAGGTTGAGTTTGTTATGCTCAAGAGTGGTTTTTTCCATCTTTTTTTATGGGTGACTCATGTTGTTGATGGTTGATTGTCCCAAGTGCATGAAAATTGTGCTTTGGGCAATCCATTTTGCATCAAGGAGCCCATGGGTGTGTTTATAGTAGGGGAGGTGAATTTCTTCAGAACTTGTATGCAAAAATAGACTAGTAATCGCTTACAGGGTAGTTGTAAGCGATTACTAGAGGCCAAAATGTGTTTTGTAAAGAAAATTGACCTGCACTCCCCACCTATGATAACGTGACTCTCCAGGGTCAGTTTGCTATCCTCAAGTGTTCTTTAAGGGGTGATTGACGTTATTTAATCCATTTTCTTATATGGATAATTGTGTTTATTAATAGTACTTAGTATTTGCACCATTCATTGTTAACAATGAAGTGTATTATGGTTCAATTACATAACTTTGATGGTCAAAGTATACCAACCTCGACATTGCGAAAACCCAAAACTTTCAACAAAGGACACACCTTTTTACTCCTTGATGGAGAACGAGACAGCGGGACAACAACAGAGAGGCACAATGCAACAGAGAGAGAACGCGACAATGACGCCAACAAAAACAAAGAGTAAGTGCTAACGTGAACAGAGAAAGAGAGTTAGAGAGGGGGAAATATGATTATCAGACCAACTTCAACGGCGATGGGGAGCGGAACAACAAGAAGGAGAGACAAACGATGAAGTGAAATGAAACCGCCAAATGATGGGGAGAGAGTGAGAGCCCGCAAGGAAGAAGATGCTTATGTGAAATGAAAATGAAATGAAAATGAAATGAAACCGCCAAATGAAATTTCCCTTCCAAAAATGCCCTTGAGGAGAAAGTTTCCCTTTTTTAAAAGCTTAAACAAAAAAACCCAACAAAAATGTGCCACGTATAGACAAATATAGGTTGTCAACAAAACATTTTCTTTTTGTAATTCAATAAATGCGTCCCAATCATAAATATGTTGATTGAATGATAAAAAATAGAAAATGTTTTTAACAACTTTTTTTGACAACTTTTTTACAATAGCCTATGTGGTAGCTTATGATTATCCATTTCAAATATATGGACCAATAAAATAGTGATACATAATCTATTGGCAAAAAATTGTTAACTGTCCAAAAAAATATTCAACTATTACTATTACTTTTTGCTTCGTTTGACTGCAGGTCGGTAAAAGACAAGAGTAGCTTGCTACAAATGGTCAAAATAAAAGAAGGAGAATGGCTTTATAGGCATTCAACTTTTTTATTTCTTATCTTTATTAAATGTGTGGCAACTTATTTTCATATTTGGATTCGTAATTTATGGAAATGTCAAAATTGATTATAACAGAGCCAACCAGCTTATTATAAGTTTAAGTCGATTTAGATTACTTTTTTTTAATATTATTAAACATTAATTAAATTAGATTTGATTTAAACTACTGGTTAAGTAGGATCAAATTGGATTAAAATTAGATTTGTTTCTCAAGTTATATATACACATACTTTAACTTTCAATTACTATATTTACAATAATAATAAAATAAATAAATGTTTTGATTATATATATTATTATAAAACAATGGGTTCAATTAATCTACATTTGATTATATTATAATAAATATATAAAATAAATTAAAAAATGAAATATCATTAAGTTACCATATAGCAGATCAGGTGAATTATAAAGTTCTAATTGAGCAGAAAATGAAATGAGTTAAATTGAGTCAAGCCGTCTAGCTGACATCAACATCCCTAACAAGCCATATGACAAAATAAATTGGTGAGGTGGGATCTGTTTATGATTTGTTGATTAATGTAGAAAATGTAAGTATGATGCAATGCAGCCTTCTTTTTCTTTTTGAAAGGACTGAAAATGTTGTTTGGCATGAAGCTTTTTGCATATCTCTATGAATTCATCATGGAAAGTACTTAGCCAGCCATTGCAATAATCACTCTGTCAATGTAGGTCGTCTTCAGCCACTCTGCCACAACCTCCTCACACTGGAGTAAGGAAGTATGGTTGTTCTGCCTATATGAATGGAAGAGACACCATTAATAAAATAATTTGCATAATAGATTTATATATAGAGTTGTTGTGATTACATCTATATTACTATGCGAGACGAATTATCAAAAAATATAGATAAAATCAATTATATGAATAAAAAAATTATTTTCAATGCAATTTTCAATTAAATAATTTTTAAAAATATGTTAAAGTAAAAATTATAAGAGAAGTATTGAAATTTTTATATATTGCTATAAATTTATATAGTTAATCATATTGTCGTAAAGAAATAACAAAAACCTCAAACCAATTGAAATTTTCTTTTTTGAAAATTAAATATTTGTTCTTGTTCATAATAATTCTTTGTTTTTTTTACATTGATTTTGTTTTACACTTATATTCGTATTATTATTTGTTGGAAATAATTAAGTAGAGATGACAAAAGTAAATATCATATAAGAAAAAAATTTATAAATTCAAGTATCGAGATTTTATATTAAAAATCATGTCAATTTTTTATATGGGATTGACTAATGTTCAATATATATAATCTCTTTCTAAATAAATCTTTTCAAAAGAAAAAGTAAATCTATCAGTAATAGTAAAGTCAATGATTTGTCATGATTACTCCTTAGATAGTTATACTAACAACAGCACAATATCATAACCACAATAAAACGATCTACAATATAAATTTGTTCATTAATTGTCCAAATCACATAATCACATGAATGAGCTAAAAAACCAAGTATTAAACTATTTTCAACTTGAAGATAATACCAAGGTTAGGAAGAAAGGAAAAAAAAATGATGTTAAATCCTTGGTGATCTAAACTAATCAAAGTCAAAATTCCAAGCAGCAAAGACCAGACAAATAGAATTCATATATGTTGCTTAATGCTAGGAGAGAGAGACAATAATTAAAAAAGCATCCAACCTTAAATTGGTGAATTTATTTCCTCCTGTAGCATTAATACATATATTGAACTAAATATCATACTAACTATCAGAATATTAGACAAGTGACCAAGTCATGTTCTAAAGCCTTGGCTAACTCATGTTCTAAAGCCCTGGCTAACTATATCCAAAACAACAATACAAGTCTTTAGGTGGTCACAAAGTTCAAAGCCATTGATATTAAAGAGGTTATCAAATTTAAGGATGAGATAACTAAATCCTCAAGAAGTTCATAATTAAAATGGAAATCAAGCAAACAAACAGTTCTAGTAAGTCCAAAAGTAAAAGAGACAAGAAATACAAGGTGTAATGAATATCATAGCTGCGAATTTTCCCATGGAAGTAGCACAAGCTGAACTTGTAAATGTTTCCAAGCTACCTATAGTATTAAATTGATTGAATTTTTTTCTAATCAAATATTCCCCCAACATCATATTCTAACAAAAATAAATGAAGGGTAAATGAGGAATGTGGTGGTGTAGGGAGAAGTCCTATTTCTTCACGCATGGGGTAGCCTCCTTCTCTCTCTCCATCTCTATATTGTGACCATCCCTACGAAACCAGATAAGTTCTGCTGCAATATAAGCATATAACAGATGCAATATAATGAAGACTTGCTTTATAGGTTCACTCAAGATGGTCTAAGTTCACTTCCCCTTTAAGAGAACCTAAAAGGGTTCAACTATAATAAATTATATTACACAAGTATTTTCAACATTACTTATGACTCAAACTGTAACACTCCTAATGAAATGTCACGTGTAAAAATAATAATGTGCAAATTATATAAAAATGTTCTTGTCAATTTTATTTATCCAACAATATGACTTTAAACAAGTTAAACAATACACCCAAGATGTTATCCATTGCTTTACAATGATTATCATTTGTAGTCCCTCCATCATGTTATCCAGTAGCAGTTATAATAGTGTAAAAAGTGTAACTTGGATTGGCGCTTAAGATATATGAAGTTAAGACCAAAAGGGATTCTAATGGTGATATGGAGAGGTATAAAGTTTGTCTTGGGGTGAAAGATTATATTCAAAAGGAAGGGCTTTGTATGTTGATGACATACTTAAAGCTTTTAGCGTGAAGGATGGCAAATAAAGAGATTCTTCAGTTGCTAAGGGAGACGAGTTCAGTCTCAATCAATGCCCAAAAGAAAATCTAAAAATTCAAGAATTTCATAAGATTCCTTATGTTTTAGTTGTAGGGAGTCTGATGTATGTCCAAGTATATATGCATCCGGATATAGCATACACAGTTGAGGCAAATATTTAAGCAATTCATGAACGGATATTTGAAAATCAGCCAATAAAGTTATGAGGGTTTTTCAAGAGAATAAAGGTTTATAAGCTTACGTACATATAGTCAGACTAGTTAGAGATCATCAAGTATTCTGACAATTTTACAGGATGCCAAGATAGTTTAAGATCTACTTTATGTTATATTTCGATGTTAGCTGGTGGTGTGGTTTCTTGGCCTAGTACCAAGGAAACTCATGGTTTTATCCACTATAATTAAAGAATTTGTAGCATCTTATGAGGCATCAAATCAAGGTATATGATTGATTTTTGTCACAAAGATTGTGTATTATGAAAGGAATTGAAAGACCACTCAAGTTATACTGTAACATCAAATCAGTTGTTAAAGAAAGAGTACAAAGTGAATAGATTTTCATAGAACACTTAGGGACAAAATCCTTGATGATATATCCTCTTAATAAAGTTTGATGAGCATATTGCTTATATGAGTGTTTTATAGTTTGAGGAGTCTTTGGTTCAGTGGAAGTTAATCATTTTTGTGTGCTTGTGTTATATGTTTGATTTTCATGTATGCATACATTCTGGTTTATTATTTAGAAATTATACTCTGTACATTAAGGTTATTGTATTGATCTCATTGAGATAAAGTAAGGACTAGTTGAAAATGGATGTGTACAGGTCACCTTCACGTAATTTTTCATGCATGATGAATCCATGTCATTTGGTTCTGTCAGCATTAGTGATCACTGTTGGGTTTGCTTTGCGATTGTTACAATTAAAACTGCTTTGGTTCTACATGTGGTATAACTAATGATGAGACTTTTGGATATACTTAAGGTATATAATGACAATTTTAAGCTAATAAAGCCTAACACAGTAAGGATATATATATATATATATATATATATATATATATATATATATATATATATATATGTTTCGGTGAGATTTGTGAGACCGAGACACTAACCTTCAACTTGTGTGCTCCGCTTGTACGCTTCCAGTTTAGACCGCTCAGTTGTCGCTTTGGATCGGAGGGGGAGGTACCTGCAAAAGGCACTCCGACGCTCAAGTTAGGAGTCGTTTTATGAACTGTTTGTTACAATTAAATATTAAAGTCCTAATAGGACGTAAATAGGGCTATTATAGTATGAGTTGAATGTGTCTTTACCTCAAACCTAAACCCTTATTTATAGAGTTTAAAGGAATCTGACAAATTAATTTACCTCTTAATGGTCATTAATGCAAACCTTAATTGTTTAACGGTAGCCGTTATCACATTCATTGTGCGTTAACTCTGCTCAATAGTTGTCGAGACCGAACGGATGAGAACCTGATCGAGACCGATTGGTAGCCAGTGAGCCCATAGTAACATAAGCCCCCCAAGTCTGAGTTAATCGTTCGGCTTTAGCCGAACGGTTAACTATAGGATGAGTTTGAGGAGGTTGTTCTCGTTGTATTAAGGAGTTTTTGCTCTCCATGTCCTTCAAGTCGTTATATCCTATTTGTGTCGAACAGTTCCATGTATTGAATCTGGTCGCATGCTTGACACAGTCCTTGTTATCAGAGCTTCCTGATTGATGAGTGAGAACCGTTCGGTTGAGAGGGATTTTCTTCTCGGTCTTTGGCTTCAACTTTAACGAGAGGGTTTTACCTCTTGGCCGAGTGGGATTTACCGCTCGGTCCTTGGCTTCGACCTTGACGAGGGTTTTACCTCTCGGCTGAGTGGGATTTACCGCTCGGTCTTTGTTTTCAACTTTGACGAGAGGGATTTACCTCTCGGTTGTGATTTGCAGGATCCTGTTACCTGTACTGAAGAAATATAACAACTCGAAATTTGATATGGTGAGAAAGAGAGTAGCCAAACAAACCAATGCATTAATGTTAGAATAGGTTGTTATAAGACCGGTTGGCCAATCAAATAAGATCGTTCGGTCTTCAATCTTTATAGAGGAATTTACCTCTTCGCCGAGGGGGATTTACCGCTCGGTCTTCAAATCTTTATAGAGGGATTTACCTCTTGGACAAGTGGGTTTTACCGCTCGGTCTTCAAAATCTTTACAGAGGGTTTTACCGCTCGGTCTTCAAATCTTTATAGAGGGATTTACCTCTTGGTCTTTAATCTTTATATAGGAATTTACCTCTTGGATGAGTGAGTTTTACCGCTTGGTCTTCAAATCTTTATAGAGGGATTTACCTCTTGAACGAGTGGGTTTTACCGCTCGGTCTTCAAATCTTTATAGAGGGATTTACCTCTTGGTCTTTAATCTTTATAGAGGGATTTACCTCTTGGATGAGTGGGTTTTACCGCTCGGTCTTCAAATCTTTATAGAGGAATTTACCTCTTCGCCGAGTGGGATTTACCGTCGGTCTTCAAACTTCAACTTTGACAAGAGGGATTTACCTCTTGGCCGAGCGGAATTTACCGCTCGGTCTTAATCTTCTAGCTCTTTGAGAGACTTTTTCGTTGAATATGATTTTGTTTAGCAACTTTGGGAGCGATTGGTTGGCCTAAATTGGACTTTATTTATTCTATAGTAAGAGCGTAAGTTAATAACAAAAGCATGAATCAAATGAAACCGAATTTAAACATGACAGTAGTAGAATTGTGGATGCTTCTCTTCAGTTGATAACTCCACGAAGCGATTGTTCATGATGATGACTTGGACCGCAACTATAGCTCTGCCTTTGCTGCTTCTCCATGTTTCTCGTGGTCACCATTGTGTTTCTTTAGCTTGCTCTCGGCCCCACGGTGGGCGCCAAAATGTTTCGGTGAGATTTGTGAGACCAAGACACTAACCTTCAACTTGTGTGCTCCGCTTGTACGCTTCCAGTTTAGACCGCTCAGTTGTCGCTTTGTGATGAGAGGGTCGCACCTCACACAAAAGTTGATTGCATAAAAGAATGCAGTATAGTACTAGGAAGTGACTCCTAGGTCGTCTCTCAAGGACCAATGTTGTGGTTCAGTCTCAGATCAAACACGTAGTGGGGGGGTTTGAAAGTGTTTTTGCAAGGAAAATTAAATTAAATTAAAATTGGAAGTTAAAGACAACTAACAAAATTAAAAGCTGAAAGCAGAAAACCGAACGGTTCTAACCATAAGTGTTAAAACCGAACGGTGATATAAAAGACCGAACGGTCGCTAAAGACCGAGCGTCTTGACAAGGAACAAGACAAGCCGAACGTCACAGAGCAACGATAATAAAAAGCAGAACAAAGAAATGGACGAACGACCTCTAACAGTGAAGTTAGAGACCGAACGGTTGTGCACCTAGGCCGAACGTCCTGACATGAGACGAACGGTCGTTTACAACAACAAACAGACCGAACGGTCATACACAGAAGTATGTCCGAACGGTATTACGCGTAAAAGCCTACAAGCTAAAGGAAATAAACAAGACAAGCCGAACGGTAATAAAGCAAGACAATGGAAATGAGATTGAAAACTAAACAACTGAAGGCAGAAAAAGCCGAATGGTCTCTAAAGCTGAACAGAATTGAAGATGAGCACAGACCAAAGCCGAACGATACAAACAAACCGAACAGTATGAAAATGCAATAGAGCCATAAGCCGAACGGTACAAGCAAAGACCGAATGGTCTACAAAGAATGCATCAACAGTAAACACGCAGAATCTAAACGCAACAAAATCAAAATGCAACTGAACTTAAAATGAAAACTGTAACAGTAGAAGCAAAACTTAAACAGCAGAATGTGAAATTGCAAATGGAAAATGCCCCACAAACATAAAACGCCAATTAACAGTATAAAAAAGAACTACAACAGTAAAGAGGACGAAATGAACAGTAGAACGCAACAATGAATAGTAAAATGCAAGAGCGAAGAAGACAATGAACAGTGAAATAAAACTGAAAACTGAATGCATCAATGATTTCAACTCTTAAATTGCACTGTAAACAAGATTCAATACATGGAAATGCAAAAGAAATAAAACCTAAACCTCCCCAAAGGGGGAGGAGGAAGAAAATGCTCCCTAAGAACAGGTACGTAGTGGTGGCTGGGAGACCTCCGAGAAATTTGATTTTAGGGTTTTTATATACCCCAAAAGACCAAAATGCCCTTCTAATGGGCTTGCCCTAGTAAATGACCTAAAAAGGGGACCAAAGTCCTAAGCTTTGACCCAAAGACCTTGTTAACCGAAACTACACTCTAACACTGACGTGGCCACACTCTTTTAGTCCCAGAATATGATTACTGCTGATAACTTCATCTGACCGTTCGGTCACAACTAGATGGTCGTTCGGTAAGCAATGGTCTGCAGGCTCAGGAATTGATCGGTGCAGACTTCCTCAGACCGTTCGGTCATAAGTGGGTCGGACATGTTGTATATCGTTCGGTCGACATGCTCTACATGTTTTTCTGATCATTCGGTGCAACACAGACCGTTCGGTGGATGAAATGTAGCATGTTCAGTAGAGGCTTCCAGCAGTGCTTTCTCAACTCGTTCGGTAGTGACTTTGGCAGACCGTTCGTTGACGCTCGGTTTGTAGTGGTCGGCCTAAGTGCAAGCTTCAACAGACCGCTCGGTACTCATTCACCGCCCGTTCGGCCAAGTCATCAGAAGATCGTTCGGTCATGACTCTCAGATATCTTCGGTGACCGTTCGGTATTGAACAGACCGTTCGGTATTAAGCTGACCGTTCGGCCAAGCCTATGTATGCACTAAGTTTTCAAACAGTGAGTGCCCGTGTGCTTTTTCTTTCCAGCTGTGCTTCCAAAAATCCTGGACGCTTGAGTGCACCGTTTCAGCAAAATCAATCCCGCTTCCTCCACCAACGTATCATCAGCCATAACCTTCCATTCTCTCCGTCCATGTACGTGGCCTCTTCTTCCAAAATGCTAAAAGAAAAACATCCAAAATGAAGCACCTCGCTGCTGCTCCCTCTCCAGGTTGAGAGCTACTCCCAAAGACAAGGCTGCTGGAATAAAAACCCTTCTGGACGTGCTGCTGTTTTGCTCATGGGCCGTGTTGCTGCATTTTCCAACTCCACGTGTTGTAGCATATTTTCCTGGCCAAAACCGAGCTGCTCCCAAGCCTTGCTGGACTGAAGAAATGAGTGACCATCATCAACGCCTCTCTCCAGCAAGCTGGACTTTTCTGCGTGCACCCATGCCTTGGCTGGAACGCTCTCATGGGCCACCGCATGCTCTCTTTCTTTCCAAGAACACATTTATCATTTAACCTTCAAATGTCCCAAATTATATTTCCAAAATTTTCCCTGAAATCAATAATGCAAATAATAGCCTCAGATAATTCAAATTAATTAAAATAAGAATTTCTGATGAAATTAAGCATAATTGGCAAAAACGGAAAAATACCGGACATTTAAGCACAATTCCCTGATTAATTCTAGCACACTAAACTAAGTGAAGTGAATAAAATATTGACTCATCACTTTGGATCGGAGGGGGAGGTACCTACAAAAGGCACTCCGACGCTCAAGTTAGGAGTCGTTTTATGAACTGTTTGTTACAGTTAAATATTAAAGTCCTAATAGGACGTAAGTAGGGCTATTATAGTATGAGTTGAATGTGTCTTTACCTCAAACCTAAACCCTTATTTATAGAGTTTAAAGGAATCTGACAAATTAATTTACCTTCATTGTGCGTTAACTCTGCTCAATAGTTGTCGAGACCGAACGGATGAGAAGCTGATCGAGACCGATCGGTAGCTAGTGAGCCTATAGTAACAAAATATATATATATATATATATATATATATATATATATTATGACTAGTGAGAGATTTTGGGTCATTCATATATACATTACAAATCACTAAATGTGTAAGGGCATTATATTTTATTAAGTAAATATGCCTAAGGGTATATTTGTCATGAAAAGTATATTATGTAAAGACCAATAATAATTTTAATTGGTTGAAGGGATCAAATTATAATTATTTGAACTAAAGAAAAGTAACCTTCAAGAGATTATATAAGGGGTCATGGTCTCATATGTGAGCACACTATTCATTCTTATTATTTTCTCTCTATCCCATAAGGAAAGAAACTACAGATAAAAACACAGGAAAAATCAGATACCAATACATGTTGATTTTTTTATTGTTTTTCTTCATATACGTTTCCGCTTTACTATTTTAGAAGATATTGGAAACATCTCATGTTAAAAATTTATTATTCATTAATTATTAATATATAAATCATAAATTATAATAGTAATTTGACGTAGAGAAAAAAATATGTGAGAGGTTATTTGAAAAACCTAGAATACCCTAATTTTAAACAAAAGCCCTCTCTCACTTCCCCCTCTTCCAAGGGTGGAATTTAAAAATAGAAATTAGGGGGTATTATTTAAAAATAGAAAGAAAAATGTTTTTTTAACAATTTTTTCTTGACAACTTTTTTACAACGTCTATGTGATAGCTTGTGATTGGTCTATTTCAAATATATGGACCAATAAGATAATGACATATAGTCTATTTTCAAAAAGTTGTTACCATTTATACAATTAGAAATTAAAACCATTAAATGATATGCCACATTGAATGCCACCTCAAGCAGTAAAATAGTTGTAAAAGTTTATTAGTCAACCAAACTATTATTTTCCTATCTCTTACGAATCATTTTAATAACAAAATTTTAAAAAGTATTTAATAACGATTAATGACCTATTAATGAGCGCAATCAACAGCAATTGAAAATCATGATTTTGAGCAATTTTTTTATAGGAAAGAAGGCAATTATGAGAAAAAAAGAATGAAGCGTTTTTACATTGATCTAGATACAGGAATGAGAAGAATCACCGAATCATGTAGCAATGAAAGAAAACACAAACGAAAAAACATAAGATAATTAAACAGAGGAACTCAACAGCTACCAAAGCCGAAATAAATCAAATATTTTCTCTTAATCATAATTAAAAGGAAAAAGTTTTTGTAATTAAGCCAAAGCCACGGCAAGGAAGGTCCCAACAAGAGCGGTGGCAGCAATGTACGCCTTGCTTATGGAGAATGCTGCGGAAGGAGGCTCAGAAGCTGGTTGCTCTGGAGCTGCGCCTGGTGTTTGGCCTGATGGGCCTGGTGCAGGAGGGGATGAGATGTTTGGGCTTGGGGCCTGTGCAGGAGGAGAAGAAGTTGGTGGAGGAGTTGAAGGAGATGGCGTTGGTGTTGGTGTGGGTGGTGCTGGTGCTGGTGCAGGTACAGCCGCAGGAGGAGGCGTGTTCGCGGTAGGTGATGGGGCAGGTGCTGACGTGGGTGGTAATGGGGTTGCTGATGGTGATTGGGTGGGTGCAGGTCCAGGGGCTTGTGCTAAGCATGCGGTGGCCAAAAGCCCAAACACGACATAGACTTTAACAGCGGAATAAGCCATCCTATGTTTATAAGCACCACACCGAGAGTTGTTGTTGATTATGTTTTGTAGGAGTGACCTAATAATAACATGTATTTATAGAGAGAACAAATGTTGTTGTTTGTGTTGTATATTGGCTTGGACGGTGTGGGACGTGTATTTTAAGTTATGGGAAGAATAATGTTGTTGTATACAGAGAAGAAATAAGAAAAACAGAGGGAAAATAAGAAATTAATGCATGATTTGGTAATAAAAGATATAGAATAATAGGTCAGAGGTTGTTGTGAAGTACATGTGTCGGTTGGAGGTCGAGGGAGGTATCGCTGTCTGTGTGTGGCGGTTTTCCAGCCTACTTCCAACTACCGTTTCCCAGTTCCCAGACTGTCTTTACGCGTTGCTAACCTTTCTGCTCTCAAATTTCCACAACTGTTTTATTACAATTTTTCAACATAAACCTCTCAAGTTCCAATCATTGATTGATTCCTATGGTTTACGGTTTTTAAACTGTCATCACTTCTCATGGATCGGGTCAAACTCCCAATCCTCTCCTTCTCAATCAAACATTTCCAATTGTAATTGCCACACAATTTCAAATTCTTATTTGCCCAACACAAAATACTTTTTTTTTCTTTATTTCTCACTATTTATAATTATTTTCTAAAATTTTTTGGAAAAAAAAAAACTATTCATTTTTTTAGTTCTATGATATGTAAGAAATTGATATAGATTTTAACTGCTCTTATTATATAATTATAATAATTAATAAGAAAAATATTTTTCGTACAAAAAAGGGTTAAATATGTTTTTAGTCCCTAAACTATTGGTCGTTTCTAGTTTTCGTCCCTCTTTCAAAGTAAGGTACAATTTGGTCCTCATTCTTTTCGAAACGTTCGTTTTAGTCCTCGAAACTTTGGTTTTAGTCCTCATTTTGTTGACTAAATGAGGACCAAATTTTTAAACGGTGTTAGTTTTTTAGGACTAAAACGAACGTTTCGAAAAGAATGAGAACCAAATTGTACCTTACTTTGAAAGAGGGACGAAAACCATAAACGGCCAATAGTTTAGGAACTAAAAACATATTTAACCCTACAAAAAAAATAACACGTTTCAGTTGTTCTGTTTTTGGTCCAATTATTTTGAATAAATAAAATATTCTTAAGTACACTAAATCAAGTATATTCTTAATAAAAAAGTATGTAGTGTATTGCATGTTTGTGACGTGTAACTAGGATGACAACGAGTCGGGTCGGACAAGGATAGTGTGATACCTCAATCCAATTCGCATGTAAAAAATTGTATCCTTACCCGTCCCGCAACCTGCCAGATATCTATATAAAAAAATCTCCGGATTTTTTCCAACCTGCGAATACTCGTTTCAACTCGTAAATTTTTTTTAACAAGTAATATTTTATGATTTTTAAAAAAAAATAAATTAAATTGAAAAAAAAACGTATAATTTTCTAAAACAAAATTGGGCCAATGTTCAAATCATTTATTTTATGGAAACGGGCAAAAGGTTCAAATCACCTTTTCTATTATTAATTTTTTTCTTGAAAATAGGCCAAGCCCAAACCCTTCTTTAAGGTTTATTCCTTAAGTTTAGAGTAGTGGTCTTTTTCCTCCCCATATGGTGCGGTACGAAAGCAGGGGAAGGATGCCATGTGGCAGCCTTCATTGTCATCCAAAAAATTAGGGTTCCAAAATGCAGAGAGTTTGCGCCGCGAATTGGACCACAATAAGATGCTTCGCAGCGACTGCATGAAAATTTTCCCCGCGTTGGACATTCTTTCGTGATGATAGGGTTTTACATCTTTTCTTCTGCAGCGGCGCTCTCATGGTGGCTCCCCCAAAGGAGGTGGCGGCGGCACAAGTTGCGTTTTTGGTTCCCTAGAGCCGCGGTTAAGTTGCAATTTTGTTTTGGAATCTCTGTTTGGATTCTTCTTGCAGGTTGTGCAAGAGAAAGATGATGAACTTGCGAGATTTACGCGACATAGATGACTGGTTGGCGCTGCTTGTGACCGCAATTTAGGGTTTGAAAATGGTAGACGATGAGATCTGTGGAGAACGACTAGAGCAAACCCTAGGATTAAACTTCATTTTTTTCTCTCCTTCTGTGACGACAATGTGAGTGAAATGTAGGAGAAAAAATTGAGATTTAGGGTTTGACGGTAGAGACAGGATACAACAACTACTTAGAAAATAATTTAAAGGACGAAGGATAAAATTGTAATTTCATTTTTCAGACGGATAGCAGGTACCCGCGGGTACAGATAATGTGATACTCGAACCCAATCCGTTAACAAGCGGGTATTAAGATACCCGCTACCCACGGGTACTAAATACCCATAGCTGATTTTATTCGCGGATACGCGCAGGTACGGGTTTTTATGCCATCTCTACATGCAATAAAATGATTGAGGGAAGAACTATCTAGACTGGAATCAGTTCTCGCTATTGTTAAATTTTAACAAAACAAAGTCTTCCAATTTAAAACAATAGTTTTTCATGTTCATTGTCAATGTAAAAATTTACTCAATAAATTAATTAGAAACTATTTAATTATAATTTTAATATAATGACTTAATTATTTAATCTTAATATAATTATTTATAAGTAGTATTAAATAATTACTTAATTTAATATAAAAAATATAACATCCAAAATATAACATTAAACTATATAATTGTCATCGATTTAATATAATAGATTAGTTAGAGAAAGGAAGATTTACTATCATCCAAAATAACCATAAATTTAAAAATTTATATACAATATAGTTAAATCAAAAGTATAAACAAAGTGATAATATCAACCACAAAACAAAAAAAAAAGTTATTACGAATAAAGCTACTACTATATGTGAGCATCACAGATATCTCCACCAAGAACCTACTCAACTGAAACCTCATCACCCTCTACTCACATCCATAAGATGATCATAGTCAAACCAAAACAAGGAAACATAACAATAAACCCAAACAAAAAGGTAAGATAGATTCAAAGACAATTCATATAATACATTTGTATATCAACCATCATACCTAAATCACCTAGAACAAGTAAATCAAACATTCTAAAACATGTCAAGACTTAGACTACACTATCCGGATTTGGAATGAATGTCGAGCTATGACGGGTTGTGCACTTGTGGTGGTCTTTATTGTTTTGCAAAGCCATTGCAACCGGGTTTCACCCTACCACACTCACAAGGTTAGTCTGTTACATGCTTTGGATCATATTGGAAGCACCCAAGACTAAGACCTCTTACCAGTCTCACCACATGTGTCAATCTTCAGTATTTGAGAATGAAAGACCATTAGAGTGTCAAGATAAGCCCCAAGACTGAGCTACATACACTCATTTTAACAACACTTTAACTACACCCAGGAATTCCACCTTGGAACTCATTTCACCACTTTGAAACCATTTGAAAACATATACATATTCATTCACTTTTACATTGCATACCAAAATATAAAATTGATAATAACATTGTTTAAGATCATAAAAGAACATTGAAAAACATAGATCATTTGAGTACAAGTGAATTTAGTTTAGATTAGTAAAAAATTTCACATTATTGGTAGTAATAATCGATTAGATTGGTAATCTAATCTGTTAAGGCAAGCCAGAATTCACATATCAAAAACAGGGCAAAACTGCAAATTTTAATTGATTATGTCACTAACATAATCGATTAGACTAAAGTGTTTGTTTTAATCAATTAAGTTAGTGTCATAATCGATTAGGCTGAAGTCTTTATTTTAATCGATTAAGTTAATATCATAATCGATTAAAACAAAATTATGGCTAAAAAAATCAATTTTTATGACTTTGAACACTTTTCCCACAACTTTAATTGATCCCTAGGACCTTCTAGACACTGAGAAACACCTGAAAACACCACTGTAACTCCAAATTACTACTCCAAACCCAAAATCACCCCTCTAAGCTACCCCAAAACCAATTCTACACTTTTGAACACCCATATTAGTATGCTAACTGCACAATAAAGTCTAAATACACTTTCTAACACACTCAGCACCTCATATTACTCACAACCCTTTTGTTTCAAGTTCTCACTATGTAAAACCTTAAAATTTGACTAAAAACACCTCAAAACTCACCTAAGATGACCCTAACAGTTCTACACCAGATTTTTTTCATTTAAAAGTCTAAACAAATCATAATAGATTTAATATTAGACCTTTAACTTTCCAAAACAATTTACACTCATTGCTTCAAAATCTTACTACTCAAAACCTCCCTTTTACACTAAAAACACTCAAAATCATGTTAATGAACTACCTCTTTGTTCCATATCATTTTTCACTCAGAACACTTCTAACAAGTCTCAAATAACCATATAACGATACTAAACCAATTACTTCCTCACTCCAACACCTATCTCTCAAACACACCCATCAAACCTATATTTTTGACCTTTAAAACCTAAGAAATTGACTCTTCTTTACTCCAAACACTTTAAATTCAGTTTCAAACCACAATACAACTTCACCACACAGTAATGACAGCAGAAGCATTACAACCACACCATACCAAACATTCAAACATCACACAATCATTATACACCAAGAATATTGGTACAAACATAACAATTTCATTTAAATCACATTTATCATCCATAGGGATACTAAATTTAAACCACAAACATAAATTTAAGACTAGGTCTAGCTTCCCTTACCTCACAAGGAACTATCAACTCTAGAAACTCTCCCCGATTGCTTGGAACGCAAGGAAATTCTACAAATACCTACAAAACAATGAATTGAAAACGGAAAGAGTCCTTAGGACCTTACATTAACCAAGAACAAGTAGAAGAAGCAAGATTATGGATGCAACGAGAATATTTTCTTCTAACTTCAGATTAAGAACAAAAGAGGAAAAAATGAGTCGAAACTTACTTGCTTTATAACAGAAATTGATCGAATAGATGTGGAGATAACTCAACTATGATCTCGTAGGAACTTCCTGATCATCAAACAGATGATCAAGGGATGGAGAATCTTAGAGAAATGTGAGAGAAGATTAAAAGAAAAAGTTTTATAGAGATGATAGTGTTTTAAGTAATGAGACGAGTTTAAAAAAATTATATTTATATTATTGAATTATTTTAAAATAAAATAATCGGTCTCATTATTTTAAAACACCTACCAACTCTAATACTCTATCTGCTAGGTTTATAAAAAACTTATAAATAATGCATTTTGCTTAATTTAAAATTTATTTATTATCTTGGTTCATATTATTTTAGTACCAAATTAACTATATAAGTAAAAAAAAATACTAAAAAATGTTGGAAATTTAAAATAGTAGTAAAATAGTTTGGTGAGACTATACCAAGATACAAGAATATTCACATAAACTTTAAACATTTTTAAATCTATATTTTATTTATAAATACCCTTTTACTAGCCTAAAGTTTATGAACATTTTTTTCTTCCTTCTATTTTTCTCCATTAATAAAATCACTTAATTTCTTATATATGTTGAAAATTTGATGATTCAATTTCTTTAAAATTGTAAGTTTCATTTTAATTCTGGTAAGTTATTTAATATCTATAATTTTTGGAACTAAAAATAGTTGTCATTTAAGCAAAGAGGACTATATGATGAACAAAGAAAAATATATAAATTAAGAATATTTCAAAAAATTATAGAGAATAAAACATAATGTATAGTATTCCAGAGACAAAAGGTATATTCATTTTTTTAATCGCAGTGACAGTGATGTCTAGACAATAGGAAACCACCACTCTGGAGCACTTTAAGGAGGATCGAGTTGCCAAAGGCCAAGATAAATATAATCATTATTATTTTGGATTATTGGTAAAGTCAAAATGAATATAAATATAACCCATTAATTAAATAATCGCTGTTCTTTTGGATTGAATTAGAGTTCGTAAAAGAGCTGTCAAAAGCTGGCAATTATTTTTCATGATCTTATTAGTATCTAAGCTTCGTTGTAGTTCTGATATCATTTGTGTTTATCAGTAATGTAATTATTATCTTGTAAAGTATATTACCCTCGAATGATTAAATATTTTTGCAAAGCGACATTTTATAATTAAAACAGCTCAAGAGTAAGCATTTTCTCAAATTAAATAAGTATTTAGTTTCTCAAGTTCCTTTGCAGTGATACTAGTTTCATATTCCTTCCCTAAATTACAAAATTTGTGTTAAACAACTAAAATTAATAAAGAAATTTATGAATATAGATGTTAAATTAAATTTTGGTCTACACAAAATTTAAGTTATTCTCATTATGTTTATTTATATAATAGATTAATCCACTAATTTATTTTTTATTTTTAAGAAAAATAATAAAAAGTATTCAACTGATAAACTTTATCAAAATGCATGAATTAATAAATTCGGAATTTTCAATAAATTTTTTATGATGATGATTTTGTATGCGTAGAAAATATATTCAAATTTAGTTCTCGTTATATGTTGAATAATATTAAGTTGAAAGTTGTTTAAAGCACTACCTACATTTCTCTTAATCAATATGGATTCATTTAAGGAAGAAATAGAAAAGAATGCATTAGCTTTTGAAGAAATTAACATACTTTCTAGAAAGGTTAAGAGTGAGAATATTGCTTTCAAATTGATATTCAAAAAGCTCGATACTCTTGATTGAATTTTCTCTTCAAAGTTTTGGGACAAAAAATGGTTTTCATTCTATTTTCACTAATTGAATTCTTTTAATTCTCAAATCAACAAAGCTTTCTCTAAGAGTTAATGGTAATCTTGGTGGTTTCTTAATAAAAAAAATTTTCAGTCTATGATTAGTTCAAAAGATGTTATTTTTCTTCTCATATAGCTGATAGAAAATTCTAGCGTAATCTTAGGCAATTTCTAAAAGTGCATATTTTAAGTTCTGGTTACCTAAAATCATTTTAAGAGTTATTTTTATCTGTTTATGATTCTTATGGTTTTATCATATGTGTCAAATGTATTTTATTTTGTGACCAATTTGTTAATCTTTTTGTTTATCTTGGAGTTTTCATTTTTGGTTGGTGCTCGTATATATTGGTTCTTATAGTCTTTAGTAAATAAAGTGAGATTCAAACTAGTGGAAAGGTAAAATTTCAAGTATGATTGGAAGAATTCGGGTTGTTAAGTCTTTTGCTTTTGGTTTTCTTTCATATAGTGTTCAGGTTATAAATGGTCAATTGCTTTGTTCAAAGAGAATGATAAATGGGTGAGAAATTTCATTTGGAACCTGAGATATTAGAAAACGTGGTGTTGGTTGAAGAATATTTTTTTCTTAATTATTGTGTGATTAAGTGATTTTCATTGTATCTTTTTTAAATTATAGGAAGCCCTTTGGTGAAACAACTTAGACTTGTAAGAGACTTATATATTTTAGATAACACATGAGAAACTATGCGACATTTCATAAATCTCTTTTATTATAATTTATTATTCAAGTCATTAAAAATTACATATAGTTGTATGTAACACTTTTAGCCTGTGAATGAGTAATAGTATGACAAATTTCTTGATGTTAAAATACTTTGATGTCAGTGAGAATTTTCACAACTCAGCAAGCTCAATCCAGCTTGATAGTCACATCCCGACAAGCTCAACACACAACCAGGAAGCTTCGTAACAGAGCTCGACACAACTCGGTAGTACATCATGGTAAGCTCGGTACACAACTTGGCAAGCTCGACACACAATCCGACAATCTCGACACATAGCTCAATTGTATAGCTCGGTAACACAACTCTTCCGTTTGTGGCTTCCCGCTCTGCCAACATCTTTCTGTTTACTTTGTTTTTTCGTTTCTTTTTTGTTTTTCCTTTCCTTTTCTTATATAATCGCTTCCCCTTGTAAGAACGTAAGACAATTGTACTATTCTTCCTTTTCTTTTATCAAGATACTATTATGTTATTGTCTTTTGTGCTCAATCCTTCTTCTCAACCTTCTTCTTGTTTATGTTGTCTTTCATCTTCATCAACATGGCTTCCGTTACTAGTTTAGTAAACATTCTTGATACTGATAATCATGTTATAGTATCGGAGTTCTTTTTTTAAAGAGCTTTGTTACGCATAACTCTGCTTCTATGTTTCTTTTCTCTCTTTTTTTCTTCTTTCATTCTTTGGTCTGTTTTCTTTCATTCTTGCTTTATCATGGAAAAAGAAAGCTCCATGCACAATTATCTTTACCTCAACCCCAACAAAAATCCTGTTATTGTACTTTTTTTGCCTATTCTTGATGATACAAATTATCATTCTTGGAGTTGCTTCATGCTAACCTGCACTCAACGCCAAAAACAAAATTGAATTTGTTCTTGGTAATGTTCATCCACCTGAAAAGACAAGCCTGAACATGCTACCTAGAAATGAGGAAACAATATGGTTGTCTTGCTAGTTCATTCTATCTCTACATCCATCAAACAAAGCATCATTTGGATGGATAAGGCTTTTGATACCTAGAGTGATAAGAAAAACATATTCTAAAATTATGAGGAAATCAGATAATACTTAGTTAAATTTACTTTTGTCTAGGACTAATACATTTTTAAATTAATGTGATTTTATATAATTATAAAAATCTCAAATAAAATTGAAAGATGATGATATTTGAGCATACCAATTGAAAAGTATTATCAATTCAACTGTTCAATTAATTTTATTAAGCTATACATAGAAAATATTAGTCTTATAGTTTTATCATGCAAATAATGTTCATTCTACGACAATTATCTTTACCTCAACCCCAACAAAAATCCTGTTATTGCACTTTTTTTGCCTATTCTTGATGATACAAATGATCATTCTTGGAGTTGCTTCATGCTAACCTACACTCAACGCCAAAAACAAAATTGAATTCGTTCTTGGTAATGTTCATCCACCCGAAAAGACAAGCCTAAACATGCTACCTATAATTGAGGAAACAATATGATTATCTTGCTAGTTCATTCTATCTCTACATCCATCAAACAAAGCATTATTTGGATGGATAAGGCGTTTGATACCTAGAGTGATAAAAAAAACATATTCTAAAATTATGAAAAAAATCAGATAATACTTAGTTAAATTTACTTTTGTCTAGGACTAATACATTTTTAAATTAATTTGATTTTATATAATTATAAAAATCTCAAATAAAATTGAAAGATGATGATATTTGAGCATGCCAATTGAAAAGTATTATCAATTCAATTGTTCAATTAATTTTATTAAGCTATACATAAAAAAAATATTAATCTTATAGTTTTATCATGCAAATGTTCATTCTATGAAAATGAAACACAAAGAGATAACTTCTTAAAAGTAAAGAAATATGATAAACTTGTAAACTTTTAAAATATCAATATGACATTAATGGCTTGAGTAATAATTGAACAATTTTAAAATTAAGCATTTTATTAGAGATGGTAAATGCTCGTATTTTTATTACAATGTTTTAAAGTAATAAAAAATGCAGAAAAAAAAGAAAAAGAAAAAGAAAGCCGAAGATGTAAAATTACTATGAACATCCAGGAACTTTTGTGAAAATTCCTCCCCTGTCCTCGACCATCGAAAGGTTGAATTTGGTGGAGGAAAAGCGCCCTCCATGGTCCGCGCGCTAAAAAAAGCGATTGCATTCAACCAAATTACCACCCTCTCGTTCCCTTCGCCTCCAAAATTCCGTTTCACAATCCTAGCTCCCAACCTAATCCCAAAATCCAAACGAACCAACCCCAACAATGGAACCTCCCAAGCCCGAAGCGGAGTCTCAATCCCATGTCTTCAACGGCCACTCCACCACCACCACTAACGGGTCGGGATCGGAACCGCAGGTTCCCAAGGAGAAAAGCACCACGTCATCAACCGGTAGCACGAAAAAATCCGTGCACTGGAGCCCCGAATTGGTCACTGAATCCACGTTCGCCTCTTCCCCTAACGAATCGCGATCCAATCCATACTTTTCCCCCTCGTACTCTCAACCTGCTCCCAATTTCATGGGTTAGTTTTATTTTCAAATTTCTATCTTTCAAATTCCTTTTTTCCATTTCATGCGCGTGGATGCGTATTTTTTTTTTCGTTTTGTCTGTGTCCAGAGACGATGGTTACCGTTCGCAATGTGCTAGGGAGATGGGGTAAGAAGGTGGGAGAGGCTACAAAGAAGGCTGAGAGTCTCGCTGGAAACACGTGGCAGCACTGTAAGTTTTCTGTTTTGTTTTTATTTTATTTTATTGTCGTGTTTCAGTTACAACTCTAGAGTGGGCGCATATGGAATGGGGCTGGTGGTGACTTTTGAGTTACCAGATATGGGAATTTAATAGAATTTTTTTTTAGGAAACTGGTGCTAGAGTTGTATAAATTTAAGTGGGAATTCGATTGTTATGTGTTTGTCAAACATGGGGATGGATTCAGTTACTTTGGAGCATTAGAAGCCATTAAATTAAACTAACGTTTGAAATGGTGCCATAACACATTTACGTTGGATAAAATAGTATAGTGTGATCCATTCTGTATGAAGAGATTCATTAAATGAGAAAATGTAACCCGCCAAAAATTCATTGTTTCTGAAACATTTCAACCAATAGTAGAAAGTGTGTTATAGTGTGTCCCTAACTGTTCTCTCTTAAATGTCCCATAAAGGCTTTATTATCTATTTAAGTTGGTTTAGCAACAGGGTCTACCAAACTAACCCTTGGTGTCTGTGGCATGTACCTTGGATGCTTTATATATATATATATATATATATATATATATGGTATACTTTATTAAGCATTTCCTGTGTTTAATCATCATCATGTCAACTGGTTGTTGAATATGGGTTTGTTCATTGTGTTCTAATTATTAGTGTACTTGATGATTTGATGAATCTTCTGTTTCTTGTTATTTTGCTCCCCTCGGATTATCTTAATGACAGTGAATCTTTTACACTACGCAATTAAAATTTTCTTGTTTTCTTACATTGTGCTTAAGTGAAAACAAGCCCTAGCTTTGCTGAAGCTGCTATGGGGAGAATTGCCCAGGGAACAAAGGTTCTGGCAGAAGGCGGATATGAGAAGATTTTCCTGAACACGTTTGAAACAGGTCCAGAGGAACGGCTTCAAAATTCTTTTGCATGTTATTTGTCCACATCAGCTGGTCCAGTGATGGGAGTTTTGTATATATCCTCTGCAAAGATTGCATATTCTAGTGACAATCCTATTTCCTATAAAAATAACAACCAAACAGAATGGAGCTATTATAAGGTACTTATTCTAATTAGAAATTGTTTACTGAATTGCTAGTGGAAAATAGCCTCAACATTATTATATACAAAATTTGCAATTACTAATGAACTGAGAAATTGACAGCTCCAAACTAGGTTATATTCTCCCAAAATAAGAAATACTTTCCAACACTCCCCCTTGTGTTGAAGGATATAAATCATATTCACCAAGCTTGTTAATATGGACCTGATATTCAATGACCATACGAAACATTGTTAGGGTATCACAAGCTGACAATTAGAATTAACAAACTCAATGGTAGTTTCCCTCGAGAGGACTTTTTCTCTAATAAAGTGATAAATGATTCTCTTTGCTTGGTTTTCTCATGGAATATTGTGTTTGATGTAATGTAAAGAGCAACTTGATTATTACTACATTTTTATCTTATCGACATGATCGAACTGGTATCCAAGACTTACACTGAATATACTTCTTTATTGAACAAAGACTATTTCTGTGCCAATCTGACAGGGAAATAAGCCCAAAATACAGTTGTAGATTTACAGTAATTGCCAAGATGGAATTCCAAGAGACCTCTCTCTCAGCCCTTTTCAAAAAACCAAACCCAACCAACAAAACATATCCTCCTACCAGGCCCCAACGTACTTATATGTGTTACAGTTATACCCTATAACTGTTTTAATTGTCAGTTTTTGTGCTTTTATATACAATACCAAATCTATCGCAACACTTCCAAATTTCAACTCCCCAAGTAATTGTTTTGCCTCTACAAGTTCACAATCCCCTAGTCTGATCGTTATCATCTACATTAAACTGGCAACCAAATATTGGCTTCTAGGATACAAGATTACTATCAATAACCCTTGTATCCCAAAGCAGATTTTCTCTCCATACGTGAACCATATAAGTCTTTGATTTGGCAATGAATAAACTAACATTTCTTCAATGAGATCCTGAATTATATAATCCATATAAATTGACAAACACAAGGTATGCTGGTAGAAAAATGAATGAATAGATTCTGCTTGAGTCATACTGTTACGTATATCACCCTCTCACACACTCACAACAAGCAAAATAATAATGAAAGAATGAAATTGAACGAATGAATATCTTTTATTGATGGTAATATCTGAATAAACAAAAGTAAACAATAATTGGGAGCATAACCTCCATCAATTATTTGGGAGGATAACCTCCCTCACAAGACAATAATGTCTGTCATAAAAACTCAATAATCAAAAGCATACCCTTAACCCTAGACTCTAGCTTTATTTATACTAATTATTTCCCGCCCCATCTCTTACTAAATATTTCCCTAGAATATATCTGCATTTAATATAAATATCTCTATATTTAATATAAATATCCCCCCGTATATTATCCTAACATATATCCTTAATTATCAATATCTTATATTGAATATTTCCCTAGGATATATATTTATTATTATAAATATCTTATATTGAATATTTCCCTAGGATATATATTTATTTACTCTAATTAACTTATACTGAATATTCTCTCCTATTGTGGCTCCTTTTACTGTAATTAGCTCTCGCCCTCCCTAACCGCTGCTTAGTTAAGATGGTGATTCTTCAACCGTTCGGCCTGGTCGCTCCCCGTTGTCCACCGTTTTCCCTGATCGCTCCCCGTTGTCCACCGTTTGGCCTGATCGCTCCCCTTTGTCCACCGTTCGGTCTGACCGTTCTCCCTTGTCCATCGTTCGGCCTCACCTCTCCATGCCTTCCACCATTCGGCCTTTACGGTCAATACCGTTCGGCCTCACTTCCCTCCTACCTTTCTTCTCCTTCTCATTACCTCCCACCTTATACCCTAACAACCACCGTTCGACCTTTACGGTCAATACCGTTCGGTCTCACTTCCCTCCTACCTTTCTTCTCCTTCTCATTACCTCCCACCTTATACCCTAACACATACCAAATTATAGCTCAACAATACCAGATTTTGCTCAAGGACAATTTCAACTTATAAACTAAGCTTGACTTCATCCTATTATTAATCCACGTGTGAGTTTGAGTCCTACATTGATTAAAAATGAGAAAGTTGAACAACATGTAAGGAAGATGACGCATAAAGCCATTGTTTTAGAGTTTTGGGTTGAAGGTCCTTATGTCCCTCAGCCTTCACGAACATTTTGATCACATGTTTTGGGTTTAGGTCCATGCTACCAGGCATTGGGCACAACTTGTCGAGTTGTGCCAACATGTTCTTGTGACCCAGGTTGGATTTGCACAAGCTCTCCTAGATATTGTATGCCTTTATACCAGAGTCTTTCTAGTGAATGGTGTCTATTGTATACTCCCATGCCAACTTGCCGAATTGGCATGATTCTCTGCTGAGGGGACCACATCCATTTGTCCTTTAGGATAAGCCCCAAACCAAGTAGGACCTCTACACCTTCCCTAAGGGCAAGGCATGTATGACCTTGTGTACATCTTGAGGATTTGAGTTCTCAACTTTTTCTTAAATCCTTCCTAACATGATTTTTTTGTGTCCACAACATTCTCGTTGCCAATTTGTGCTATCATGTCCAGCATTGTGGTGGCAATAGACACATTGATAGCAGGGAAAATCTTCAAGACCTTAGACGTGTTTAGCGAGCTCGCCATGTACATGCCCCCAAGGTAAAGACAAAAATCCTGCCACATCTAAGACCCTTGGTGTTGTCGTCTCCTCTCCTCCTTGATCAACTCTCAAAACTCTTGGGCCTGACCAATCTGGCTAGGTTGGCTGTGTATGGTCTCTGATACCCCTTGCACACTAGAACTTGTCCTTGTGTGCGATGCGCACTTGATTCAACCATACAACCTATGTTGACCTATTGTTTGGTCATGCCCACTCATTCTTACACGTAAACCCTGACCACGATTGATGCCACAAACATGACCAACTAGCACTACAAGAAAAATCACAGTTACATACGGTCAAAATCCGTATATAACCTCCAAAATCCGTATATAAAATGATATTACATACGGATTATATACGGACAAAAATCCGTATATAAAAGAAGCGTAGCTAAGTTATATACGGATATATCCGTATATAATTTACATACGGATATATCCGTATATAATTTACATACGGAAAAATCCGTATATAATTTACATACGGAAAATCCGTATATAAAATCCGTATATAATTATATACGGAAAATCCGTATATAAATTTGTATATAATTATATACGAAAAAATCCGTATATAAAATCCGTATATAATTATATACGAAAAAATCCGTATATAATTTATGATTTTATAAAAAAAAAAATAGGTGATTCTGCATCTGCATTTAATGGTTATGAGTTTCAATAGCTGATAAAAGTCAACATAACTAACAAATTGCCAAAAATATCTAATATAGATAAACATTTACAACTATTTAATAAAAGATATAATTCACTGAAAACTTTCAACATTTATCAAAAATAAGACATAGGTTTCGAAAACTTATCTTAGCTTGTATAACGTAATAAATGTAATATATATAACAATATATCAATCAAGACTAACATCCCATACAATAAATATATATGCCCTGCATCCACACTATACAAATATATATTAAACAAGATTTTAACCAACTAATACAATAAAATATTTATGTAGCATTTGAATCAACACAACAAACAATTTTCTGCAGCATTTTTATATCCAAACATCAAATAATTTCCTGCAACATTTTTATCAAAACAGCAAAGAATTTTCAGCAGATTTTTTCTTATTTTCTTTTCTTAAGAGTTTTTATCTAAAATATTATGAAAAAGAAGTCAACTAATTAATAATAATTGAATCCAAATTTGCAACAAGATTATACTAAAATCACAAGGTATGGTGCATAATATTTGTTCAAACCTCTTGGTACATTCACACGTTCATACATCCAAATAAAATTAATTTTGCAGCAATCCAGTTAATACTTTTAATATAATATACTAATAATCCCAAAGGAAAAAGTTTATTACAAACCATCTAATATATATATATATATATATATATATATATATATATTATAATATTTTACACCCAAAATCTGAAACGAAAACTTATCTTAGCTTGCTATATAATATATAACGTAATAAATGTAATATATATAACAATATATCAATCATGACTAACATCCCATACAATAAATATATATGCCCTGCATCCACACTATACAAATATATATTAAACAAAATTTTAACCAACTAATACAATAAAATATTTATGTAGCATTTGAATCATATACCTCTCTGTAGTAATAACACTTTGGACTTCAATACTAATTTAGCAACTTGTAATCACAACCAGAACAATTATGTTTGAGCTTTATCATCTTTTGTTATAGCTTTTCCAACCTGCAATGACAAAGAAAAGTTTAATGAAGTTCAATCCAGTATGAAAATTTGAACAAAAAGGTTAGACCATGGTAGTTATTGAGGGTATTAACTAGTAATCACCATTAACTCTCGGAATACCAGCACAGAAAAGCATCCCTACGGTTCTTTCTGCACAGATTTAGGAGCTGGATTTTGCTGAAAGCAAAACGGTGATTGAGATTGGAAGAAGGGAGGCACGCGGAAATGGGAAGCTGATCTTATTTTATTTAGAGAAATGCACTGAGAAGGGCTGCAACCGAAGGAGTACTGCACGGAGCTGGAAGAGAAGCGAAGCAGTGTTAGAATGAAGGGTGTTGAATGATTCGGAGTGTAGGAGAAAGAAGTGTCTCGGCTTGGGAGAAATATTGATATTTTCATGAGTGTTGAGTTGGATGAAAGTAGAAGCACGTTGAGGTGTCACGGATGGTTTGCACTGGAATGTGAACTGGAGCACATTTAATTTTCATTACCTTCGCTGGCAGCAAAGAGCACTTTTGGGAGTGCCCGTGAGGTGGAGCTGGAAATGGAGATTTAATTTGGCTTGTGCATGGTGTGGAGGTGTCAGCAGCTAGCACGGGAGTTGGAATACTTGAACCAACGTGTGTGCGTGTTGGATAATGGTGTGCACGGTGATTGAAGGTGCTGGAAGCAGAATGAAATGTTGATTGAGAGGAGAAGCGGTGTGCACGTGGACGTGTGAGGGGAATAGATGAAGAGAAGATTAGGTGGGAGTTTTAGGTGATGGGACGGGCAGCAGCTGATCCAGCAAAGTGATTTTATTCCAAAGAGACTCATACGGTGAATTAAGTGTGGAAGAGAAGAAATTTATTTAATTGCTTTGGAGAAAGGCATGGAGCAGTGCTGAATGAAGAGGGCTGGAATGAATGGTGTGCACGGACGCTTGAACCAAGGTGTGCAGTTTGGATGTGCAGCACGGTGATAGTGTTGATTGTGTGGTGCAGGGGTGTTATGGGTGGAAGAGTGGCCCACGACTATTGGATGAATGTCTTTTATTTATCTTTTAGCATGAGATAACTTAGGAGCAGCAAGGAGGCGAGGCAACGTTGGGTGTGTGCAGAGAAGTCACGTCCAGAGGTGCTGCACCGAGAATGATGGGAAGCTATGGCATGATGCATTAAATTTTGACCTTGAAAGAAGTGTGTACACCTTGAAGGAGGCACATGCACGTTTCAAAATATCAGTTTACTACTCCCACTATCCCTTTTCTTATATATATATATATATAGGTAAAGTTCAACAAAATTTGAACTGATGAAAGAAAAGGTTCTTAACAAAGTAATAACAAACCTGGTACTTGGTCTTGTATACACGAACAGCTGCTGCATGAGTAAGAAGTTGGTTGTGTGAAACTATATAGGGCTCTGTACCAGAATCCCCTCCAACGCAATTTGGATTTACCCAACTAGAACAACGTCCTAGTGCCATTGTTCCATTTGCATAGCCATTAATGCTGTAAGTCCATGGCTCGTTCAGTGTAACCCAATGCTTAACTCTATCTCCAAATGCCTTGAAGCAAACGTCAGCATAATCCCGAAAATCCTTGCTGAAGATTGATACAGGTGTTTGATCAACAAAACTAGCTATTGAATTTTCCAAGAGTAAAGTAATTAATACTTTGGAATCAAAACTCACATTATGAGAGGACTTAGGAAGCCACCGTATTCATCTTCTAAAGTTTGGGGAAGATCCCAATGGAAAAGAGTTACCAGTGGTTTTATACCTACAAATGTTCATATTTAATTGTCATATACCACCGTTGATAACAGAAAAATGTGATGAGATAAAAGAAATCTGAGTTTGAACCTTACCATTAGCCAATAGTTCGTTGATGACATTGTTGTAGTAGTCAATTCCTTCTTGATTTATACCTCCACTTAACTTTCCATCTGCAATGAATGCATTGTTTGTAAAAATCAACTTTTATATTTTCAAAAGTAATTTAATCTAAAATCATCATTGTTCAGCATTTGACTTACTTGGTAGAATCCTGGACCAAGAAATCGAGAATCTGTATGAATCCAAGTTCATATTCTTCATAAATTTAGCATCTTCCTGTAAATTTATGTATAATGTATATGTTATTATATTGCATCAACGATTAAAATAGAATAAACTAAAAACAAACACAATACTCAAGATATAGTAAGAATTAATTTATCATATCTTAAGAATGACTTAATAAATTACTACTTTGAAGAAATCATATACCTTATAACGGTGATATGTGTCTATAGCCACATCTCCATTGCTTTTGTCCAGTATCTTATCTGCAAGTCAATTCACACATTGTAAATTATATAACTCCTTTTAAGATATTAACCAAACCATAGATAAATATATCTGGGAAACAAAATATATACCTGGAAATTTATGGGTGAAAGTATCCCACACACTTGGTCCTCTACCACCTTCTTTTGCACCACCTTCGAACTATATTACATTTTACGATGAAAAGAATTGATTCCCTTCAAGCCATTACAAAAATTTATCCTAATCAAATGATGACTAGATGTAAAAGGAATCTGTCAAATTGATTCAATGACCGGAGCTTTGGAGGCCATTGCGAAAATTTTTATTTTAGTATTACATCTATTCAGTATATAAAACTATAATAATTAAATATATATCTAATTTTTTTTATTTAAATGTAATAATTATATTATTTTATTGTAAAATATAAAAAAGAAAAGGAGGTCTGACGCAAGGGTATCATACTGTTAAATAGGAGAAAACTGAAGCGTGAAAGACAACTGAATGTACATTTGATTCAATCAACACTGGAGCTGTTTTACAACCGAAAGAAAAACTTAATTGATTGGAACTGCTCCTATAAAGTAGTTAGCCACTATCTGCAGAAACTTGAAATAACACAAAATAAAACAGAACAATAATAAAATCTGATAGACCCAGCTTCTAAATTGGTCGTGGTTGGCAAAACTGGAAGTAGGCAATGCTGACTGAAAAATAAATAACAGGCCATAATTTACATTGATGAGACACGTAAAAACCTCCAGAGCTTGTTCTTGGAGGACAACAGATTTATTAGAAAGCATTCAACCCTCTTCTGACTCTGCACATCAGAATAGATATCAGGCAAGCATTATTGTTAGAAAAATATAATGCATACTTAACAAGGGGGCAACAAGTTGGGTACTATGGAATTTCAAGGCACTAACTATATACCAGAAAGAAAAAAAGGGTTTAACACTTTACCATCAGTTTTCATACAATATGGAAAATAGAACCTTATCACGCGAGGAATTGCATAAATCGAAAATGGATGAGAGAAAAAGAGGATTAGGGTTTTTGCAATTCAAAAATTTAGCTCAATGAGAATTAAACATTACTTACCAATTAACCATGGTACCAAGGCCGCACAATGATGGTTCGAATGAGGGAAAATTAGGGTTTCAATGCGCGACCTACGAAAGCTCAACGAAAGAGAACCGAGGCTCCACAGAAGGGGAAGGAGGGCTCGACGAGAGAGAACCACGACCAAAACACTGATTTAGGAAGGGTTGAAGCGAAAGAGAAAGAAGAATAGGTTTGGTGGTGGGAGTGCCTCGACCCTTTTTCCAAACAAGAAATGGTTGCAGCGCGAGTGAGAAAAAAAAAAGGGTTGACGACTTAAAATAACTTAATTTTATTTATTTATTAATTAATTATAAATCCGTATATAAAATCCGTATATAATAAATCCGTATATAATATCTGTATATAACGAATCCGTATATAATATCCGTATGTAACATTTTTATTATATACGGATTCAAATCCGTATATAATAATCCGTATATAAAATGCAATTTTCTTGTAGTGTAGTGTAGCCTCTCCAAGTAACACTTTTCTAGTGCATACCTTTGGCATTTTCTCTAGCATATCACCTTGACCCTCCACTTTCTCATAGACAAGGAGAGCATTGCAATGAGAATCATGGTCATCTCCTTTCATTAAACCCCTAAAGGTTTAAGTGAGTGTTCTTGTACCACCCCTTATAATTGTCAAACAATAAGTAGACGTGTGCCCTTTCGTTGAACTTAGTTGCTCTAGCGTATAGGTGACCCCCATAGAGCTCTACCCAGAATATATGATCAAGATGTTAGTGAAGACCAAGGGGCATAAGGATCTTGCCATGGCAATCGGCTCTTTGCCCAAACACATGACTGCTAATTTCTGACTGGCCCTTAAAGTCACTGAAGGTACCTGAGCAGTTCTGAATTGGATTGTGTTGGAAGTCCCACATCGACTAGAGATAATGTCAATTTAGAGTATATAAAGTGGGTGCAAACCTCATCTTACAAGCCAGTTTTGTGGGGTTGAGTTAGGCTTAAAGTCCACTTCTTAACATGGTGTCAGAGCCAGGTTAGAGCCTATCCTAGTGATATTTGTTGTTTGTTGGGCATATTGTTCCACCCGCTATCGGGTCGCTATCGGACCACTCATTAATGTCTAGTCTTATGCTCGAGACATATATACCTCGGCGTGAGGGGGGTGTGTTGGAAGTCCCACATCGACTAGAGATAAGATCAATTTAGAGTATATAAGTGAGTGCAAACCTTACCTTACAAGCCAGTTTTGTGGGGTTGAGTTAGGTTTAAAGTTCACTTCTTAACAAATTATTTCCCTCAAATCAGACATCCTAATCGTTACTCTTTGAGTTTGTGGAAGAGCCCACTTCTCTTTCCCTAGAAGATCCACGCTCTGAGACTTCCTCACTTCCATCGACTCATCAACTTTACTAGAGTCTTCACTTGAAGCACTGCTTGCAGAACCTGGCACCCTGCTTGACTTGAGGATCCTTATGCACTCTAGCCTTTTTGCCTCTTCTGTGAGCATGTTATGAAGTTGGTGTTCAACATCCTATCTTCAATTTGCAGCAGTAGGCCTCCAAGCCATTTCGCTTCAGTCTGGGCTTTCTGGAGGATCGACTATCCACCTCTAGATAACTTTCTCATTAGTGGTCCACATTTGTTCATAATGGTTTTATATATGCTGCTAGATCAACTATGTATATTTTTAGGGTCCAACTGCTGTGGTTTTTAATTCACCTGAAGTGTGCATTACTCTTAATAATTAGATCATACTGAGGAAGTTTGATAATACATATTTTTATCTTTCTCTATAAAATATCTAGCGTAGTTTTCACATGTTTCAAAGGCAGCTTTTTGTTTATTCAAATGAAAAACTTTTCCAGGGGAATGAAAAAACAGCTGGATAGTAAAACCAACATAAAGGAAGTCTTAAATCTGAGAATTAGTAAGGAAATAGATCATACTAAAAGAGGATAAATCAAAATTCCCATCATGATTTCATTTTTCATTCTTTATTCACTTCTCTTTTTTTCAAAGACACAGCTTGTGCTTGTATGCAGTTTATTTGAGCCTAGAGAGAAATTTTACTCTATTCTTTGTATCATCTGTTTGTAAGCTGGTGCATGCCTTTAAAGTTTTGAGCAAAGATATAAGTATGAGTGAAAGATTAACTAGATATAATAGTTTGCATGTATTGAAATTGAGAAGGTGATTTTATACATTCAATTTTATAAAGTGTGTTGGATCATTATGTGCCAAATATTGATATTTAAATATGAACATAAAATAAAGGAATTTTTAAAAAAATTTATTCAAGTCTTGCCGAATTTTCTGACTCAAGATAGACTAGATTACAGATTTTTCATGTTCGAGGTTAATAGAGCATAGTTCTAATTATATTTCCTGAATATTTATTATTTTAAATTACACACACAAGTTGATCTATATCACAAGCTTTGAAAGTTGAGTTTATAATAACTTTGGGAGAACCACACCACAAAAACTAACTGTTGTAGTTGGAGAGCTCAAAGCTTATAAATTCCACATTAGAATGACATTGACATACATCCAATTTGGAACAAGTCCTATTCCTTGCAATTGGATCCTAACGTCCCATCACATCCCAATCCTCAGCCGTGTGGCTGTTCACTAGCCCTTTGACTAGTTATGAGCAAATATTACAATGCTGACAGACCACCCATGCTGCTTATTTGCAACCGAGATATGGTGGAAGGCTATAATACGAATTGAAAAAATCTTTGGAGGACAACAACACAAAACCTAGCTATTGTAGTTGGAGAGTCCAAATCCTTACAAATCCCATAACTATTGTGGTACTCCAGTCCCATACTTTGCAACTAGATCCTAACACTGAGTATTACTATATCTGATTTTGTATTGAATCAAGCTACCATAGCTGTTCATAGCTTTCTGAAGTTAAAAGGGTTAATGGGTGGAGTAATCATGCAGACACCTTGTGTTGTGTGTTAACTGGATAAATATTCCAATAACTTTGTGTACCTTGCTTGGGTACTTGAAAGCTTTATATATATCTAATCTGCAAAAATATAAACATAGTACTTGGTTGATGAATTTGTGATTAAAATTTGCTTACAACTCTGGGGTACGTTGTATGATGCATTTTGTGAAGGGATTGCATCCCCTTTCATGTAGTTAGTGAGTATATATGATCTAGAAAGGGATTGTTTATTTTGACTAAAATTTAGGTTGGTTCATCTGATAGGATATAATGTGTGCATGATAGAAGGAAACAAATTAGGAAGTAGTTGCTAGTTAGGTTGTTAAGGTGAGTGAGGTTTCCTTTATATAGTTGGGGGTCCTGAAATGTAGGGGACTTTTGGATTATTTTGTAGATTGAGCTTTAGCTCTTTGTGAAGGAGAAAACCCTTGGAGGACATAATACCAATGAGATTTGAGCCTAATCACATAAGGGATTGACATAACTTTTTACCGAAAACCTTAAGACAATTGGTTAATAGGCTTTTCACTTTTATATAATGCTCTACTTTTTCATTTTTATCCAATGTGGGACTTGAATTTACTTGCATTTCCAACAATGTACACCTAGAAGCTGCTAGAGTGGGTACTAATATTTTATGTCATCATCATTATGTGATCATTAGTCTGCATAGTCTGCATAAAATATTAGATCAAGGATTGAGGTTGAATACCGGTACAATCAGATTATTTGAGATTTTTTTATTAGTGGTCAACTAAAAATACCCCTCTCAACAGTAAATTTTTAAAAATACTAGCTTCTTCCAACGTGAGTCACTCTCCTGATTAAACGCGGAGTCGTCTATTGGCCCATTCCTGAATTACTATCAATCACCTCATTTTGTATCATATATATATATATATATATATGTATATATATATATATATATAATGTATACATATTTTTGTATGTATGTGTCAACTACTTTTATTTTTGTTAGATCATTAATTGAGAGGACAACACTGTTCTACGTAAAGCATATGACCAGCTCAAGTGTGAAACTTGAATTAAACTAAATAATTATCTTATGTATAACTTATAAGGAACGAAGGGTAAATGACATTGCTATGTCAGCTTTAGTTTTGCTTTTATGGAATTCAATATTCCAATTTGCTTAAACTATTCTCTTTTCTGCAATTTCTTGTCTGCAGAATAGTTGCTTTAACGCCATTCTTTTCTTTGTGAATCTTTGAAATTGTAATTTCCGTTTCCATTTCTTAGGTCTTTTTTTCTCCTTGCGATGTTCTCTTCCCTTATTTAATTTTGTCTGTTCTTGAGTAATACTGTATCCAATTATGTTTGTCCTTGATATGGCAAATTATGCTGCATGTAGGTGATCATCCCATTACACGAGCTAAAAGCAGTGCATCCTTCATCAAACACATTCAATCCTGCTGAAAAGTACATCCAGGTGATTTCCGTTGACAATCATGAATTTTGGTTTATGGGCTTTTTGAACTATGACGGTGCTCTGGAGTGCATGCAAGAAGCTCTTGAAGCTGGCAGACATATACAATCAGAAGCATAGTCTGTCCAATGGATCTAAAGAAAAAGTATAGTTTGTTCATACGTTAGAGTTTCAAACCCCCAATTATATTTTTCCCTTCCACAAAAGCTTTGTTTGTAGATGTGACCATTATGGTCTTGGAACTGTTGATGAATATTCAGCCAACTTTTGGCTATTTTGTGGATATGAATTTACCGTAGGGGATCCATTAGAATAGTTCAGAAGAGTTAAACGGTGACTTTCTGTTTCTCGTTACCATCCATTTAGGGAAACTAGTTTGCAACTCTAATGCACAGATACTTTAAAATCAAGACGTACACTGCATATTTTCTTCCACTGTTAAACTTTTACTTCCTGCATCCATCTTTTTCTCCTTACTAATACCAATTGTTTTTCTGATATATATACCCGTATATATACATATATACACGTATATATACATACATATATATATATATATATATATATATATATATATATATATATATGGGTTTGCTAACGTCCGTATGCCTGTTTTCAGTTGGTAAATTTTAGTAATGTGTATCGGTTTTTAGTAGACAAAAATATCTTTATATACCATGGATTCTAAGTTTTAAAGTTAAGGGTATTTTAATAATTTTCATTTTCAACTAAAAAAAGAAACCCCAAACCCTTATCACCTCTCTCATTCCTCTCAACCTTTTCTCTTTCATCTCTCTCACTCCAACCTTTTTTCTGTCATCCCAGTGTAACTCTAATTGAAAAAATCAGAAACACTTATCGTTAAACAATTTGCCTTTGTAAAGAGTTGAGTCATTGACATATTCACTTTTAGGCAAAGGTTATCTTTTCAATTTCACCTAACCTCTCTAATTTTATCATCTGCATATGTTGAATCATCATCTCTAAAAAAACTCTCTAGGCCAATTACCAATTCCTTTGGATGTCATTATGCTTGTGAAAATTAGATAAAATTATATATGACAAAAATTATAAAATGAAAACTCATTATAAAATCATTTTTGTAAGAAATTGTTTAACAATGAGTGTTTTTTATTTTTTTTAGGCCAATTATCAATTCCTTTGATGTCATTATGCTTGTGAAAATTAGATATAATTAAATAAGACAAAAATTATAAAATGAAAACTTATTATAAAATAAATTTTTTTGTAAGAAATTGTTTAACGAGCATTTCTGATTTTTTCTAGGTCAATTACCAATTCCTTGGTGAAAATTGGATAAAATTACATAAGACAAAAATTATAAAATAAAAACTCATTATAAAATGATTTTTTGTAAGATTGTTTAACAGCCCGTGTTTCTGAATTTTTTCAGTAGGGCTACCATAGGATGACAGAGAAAATGTTAGAATGAGAGAGATGAAAGAGAAAGGGTTAAGTTTTTTTTTTTAGTTTTGAGAATGAAAATTATTAAAATACCCTTAACCTTAAAACTTAGAATCCATGATATATAAGACTATTTTTTTCTACTAAAACCCAGTATACGTTGCTAAATGTAGTAACTGAAAAAAACCCTTATATATATAGATATATATATAGATATATATATATATATATATATAGATATATATAAATATATATAGATATATCTATATCTATATATATAGATATATATATATCTATATATATATAATATATATATAGATATATTATATATATATATATATAATATATCTATATAATATATCTATATATATAATATATATATATATATATATATATATATATATATATATATATATATATATATATATATATATATATAGAACGTGGCATATGTTATAATTGGCTAGAGCGGAAATACTTTATCCTGAACGTTTTTCCAAAACTATTTTTTGGTCAGTTTGGAAGTACAAATGTATATAAACATTTATGAAGTGCAACAGTACAATTTTACACTACATTTTCTCCCTTTGACGTAGTTCAACAAGAATTTACAAATTTAATGATTGAAAACATCCAGCTCGATAACGGAAGCAAATTGATTAATCAACAAGCATTACAATATATTGTGAAAGATTAATAATGGATGTTTAATGGTAAATACATTTATTGAGGGGTGAAGATAAAGAGATAATTTATGAATATTTAGGAAAATAATCAAGAAAACAACGTGTTTAGTTTTAATCCGTTCGTTATGGTCATTATTGTTAGAGTTACTTATCATATATGTATACATATATCATAAGTATACATGCATGCATATATATATATATATATATATATATATATATATATATATTTATTGTCGATCATACATTTACCCTTTACGAAGCAAGCCGGACGATCTTGAAGAGCAGGAAACAGTTAAGTAGCGATTGAACGTGGCAGATATAGTAGGCAAGATTGAACAACCATTAGTAGAGCGTCCGGTCTTAGCCGATAAACATGTTTTTCTATAAGGATTAAGGAAAATGGTAATTAGAGGTATTGGGCTGAGATTAAACCATGATTAAGGTTTCACTAATCTCAATCCCATGCCAAAAACTATAAATATAGGTCAAAGGTAAGAGGTATGTGATTGTATTTACTGTACATTTAATACCATTACATTGAGCTCCCGTACGGGCAATTTACTGACTTAAGTATTAGAAAACCTTTGGCAGGTAAATCTCCGGACGGTGGAGTGAAGACAAGGACTAGAAGAGTAGCTACCGGATGGCATCCTAAGAGAAATTGTGCAGGTGTTTGAAGTGACTCGACCTTATACCTGAAACATTTTGGCGCCCATCATGGGGCTGAGTGACTTGTCTAAAACCCAATGGTGACCACAAGAAACATGAGCTTTAAAGACCTAGTAGAAATGATCAAGATGCTACAGCAGAAGATGAAGGAGATGCAACAACGCCACGAGGCTTAGCTGGCTGCACTCTAGGCAGAGTGTTCGGCTTGGATTACGCAGGAGAAGATTTTCGAGGAATGCGGAAGGCCAGGGGAGGAGCGCGACAAGGCTACCTAGGAGGAACGGACAGAGCAAAATATGATGCTCGATGAGACGTGGTGGCCGACCGAAACCAAGGTAAGGAAAAGTGGAACAAAAATCGTCCCTACTGAGGACGTTCATGGACTGTTATCAAAAGATTGTGTGGCGAGTGAAGGGCCTTAATTTTGAGGCTTTCCCTTCAATACGTACTACTAGCCCTCAAACCGGGGCTCTTTAAGGACAACGTCTGTAGACAAGCCCCGAAGACCAAGGAAGAATTGAGGAAGCGGGCGACTGATGAGATAAGGGTTGAGGAGATGAAACAGTCTTACAAGAAGGAAAGTCAGGAAGCAAAGGGGGAGAGGAAGGACGACAAGAAGCAGGAGAGCCTGTCGGAGAAACAAGGAGGATTCAAGTAGAGAGAAATACCCAGGAGGCCACATTTTCAACAGTACACCCCGCTGAACGCCCCCGGGCCAAGATATTACAAGAAGTGCTAAGTGCGGAGTTGATTCCAGTACCCAAGCGACGTCCCACACCACAAAGCACAACTTGCATCATAAGAACATAGGCCACACAACCAAGAAATGTGTTACCTTAAAGGACAAGATTAAGGAGTTGATTCGAGCGAGTCAACTAAAGAAGTGTGTAAAGGTTGAGCGTCCGGCCAAGCAGTCGCAACAGTCTTAACGCAGTCTGCGACGAAGGAGTCTGGAGAGGCGGGAGTACTAGGGCCATTCGTGATATGGTGGAAGCGATCGCCCTCGGTCCGAGCGAAGGAGGAGTCGAAGCCGTAGGAGAAGCAATGATCGACCCTTGCACGACCACATCAACACGATCTCCGGTGGATTTGCAAGAGGCGGGTCGTCATCACCTATTAGGAAACGACACGTTCGGGCCCTCTGGTCAGTTCATGCCGTGGACAGGCCTAGGAGGACCATGCCTCCGATCACCTTCACGGACGAGGATTTCCATGCCCCCAATTCGGAGCAAGATAATCCCATGGTTATCACAGTGGAGATAGTCAAGTACGGTGTGAGTAAGGTACTGGTGGACCAAGGTAGCTTTGTCAACATCCCATACTGGAAAACTTTCCAGCGGATGGACTTGTCGAAGGATATCATCGTGTCGTACAATGAGTCGATTGTCGGCTTTATGGGAGAACGGGTTGATACAAGAGGATACATAGACCTCCGCACGCATTTAGGGACTGGACGGGACAACGAGGAGAAGAGAGTGCACTATCTGTTGGTGGAAGCCAACACATCCTACAACGTACTTCTCGGCCGACCATGCCTGAACACCTTCGGGGCCATTGTATCAACCCCCCACCTCACCATGAAGTATCCGTCTGATAGGGGGGCGATGTTCATCGTCCAGGCGGACTAGAAAATGACGCGAGAATGTTATTCTTCGGGCCTGAAATTGTATCATCACACGACCAAAAGAAAGGTAACCTTGTCAGAGGTAACCATGGCAGACCTTGACCCGCGGACCAACATGGAGGATCAGATGGAACCTCTAGGGAAGTTACAATCGGTAACAATGGGGAAAGATGCTCTCAAATCACCACAATGGCTAGAGGCCTGGAAAAGGAGGTCGAGTGAGAGCTGCAGTGCGTTCTCTAGCGTAACCAAGATCTCTTTGCCTGGATAACCGCTGACATGCCAGGGATCCACCCCTCAATCATGTCCCATAAATTGGCGCTATTCAAAGAAGCGCGACCGATCATCCAGAAAAAGAAAAGGCTAGGCAATGAGAAGAGAAGAGTTGTAGAGGAGGAGGTCGGCAAGTTAAAGGAGGCGGGGTTTGTGAGAGAAGCGACATACACCACATGGCTGACCAATGTGGTTATGGTAAAAAAGGCTTGTGGGAAGTGGCGCATGTGCACCGACTACAAGAACCTGAACAAAGCCTACCCCAAGGATGCCTACCCACTGCCTAGCATAGACGGCTTGGCTGATATGGCGTCCGACCACAACATGTTAAGTTTTCCGGATGCCTATTCAGGTTATAATTATTGCTCGATCTAAAGAAAGTGAAGGAGACTTACTAACGTCTGATGGATATAATGTTTGTAGATTAGATCGAGCGATGCATGGACATGTACGTAGACGACATGGTGGTCTGTTCTGGATTCGACGCGAGGCACATGAAGGACCTGGAGGAAGTTTTCGGACAGATACGGCGGTACGGGATGAGGTTGAATCCGACCAAATGCCCTTTTGAAGTGGCGGCTGGTAAATTTTTAGGGTTCATGTTGACGGCCCGAGGAATAGAAGCCAACCCAGACAAGTGTGCTGCCATCCTAGAGATAAAAAGCCCGACGACTTTGAAGGAAGTTCAAAGACTGGTCGACAGATTAACAACTCTTTCCTGGTTTATTTCCAAGTTGGCTGAGCATATGCGACTGGTACTAAAGAAAATAAAGAAGGGGTTGGTGGAGAAGTGGGATGCAGACTACGAGAAGGTGTTCGAGGAAGTGAAAGTGGTGCTAACTTGCTGATGGCAACCCCTTTAGGGACTTTCCATCCAAAGAAGTATCAACTTCACTCTAAGACCAAGAAAGGGAAGTTGAATAAAGGACTTAATCTTTTCTTTCTAAGCTTTAGCTTGTTCTTCTTTAACTAAAATACTTTATGTTGTTTTGTAGGCCAAATAACAAGGAATTGGATCTTATAATGATGCTGCCAAAGAAGCCTTGCTGCTGCACATTAATTAGCCATGAAAGAAACACATTTTACACATTTTACATGTGCAAAACGTGAAACACAAGCAACCGGGTGACTTCCTTCATTTAGCACCTTTTCCATGAGGAAGATATGGAGCACATGGATTGGAAACAGCTGCTGCACTTGGAGTCTGCACGTTTTTCATTTGTATGCTAATATAGCTTTCATAGCACACTTTCAAAGCTCATCTTTGCCTATAAAAAGAGAGCTCATCAATTGTAAACTCAACTTGAATTGAAGTAAAGAAATGCTGCCAATTTCCAGCTTTTACTCTCAAGTTCAACCTTGTGCATTGTTATCTTGCACCTCCTCTAGCTTCTTTCCCCTTTGGAAAGCCTACTGAGCTAGAACTCTACCAAACACAACCACTCAAACACCTCCAACATATTATCAAACACCTTCCGTGCATCCAGAAATTCCACTGCATTCTCTCAATCCGCTGCCACTTCTCTGAGTTTTGGAGCTTCTTCTGTATATCCTGGAGTAGCTTCCATCATTTGGCATCAAGAGCCAGACGTTCCACTCATGCTTCAAGAGCTAAGTGCTTTTTCCTTCTTTCTTTTTCTATTTTCCGTCATGTGCTGTCCAACTCTGTCACAATGTGTTTGATTTTTTTTTCTTTCACTTCTATGGTTTGATTTCGTGTTTGCTGTGGATGTTTGATTCCATTCACTGTTTCTTAGTTTTTAATCATTATTTTAAACGGTGAAAATCCTTTGTTTGAGTTCATTCCAGCTTTCAAAGTCATTTTCTAGTTTTGTCCAATGTCATGTGCCTATGTGCAGTTTTAACTTCTGTCAGCATGTGTTTGAATCTGTTCTGCTGTAAATTTTTCGTTTAATTTGAGTTCTAGTGCATGTGTAGCCATATATGAATCATATAAGGCAATGACACAATGTCTAGCCTTGATTATATGTGCTAAATCAGTCCACACATGATTCTGTAATCACAAATCTGCATCAAATTTGCTTCTCTGGTTTGATCACGTGCAATCTGTTTTGTCTAGATTTCTTTGCATCTAAAGCTTTGAACATGTTTATTTGGTGATGTTAAACATGTTCCAGGCAGTGCCAACCAGTATTAATCACTACAATGCAATAAGCATAGTTGAGTTCCTCAAAAATCTGGTTTCAAGTGCTGTCACAGTTTTCATTCAATCTTTTTCACCGTGATTGTTGTCTTTGATGTGTCTTAGGTGTTTAAAATTCTTCTAGCTGATATTCTGCAGTTAGATCTAGTGTTAGGACTTTCCTAGAGTCATTGTGTGTGCTTTCAAATTGTCATTTCCATGCTTTCAAAATCTGATGCAGTTTTGGTCCAATTTTCTTGAATTTTGGCAACTGCTACTGTCATACAAAGCTGCTGGCTGTTTCTATGCATTATGAACAATTGAACAAGTGTATTTTGTCATTTTCAACTTGTGTGCACTGTTAAAATGGTTCTTGAGAAGCCTATATGCAGATTTCTTCTTTAAACCACCCTATTTTGTTGCATTTTTGGCTACAGCAGAGGTGATTTGATGACTCTGGTTGTTTCAGTGCAGTTTAACCATTTTTGAAAGTGTATTTTGCCATTCCAAACTTGTGTGCACTGTGCATTTGGTCAAATTTGAGCTGATATGAAAAATCACTTCCTAAACCATTAATTTTACCTAAATTTGGAAGTGAATTAGTGAATTTCAGCTGCAGTATGATTCCTTACTATTTCAGTGTTTAAACATCTTCCATTTGATGATACAAACTTCCTTGAAGTGTCATTTGACCATTAGCATCACTCAAACTCATTTTAGCCACTGCTGTTAATTTTTCCAGCCACTTTGTAAGGTGCAGAGTTCATTTTATTTCTGTTTGCCATTGTTCTTCTTTGGTTTTTCATCTTTGGATTGGCAAAAGCTGGGTTTAAGTTTTCAAATACATTTATATGCTTATCCAAGTGTATAACAATCATAAAAAGCACTTTAAACCCTGCAATCCAGATTTGAAAGATCCAAAACCAGAAAACACCAAAATCTGCTGTTCTTTGTGGCATTTTGTCAAACAGTTTGGCATTTTCATCAAACACTTTCACTGCACTTGAATTTCCTCTTTGTTTTGAGTTTTCTTGTTTTTCTAATCTGTTCTAGACCTCATCTTAGGTTCCTTTTGTGTGCTAGCCTTTATTCCAGTCCCAAAGTGTTTAGAAATCACCTTTTCTTGACTTCTATAGCTGCTGTCATATTAATTCTGCATTTAAGTTGGATGCACCTTACTTTTAATCACTCACGGGTTTTTGTGAAATTGGTTGCTGGAATATCATTTGGTGGTGGAGTTTTAACATCCAGCTAAGCCTTATCAAAGGGGTAGCATCTTAAGGAGTGGAGGTCTTGCTAACTTTGCTACAAGGGAACTTCAAGAGGACTTTCCATTGGCTGTCCAGCACTTCTTTGCAGCAGAAAAACATCACTTTAGAGTTATATTTCAGCTCATTTCTTTTGCTGTAGCAGCCACACTTGGCTTTGCATAAATTCTTTTACACTTCTTTGTATAAGTGGCATTCTATCACGGAACCTTTGTGGTAATTTCTTCTTGGTTTTTGAAACTTAAAGTGACTTGGAAAAATGCTTTTCAAGCAATTCCAAGTGCACCATACAACATTGTAATAGTTAGTTTCCACTTCTTAGTGTGAAAGTGTGTCAAGTGGCTCCAAGTGTCATTTGCACTTTCACTTAGGGCCGTGTCTCACTCTTTCATTTCTTTATCATCTTTCTTTACTTTTTGCTTGTTGATATTTGTGTTCTAAGTCTCCGTGATAGCTAGGTGCGCTACCATATAGACAAACCTTCGTTTGGTTTATTAGGAGCATCACATTGTTGCATTCAAAAAAAGATTTTGAAAGACTTCTATCTAGATATTTTGGTAAGAAACGTCAGGAGACACTCTGGCTAAGGAAGGACAAGGTTTCTAAGCTTGTCCATTGTGACTCACCTCTCCTTCCTGGGAGCTATTCGGTTTCTTTACCTTTAGCATCTCTATAGAAGTCATTCACCAAAACAACAAGCAAATCTTCTTTTTCAAAAGTTTTGATCAACTTGTGCAAGCTTTCAAAATTTGTGAAAACACTTTATCTACTTCACAAGTATGAGTAACTCTAGTATTCAAGGCACCTTTCATCATGATGAGGAAAATATGGAATTGAGAGAGGAACTTAATAGAACTAAAGTTGAGTTAAATGAACTCAGACAGATGGTTGCAAACCTCACTCGCAATCAGAGAGGACAAAATGATGAGGAACACTCTCATAGGCAACACTATGATAATGGTGATCATTCCCAACATAGTGATCACAATAGTTTTCATCCTTTTGATCACTATCAACACCCTCCTAGGAGACACCACCATCATAGGACCCATCATGTGGAACCCAAACTTGACCTTCCCCCCTTCTATGGCAGAGACAATGTGGAAGAATATTTTGAGTGGGAGATGAAGGTTGAACAAATTTTTGAATGTTACCACATAGATGATAGGAGGAGAGTGACCTTAGCCACCTTGACTTTTCAAGGAGCAGCCCTCTATTGGTGGACCTCCATCATTAGAGATCAAAAGATGCATGGCGACTATACCATCCAATACTGGAATGAGTTAAAGGCAGCCTTGCATCGGAGGCATATTCCAGCCTATTATGCCAGAGAGGTCATGGACAAGCTCCATAGACTTCAACAAAGAAACATGAGTGTTGAAGAATATAGACAAAAGTTGGAATTACTCATGTTAAGAGCTGGAATCAAAGAGGAAGAGAGATTCACCATAGCTAGGTTCCAAAGCGGTCTTAACTATGAGATCAGAGATAAGGTAGAACTTTTACCTTATTTAGATCTCAATGATTTTGTGCAGCTATGTGTGAGAGTGGAAGAACAAATTAGAAGAAAAGCTTCCACTAAAAGGAACTACCCTACCACCTCCGACTATAGGACAGATCCTAAGAGGGAGGGTAGTCCAAAGAGGTACGAAAAGCCTCAAGAAAAACAAAAAGAAAAAGAGAAAGTGAGAGGTAAAGAAAAAGAGAGAGAGCGAGAAAGAAATACCTTTCACAAAGAATCTTCAAAAGAAACAAGGGATAGAGAGACCAAATGCTTTAAGTGTGGAGAGAGAGGACATTATTCTTCTGAGTGTCCGCGCAAACGGTCTACTTATCTCTTAGACCATCAAAGTCAAAATGAAGATTCTTCTAGTGACTCAGATACTTCTATATCTGAGGAAGAAGCCTTACCTTGTGAAGGTGAGTTATTATTGGTAAGACGACTTCTTGGAAGTCAAACCAATGAACTAGAACAATCACAAAGGGAAAACCTATTCAGAACAAGATGCAAAATATTTGAAAACACTTGTTCATTAATTGTGGATAGTGGTTCCTCTTGCAATTGTTGTAGTTCTAGAGTGGTGAACAAATTGGCTTTACCTACTATTTCTCATCCCAAGCCTTATAAGCTTCAGTGGATAACAGAGGATGAAGAAATAGTTGTGAACACACAAGTAAGCATACCAATATCCATCGGAAACTATGAAGAAAATGTTTTATGTGATGTTGTTCCAATGGATGCTGGGCATGTATTACTTGGTAGGCCATGGCAATTTGATCATAATTCCACTCATGATGGCTATACCAACAAAATAACTTTCCTCCATAAAGGAAATAAAATCACATTGATTCCTCTTACACCTGAACAAGTGAAAGAGGATGAGAAAAAAATCAAAGAAAAAATTGAAAAAGAAAGAAAACAAGAAAATAGGTTGGACAAGCAACCTTCTCAAGAAAATAAGGAGACAAAGGTATGCATGTTGTTAACTTCTTCTTTAAAAGGTAAATACCTTGACTCTTCTTCTCAAAAACATCACTTTGTTTCTTCATTTTATCATGGGGAATGTTCAAAACAAAGTGCATCAAAAAATTATTAAAGGCCAAGACTTCTTCTAATAAAATTTTTGTCAAAAGGCCTTCATTTTATCTTCTTATCTTTGCATACATTCTTATCTTCATACTAATTGTTGCTATTTTTTGTAGATATATTTTTGACCCCGGAGGAACACAAAAACCAAAGTTGTGCTTCTTTCTTTCTTCCCGATTTGAGGACAAATCGTTTTTAAAGAGGGAGGGAATGATGACAACCCCTTTAGGGACTTTCCATCCAAAGAAGTATCAACTTCACTCTAAGACCAAGAAAGGGAAGTTGAATAAAGGACTTAATCTTTTCTTTCTAAGCTTTAGCTTGTTCTTCTTTAACTAAAATACTTTATGTTGTTTTGTAGGCCAAATAACAAGGAATTGGATCTTATAATGATGCTGCCAAAGAAGCCTTGCTGCTGCACATTAATTAGCCATGAAAGAAACACATTTTACACATTTTACATGTGCAAAACGTGAAACACAAGCAACCGGGTGACTTCCTTCATTTAGCACCTTTTCCATGAGGAAGATATAGAGCACATGGATTGGAAACAGCTGCTGCACTTGGAGTCTGCACGTTTTTCATTTGTATGCTAATATAGCTTTCATAGCACACTTCCAAAGCTCATCTTTGCCTATAAAAAGAGAGCTCATCAATTGTAAACTCAACTTGAATTGAAGTAAAGAAATGCTACCAATTTCCAGCTTTTACTATCAAGTTCAACCTTGTGCATTGTTATCTTGCACCTCCTCTAGCTTCTTTCCCCTTTGGAAAGCCTACTGAGCTAGAACTCTACCAAACACAACCACTCAAACACCTCCAGCATATTATCAAACACCTTCCGTGCATCCAGAAATTCCACTGCATTCTCTCAATCCGCTGCCACTTCTCTCAATTTTGGAGCTTCTTCTTTATATCCTGGAGTAGCTTCCATCACTTGCCCTCCAATCATGAACCAACCAACCGCAGGCGAAGATTATCAAATCTATTTGGGGGTGTCCGACGAGGTTATCAACATCGTGTTGCTGCAGGAGAAACCAGAGCCCAGACTCATCTACTTTGTAAGTCGGACTCTCTAGGATACCGAGACCCGCTACTAACATGTGGAGAAGGTTGCGCTGGTGATAACAGTTGAAAAACTGTTATTTTCATGCTTAAAATTGACACAAAAAGCAACCTTTACACTTAGAAACTAGCTTGAAATCATGCTTTTATCCATATTTTCAGAAATAAGAGAGCTGGACAGGTTTATGCTTGATTTCAGTGTTTTTGTGCAGGTTTTAAGGTGAATTTAGTGAAAGAAATGAAGAAGGAGAGAGATGGAATCAGAAAAGTCAACCAGAAACCAGAAAAGTCAACCAGTCAATCAGAAAAGTCAACCAGTCAACAAAAAAGTCAACCAGTCAACCAGAATACGAAAAAAGTAAACCGACCAAGGTACATCTAAAGGGGCATTTATGATTGCTAATAAGGAGCGTTCGTTACACACATGCATGATCAATTGCAAGTAAGAAAAATTAGGGCAAAAATAACTGAAAGAGCATTTAGTTAATTCCAACTTATAGCAAAACGACCCTTTGACAATAGTCAGGAGTTTTTACAGCAAGCCCAAATAGGGAATGTGAGGAAATTAAAAGTAAAAATTTCAAAGAAAGCATAAACTAGGAAGCATAAGCATTTAAAGGGTCTTTAGTGACAACTCGATCGGTCAAAGGTGGGGATTCGGTAGGAGCGTCGGTGTTAGTCATTTCTGGGATGGATAGAGTTACTTGTTGGTCGTCCACCAGAACCTTCATAATGTCGAATCCAGAATAGTTCAAGGGAGTTTTAAAGAAGTAGTGGCACTGGGCGAACCTTGTTCAAAACTGATGAGGCGCTGATTGCAAATTTCGTCTCCTAATGATAAGTTTTCAGTAGCTAACTTATCCCGATTGGAAAGAAGGGCATCTTTTTCTTTAATCAAAGCTTGATATTGCGAAGCTGACTGCTGAAGTTCTAGCCTTAAATCATCATTGGATCATCTAAGTTTTCGGAGATCATCTTGAGCTTGTGTCAATGTTGTTGCTGCCTTAACCCAACCATCTTCGGCAGCTTTCAGGGCATCCTCAAGGCGAAGGGATAACTCAGCATGTGCCTTTGATGAGTGCATATTTATGCCCACATTTATGCTTTAAAATTCAAATTTTTGATGGGATAATTGTGCTTAAATGGTTGATTTTAAGAGAATTTGTGATGATTGGAATTGTTGGGTTTGGGAAAGGTGAGTTTTAGTGCATAAATTATTCTTGGATGTTCTAATGTTTATTTGTGCAGCTAAGAATATAAGTTTTATAGGTCCAAATGGCAATTCAAGGCCCAAAATCAGATTTTATTTGGAAAATTCAGAAGGGGCTAAAGTGCAGATAGAGGAAATTTCAGAGTATTTGTGCAATTTTGGATAGTCAGAAAATCTAAAAGATAAAATTCAGTTGTTGAATTTAATTTGGGAATATCAACAGAAAATATCTTCCAAATAATTTTATTATTATCTAAATCTTTTAGTTATTTGGAAGATATAGGATATAAGATAATTGAGTTAATATCTATCAAATATTCTTTAAAACTGATTTAATCTAATGAATATTTGAAAGATATAATATATCAACAGAAAATATCTTATCAACAAACTATTTAGAGTCCAAGCCCAATCAAGCCTATATAAAGAGACCCAAGGGAGGCAGAAAAAGGGACTTCACTTAATTCATTCTCTCATACTCCTCTCACTTTTCTTTCATCTTGTATTCAACTCCATTCATGGAGAGCTAAGCATCTAGGGCTATTCTGCTGTAATTCCATTATGGATTCTGAGGTTAGATTCAGTTAATGCAATTGTTTATTTTGATTATTGATTTAAGTTGTTCTCTCTCTATGTCTTTCATCTCTCTATCAAATTAAAAGCAAAGATTTTTGCATCATAGTGTGTTTAAATCTTCATGCATATTGATTATATGAGTTCTAGGGTTTCTAGGTTTAATTGAGAATCTACTTTGATTTAATTTAGGAACTTTCATATGATTAAATGGTTTTTACTATCAATTGAGAATGTACTTTGATTGATTAGTAATAATTTCAACTATAATCAATTGAGAATTTACTTTGATTGATTAGCTTTTAATTTGGTTAGTAGATTTAAGAATAGACATGATTAAACACAATAGAATTTGATTGAGAATGTACTTTGGTTGAATTTATTGTGAATAATCTAGAAAGATTTTGCATTTGATTGAGAATTTACTTTGGTTAAATGCACGATCGCCCTCAAATTAATTAAGAATGTACTTTAATTAATTTGAAACTTAAACAATAATTAATTGAACAATTATTCGTGAATAACCGATGATGAATCTATCTTGGAAAAGCAGTGGAATTAGCCTATTTCATCATAACTGTTGTTAAATTTCTTATTTATTCTTTAAACATTTTTAAACCATTACTTTTATTCATAAGCATTGCATAACATTCATAAGAGTCAGATATTCAAAAGCAATTCCGTGTTCGTTGGGAGACGACTCAGGGTTACTTTAGCCCTATCTACTTTCTTGGATACTACTTGGCAATACTGAAGTTGCCTTGAAAACTAGTATTAATTTGATAGCTTCAACGACAGCGTATCAAATTTGTATGCCCACATTTATGCACTCATTAGCCTTCTTGGAAGATTCTAACTCTTGTCGCACGGTTTCCAACTCTTCGGCTAATAGAGACTTGGTGGAACCAGCAGCGTAATTCATGCAGATGTTGGCCCGAGCCGTGAGCTCGTAAGCCATATCCAAAGCCTCCCCGGGAGACATTTGCTTGAAAGGAGTTTTTTCCTCAGGGGTAAGGTTAAATTGAAGTCGTTCGGCGACTTGCACGTGCGGATCAAGGGGACCGGAAAGGAGGGGACTAGTGATTTTTCTTTTCTTTTTGGAAGGGGCCGGTTTGTCTCGAGGTATTTTCTTTTTCATATCATCCCTTGGAGCGTTTGTGCTAGGGGGCTTGGTAGAGGCAAATGAAGGTTTTTCGGAGTCGGTAGCTTTCAGGGGGTAGTTGCATGGGTGGAGGGAGATTTATGGGAGACCATCTTCGAGGAGGAAGTGCCTTCGTCGGATTTCTCTAGGTCCTTCTTACGGGACATCATGCGTAAGAAAGCTTGATGCTTCTCCATCCCGCCAAATATATCTGAAATGATAAGACAAATTTAGACGAGTCAATAGTGATTGATAAGCAAATAAGAAGTAAAAGACAACTTACCGAACACTCTAGCACGTAGAGTGTCAGACCATAATAGGCCGATGAGCTTGCGAGACGAGGTCCTGCGGGGTAACTGGTCAATTTGGCCGATAATATCTATCTCTTCGGGAGTCATGTCAGTTTTGGCCCAAGAGACCACTTTCCTAGGATTTTTGGTCCAGTAAAAGGGGAACTTCGGTTCGCCGTCATCGAAATAAAACTTTGACCGGCTGGAATCTCTTATGGCAACTTTGAAAAAGTTAGTTTTGAAATCTTTGTACGAAGTGTTAAACAAGGTAAATAATTGCTTATCCTTTACAGGGGTTAGGGATTTCCAAGATTTGTTTGGATGAGGAAGAGCGCGAAAGAAGTAAAGGAAAGAAGCTGGGGTAGGGGTTAAGACCAGAGCGATACACAAGACGTAGAAGGCTTGCATAAAGGTGATAACAGTTGAAAAACTGTTATTTTCATGCTTGAAATTGATACTAAAAGCAACCTTTAACACTTAGAAACTAGCTTGAAATCATGCTTTTATTCATATTTTCAGAAATAAGAGAGCTGGACGTAAAAGGATAGTTTGTGTTGGAAAACTCCAGTTCTTGGCAGACTTTGTGGTGATGAAGATGGAGACAAAAAAGATACCTATCATTCTTGGAAGACCGTTTATGAAAACGGCCAAAGCTATCATTGATGTAAACAAAGGTATAGTGGTGCTCCAGGACCAAGAGGAGAGAGTTGTTGTAGATGTCTTTAAAGATGAGACGCAAACACAGGAGGAAGAAGCTAGTTATAAAGCTGCATTTCAAGATGCACACATGACTAGCCATAAAGATGAAAAGCCCAAGGTTACAGGTAACCATTGTTTGTTGTTTCAGGTGCATAAAGGAGAATAGATTGGAAGAGGAGGAAAAGTTCCTGATGACTGGAATAAAGGAAGACCCCAACTTGGTACACCTGTGAGAATCAAAAACAAGTTGTGGGTTGTGAAAGGCTATAAAGAGAAGGAGATGATAGAGATAGAGTCTCCACATTCTAGAAAAATCAAAGCAGTACACAGGAAACAACTGATGAGTTGGTGGGACAAGAACATCAACTATGAAGAAGGAATTTGAACTTTACTGGGTCAAGCTAATGACGTTAAAAGAGCGCTTGCTGGGAGGCAACCTAGTGATTTAAAAACTTTTGATTTTGTTTTGTAACTTTTAATTTGTGGACATTATTTGTGTAAATACTTTGTTGGATATAGCATCTACTGAAGGATGCTAGGTGGTTAAGTATCTACTGAAGGATACTAAGTTTGTAACACCTACTGATAGGTGTTGGTGAGAAAATTTTGCACCTACTGATGGGTGTTGGTAAGTTTGTAACACCTACTGATGGGTGTTGGTAAATTTTGGGTCAGGCTCGTGATGTTAAACAAGCGCTACCTGGGAGGCAACCCAGTTGATTGAATGTTTTTGTTTGTTTCATTGTAGTAGTATAATAGGGTTGTGCATAAGTAACCTGAGAATTGAATTGCAGGGAACCAGTGAGGGGCATGTTTAGGAGGCACGTAGGTTAAGAAAAGAAGGAGAAGAGCACTTCACGAAAGTGTCGCTGAGCGGTAATATCGCAAAGTGGGCTTTAGTTTCCCCTTAGCGGGACCCGAGCCCATTAGGGTATTTTTATACCCTAAGCTGCGCAAATGCTCTCACTTTCAGGCTCTTCTCTGCACAAACACTCCCACATACCTTTTCAAAGGTTCTCCACATCTTTTACCTCTTCTCTTTTGAAAAATTTCTCTTCCACTCACTTTCTCACTAGTGTTTCATCTAAGTTTGGGGTTGGAAGAGAGCATCTTAGCTTGGAAGCATTCTCATTGCATCTAGTATCTCCACCCAAGTAAGTAAAAGCATTTTGTTCACTCTAGGGTTCTTGATTTTGAATGAGATTGTCAAAGCATGAATATTTAGGGGTTTTGATTTCTATGGATGATTTGATGATATAATTGATGTTTGAACCGATTAAACTGCATGATTTTGATCTGGAAAACTGAAAATTGCATTTGGGTGGAGTTAGGACAGCTTAAAAAGAGGTTTTTCAAAACTCTGCAGAGTTACCGCTCAGGGGCAAATTGCCGCTGAGCGGCACTCTGCCAGACCTGAAATTTTTGAAAATTTGTGTTCTGGAATGTGGCACTGGTGGCGCTGAGGGGTAATTCTGACCCTCAGCGGTGGTTTAGCTTCGAAAGGAGTTGTATTCTGTGTTTTACTAATGATTAACATCATGTTCTATGGTTTTGTATCTGTGTTTGATTGCAGGAATGGCATCCTCTTCAGGAAAAAGATTGAAAACCATGGCAACCAAGAGAAAGGAAAAGGAACCAGAACAACCCCATTCTAGTAGGTTCCTCTCTCAGAAACATGAGAAGCACTTCAAGGTGGTGCAAGACAGAAGACTCTTTATGGAGAGAAAAGTTGGAATGATACCTAGTTTTGCTCCTCAATTTGGAGAGCGATTGTTAGGGAATGACTGGGGAAAGCTAGCCACATATCCTGCACCTGCCAACATAGCTGTGGTAAAAGAATTCTACACCAATGCAAAGAAGATTGATGATTATCCAGCTGAAAATTATCTGGGCTATGTCAGAGGCCATGCTATCAGGTATGATCCTGATTCTATTAATAACTTCCTGGATACTATGTGGGCTGGTGAGCAATGCCAGTTTGCTCTTTGCATGGAGGAAGGGGCTGATTTTGAGGATGTAGAGAGAGTACTATGTATACCTGGAGGACACTTCCAAAGGAATAGATCTGGTTCAGTGGTAAACATTAGGAGGACTGATCTGACTCCTCTTGCAAAGTATTGGATGACATTTTCTCATGCCAACATTCAACCATGTTCACATGTGTCAGATATTACTTTCAGCAAGGCACTCTTCATCTACTGTGCTATTAGGAACTTAAATGTTAATATTGGGCAAGTGATAGCTGATGAGATTAGTGCGTGTGCCAATACCTCAAATAACAAAGCACCCCTAGGACATCCCTCCTTAATCACTCACCTTTGTAAGATAGCTGGGGTGGACACTTCTGCTCCACCATTTGAAAGGCCAAGAAAAGCCATTGATGAGGCCTATTACAGACAGTACTGTGTAGGTGAGGAGGCAGCTCAGCCAGTTCCACCACGTCGTGCTCGCAGAGAGAGAGGGCAAGCACAGAGCCAGACATCTGCTGAGACACATCAAGCAGAACCGTTCCAGATGAGGGACATGTACATGTCTCTTATAGGTGCTCAGTTATAGTCCATTCATAGAGGGCAGGTGGCTACTGCTGAGATGATTGTGGGGATGTATGATACACCTCCAGCTCACAGGTGGACTATGGAGGAATTCCATAATGTGGTAGCTTGGCCAGAGGAGCCGGTACAAGGAGGAGGAGCTGAAGCAGCTGAAGCAGCTGAAGCTTCAGTTAGGAAGATGGAAGAAGATGAAGCTGATGATGATGATGCATTTGAAGATGATGAAGATGAGGAAGAAGAGGAAGATACAGAGGACAACTCAGATTGATGAGGAGCTGAGATAGCATTTACTGATGAATGCTATCATGAATTTATGCTTTTATTGGTTTAAGTGTTCTGTACGTATTTATTTTTGTTAGACTAGGGTTGATGTACTCTATTAGAAACCTGGTTTGTTATGATGGTTTGCTATTGACTGTGATTGTGTGATAAGTAATGCTTGATGATGATTATTGATTGATTGATGTTGAGATAGATGTGCACATTAAATGTTTATACAGGTGATTCACAAGCTTTGTGAACAAATGCAGGATATTATGATTGTGATTGTGAGATTAAGCAGGATGTGTATGTCAAATGTGAATGAGCCTGTTTGTGAGGTTTTGAGCTCCAGAGTTTTTATTGATTGAATGCTATTACTCTGAAAGCATGAATGATTTTGCCCAGGTTTTCTATGATTGAATCAATTGATTATTTTGCATCATATGATCAAGGCCGTTTGTTGGAACCCTTTTTATTGGCCAAATTCATGAAGTTAGCCCACTAAAAGAGAACACTTTGTGTTCTATCCTTTGAACCCTTAGCCTTGAGCATAAATTGAAAACCCTTGTTGAAAAGCTTTACCTTGAGTTAAGTAGAAAATCTTTTGTGGTATTGTTAAATGTTCAAGTTTGGGGTTGTTGGGAAAGCATGAAAAAGAAAAAGGAAAAGCATTGAGCTAAAAGTTAAGAATAAGAATGTGAAAAGAAAAGAAAAAGAGAAAGAAAAGAAAAGAAAAAGCAAAGCTCAATGTAAAGACAAGTTGGGAAAAATAAGAATAATTGTGTTGTTATGATTCTCTTAACTCAAGGATTTTGTGATCCAGAAAAACCAATTTTCTTGATTAGCCCAGCCACGTTATAAGCCATTGAAAAGTCCTTGTGATGATGCATGCTTGTAAATGTTTTGATTGTGGTTAAATGAAAGGCAAAGTTGATTCATGTGACATTGTGGTAGTGGAGTGAATGAGTGATTACCTCTTATACACTTGTGTGTGAGTGAAACACTTTACCTGGTGAGGAAGTATTCCATGAGCACATGAACATCCATGCTTAATTGACTGATCATTCATGAAAAATAGCATTTGTTTGATATTAACTGACTTTGTGAACACTAAAGCATGTGCACATCTTGATTGAAATCTTGGGCAAAAGTTTGATTGAAAGGAGTTTTTTCCTCAAGGGTAAGGTTAAATTGAAGTCCTTCGGCGACTTGCACGTGCGGATCAAGGGGACCGGAAAGGAGGGGACCGTCATCGAAATAAAACTTTGACCGGCTGGAATCTCTTATGGCAACTTTGAAAAAGTTAGTTTTGAAATCTTTGTACGAAGTGTTAAACAAGGTAAATAATTGCTTATCCTTTACAGGGGTTAGGGATTTCCAAGATTTGTTTGGATGAGGAAGAGCGCGAAAGAAGTAAAGGAAAGAAGCTGGGGTAGGGGTTAAGACCAGAGCGGTACACAAGACGTAGAAGGCTTGCATAAAGGTGATAACAGTTGAAAAACTGTTATTTTCATGCTTGAAATTGATACTAAAAGCAACCTTTAACACTTATAAACTAGCTTGAAATCATGCTTTTATTCATATTTTCAGAAATAAGAGAGCTGGACAGGTTTATGCTTGATTTCAGTGTTTTTGTGCAGGTTTTAAGGTGAATTTGGTGAAAGAAGTGAAGAAGGAGAGAGATGAAATCAGAAAAGACATCAAAAAGTGCAAAAGGAGAAGCCGCAACTGCCGCTCAGCGGCAGTTTACCGCTGAGCGGCACTCAGAAGCTCACGGGGGATCCGCTGAGGGGCAAAATGGCCGCTGAGGGGAAGAAACCAACTCACGCACTTACCGCTGAGCGGTACTTTACCGTTGAGCGGCACACTTATGGGCTTGGGCCTGAATTTTCTGTAATTTTAGAATAGTATATAAGCTTTAGGACGTCCTAGGGTTTGTATCTTTGGCAGAAACGAAGCAAACACTCTCTCTTCCACCCCTTTGAAGGAGGATCTTGGATGCTCAGGCTACCTCTTCACCTTTCTAGGGTTTTATCTTTCATTCTTTCATTATTATTCATCTAGTTTCACCATGAATATGGTGAACTAAACCTTGTATTGTTGTTGGGGAATCAATGTAGTCTTGTGAAACTCTCATATATGGAATTTGTGTTTAAACATCTTATTTGAGATACATGCTTTCTTTGATCATTAGTTAGGGTTTTTCCTCTTTGCTTAATGCTTGCTTTGTTTAACTCATTCAATGCATGATTATTGATTTTGTCGATACGGGAACGTACGGGGAAGTCTAGATCCGGGGAATCTCTCCCAATAGTATATTGGTTGTCGTTAAGCTCCTGCGCTAAAAGAACTAATTATTAGGAATGCTAGGAATCGTATGAACTCGTAATTGGGGATAGACTTTCTTGCAAGGTAATTTAGAGAGTGGCATTAACAATGATGAAAAGAATGTTGAATTCCTAAAGTATATGAGAGTGGATAAGATGAAATTGATAACCCCAACAACATACTCATCCATATATTCCATTGAAGTGTTTGTATTTTGTTTTAGCAATTGATCACATTCATGCATACATGTTTATTTTCTGTTTTGCATATTAAACTTCACTTATTTCGTTCTTAAGTCTTAAATAATCAACGAATCACATAACTAAACTAGGCCGTGAGTCCTTTGGGAAAACGATACTTGGTCTTACCGAGTTTATTACTTGAAACGATTCGGTCACACTTGCCGATTGTTAAACAAGTTTGTGGCGCCGTTTTTCGGTGTTCATAAATTTGTCATCAAGTTTTTGGCGCACCCATTGGGATGAAGCTGGGTAGGGCAAACATTGAGTGCCCGCAAAACACCCATCTAAAATTCAGAAAAGGGAAGGCGAACCCCTAAATCGCGGAATAAGGTAGCATAGGCATAGAAGAAATCTAAACCGTAACTTTCGCGACCGTGACAAGCCTGCCCGTTCGGTCGGCATACTACTAAAGAAATGCATTTCTCATCTTTTAGATCGGCTAATAAATCTACTCGTTCAACTAATAACGTTATGGATTGGCTAGTGGTGAAGTAGGGGGAGTAATAGCAAACCTCATGGGGAGCCCACTGGTACCCCTTTACTGGGGAGGGTGGGTTAATTCCGGACCATTCAAGAGAGTTATCAACATTCAGTATGATTTCATCGGAAGGGTGCTCGGGACGACCACTATCGCCTTCTGACCCTAGGATTGAGGACCCTACTGACGGTGATGACTCTTCTTCGTTGTCAGCATACCCGCGACCTTCGCCGGCAAGGTCATCGGTAGACCAGGTGGAGGAAGACATAATCACCTTTTTGATAGCTAGAGTCGGAGCGGGCAAGGAAGAAGGAAAGCAACGAAAATGAGGTGGACCCTATCCCTATTTATAACCAGCAAAAGCGGTTTCAAGAGTAGATGAACACCCTTCATGGCCAGGAGATCTAACGGTGGAAAAGACGTGACTCTTCGTGTGAAATGGTAGTGTTCAGATGGAAGGGTGCAACCTTTAAGCTCCAACAGGAATGTTATGTCCAATCAACCAACGGTCATTACGATTCGAAGGGCACCAGAATCATACAACCCCTTTCGCGATTATTCTCGCTCAGGGCTTGGGGGGCTTATGTAGTGTACCCGGTGGGCACCGAAAGAGGCCTAGTCCGGTAAGGAAGGTTGGCCGATCGGTTAGATAAGGAGGTTGGCTGATCGGTTGAAATTGAGAGTGGGTGGAGGCGAATAATAGACGAATAAAGAGCATTAAAGGTTAATCAATGCAGTGAAAAACGAAACATGAGGCGTTAATGGTCAAAGAACGAACAATAGGAAATAAAATATATGAAATGAATATGGCATTAATTAGCAGGTAACGGTTGTCGTTAGGAATCAAGTTTATAAATATATGATGGGTGTCTAGGTAAAAGTACTTTTGATCTAAATAATTACAGCGTTGAGACTTTTCGGACTAAAAACTGACTTGAGCATCAGAGTGTTTTCCTGTAGGAGACGACCGATCGGTATAGTGGAGTTGATATCTTGAAGGGGATCACAGTGACATCACAGCGGGAAAAAGAAAACACAGCGGACCTACATACAAAAACATATATATATATATATATATATATATATATATATATATATATATATATATATATATATACATGTATGTATATATATATATACATATATGTATATATATATGTGTATATATATATATATATATATATATATATATGTGTGTATGTATATATGTGTATGTATATATGTGTATGTATATATGTGTATGTACATATATGTATGTGTATGCACATATACATATATGTACATATACATCTATGTACATATACATACATATATGTATATTCATACATGTATATATAGATACATGTATATATATATATATATATATATATATATATATATATATATATAAAAGTACATGACCATAGCTTTATTTTTTTTATTATTGTTTTGTTTTTTATAAAATGTTTTTAAAATTAAAAGAGAAGGGTTGTTATTTTGTTTTCTAGAAAATAAATCTACAAAAAGTGGAAAAAAAAGGGAGACGCAGGGTACTTCCAGAAGGTTTTAAATTTTACTTTTCCAAAAGACCAACATTTCAAAATTTGTTAATTATTTTTATTTTTTGAAAATGTTATAAAAAATATATTTGTTCATACAAAAATGAGTTGGTCTATTAAGCTATGAGTTGATAAAGGAAAAAAAATCTACCCGTAAAACTCTGATACTCAAAACAGAGTATAATATATTTTTGGAGTATTTAAGTAAAATATGAGTATTAGATGAGATTTTTTTTTTCTGGTACAAATTGTATTTAAAATTATGAGATAGCATGTTGTTTATATTTACACAAGTAATACATTTTGTGAGAATTTGGTTTTTGGAAACCGAATTCTAACTTATATTTTTTTTTATAATTTTAGGTTTGAATTTGATTTTTGGAAAATCGAATTTTTACTTATATTCAATTTTTTTTTTTATAATTTTAGGTTAGAATTTTTTATAAAAGTTTTTATTTTTTAAGTATTTATAGAAAAAATATATTGGAATTGGGTTTCCAGCAAACCGAATTTTGATTTATATTTTGAACTCTTTACTGGCTTTCAAAGAGGGAACTTTGGAATAAACCACCTTATAAATTGACATATTTTTTAAGAAATCAATGGCCTAACCTCATTATTGGTGCAAGGAACACACCCAATAACATTGAGCTAACTCACTTATAAAAAAATATGGAAAATTTTTACAAAAACAGAGCAAAAGCCATGTTGGGAAGTGTTATTGTTCCAGTTGGGGAGTATAATTTAAGTTTTTGTACAAATGACTCTTTTTCCTTTAGTAATCAATTACAAGACCCTTGTAATCGATTACATAGGTTATATAATCGATTACTAGGGGCCAGATGGCCATTTGTACAAAAAGTTCAACTATACTCCCTAGCTGGAACAACAATACTCCCCATGATGGTTTTTGGTCTGTTTTGGGTCAATTTTTCAATTTTTTAATAGAAGACACAATAATTAGCTTTAATAAAGGATGAAGTGATTAACATCAGTGAATGAAACATTTTCTTTAATGGTAACATAACTGTCTTGCATAACAAAGTCTGAAATGCCAAGATTGCATAACATAACCCTCTAATGCCAAGATTGTGAGGATAATGATTTCTTGTGTGGCCTGGGGTTTGACAGTATGAGCAATTTCATGGGTGTGCTCGTTCCCTGATGTCCATTTTAGTCCTGATTATGAATGATTTTGTTGAAAGCCATAACGAAATAGGTACTTCTTCTGTTGCTTATGGAGGTGATGAAGGTGAAGAACATATTGAAGCATAACCTTCATAGGAAGAACCACCTAAACCTCCACTAGAAGAACCACCTAGACTTCCACAGAGAAGGAGAGATCTAACTAGGAACAGGCGACGACCACGTTGTGGAACTGGACACCATTATGGGGAATGATTAGTTAATTACTACTTTTAATGTTCGATGTAGTCATAATGTGAACTGTGTTTCAGACATTGTTATGCAAGACAATTATGTTAAAATTAAAGAAAATGTTTCATTCACTAATGTCAATCACTTCGTCCTCTATTAAAGTTAATTATCGTGTCTTAGGTCAAAAAATGGAAAAAATGACTCAAAATAGACCAAAATTTTCATTTTTCGGAGTGTCTCAAGAAAATTTTTCATTTTATTAATTAAGAAATATGGCATATAATGTTGTTACAATGCACAAATTTTAAAAGGTATTTTCAATAAATAATAAATCTGTGAACAAGAGGGAAAAATATACGTAGAAGATAACGAGTTTTCAACTTTAACCTTTTATGACTATTTTAATCATAACTTTTCCCACAGACCTCCAAATGATGCGAATCCTTTTTATTAGAAAATAGACTCAAAAAGCTTTCCAATGACTACTAATTTGTAATTTTTAGATATCTGAGTAGGTACAGTTAATTCTTTAAAGCTAACGTTTTATATATTTGTGTCAGCTCTAACCTTTGTTGGTTGTTTTGCTCTTAACTTTCTCCATCGAACTCCAAATGAGTTGATTCTTATCTTGTTGGAATCTACACTCAAAGAGCTTTCAAATGACTACCAACTCATAATTTTTAGACCACTGTACAAGATGGAGATAATTTTCCAAAAACAATGTTTTTTCTAAGCTTCCTAAATGAGTTTACTTTTAAGTTATTGTTTCATGTTTTTTTTTAGATGGGTGAATGAGTTTAATGGTCATGGGTGGTGTTTAGTGCATCAATGAACACGTTATGCCATTGAATTATTGAGTAAAAAGGTCATTTAGGTGCTTTCATGTAAGTTAGATGAGCACTCTAAGCATTGTTGGCCATTTTTTGTCCTGGTAATTGATTAGAGGGGTCTTGTAATCAATTACTAGAGGATAAAGGGTCATTTGTTGTTAACTCATTGGAAAGTGTACCAAATCGTATCAAGTAATATAAAATGGTAAGACCAAGTATCGTTTCCCAATAGACCCGTGACACCACACAATCGTATACTAAATTAACTAGTGAAGACTAAAGAACAATTCCATTGAATGAAATTTAATGTAATAAAAGTAAACATAATAACTTGAATGTAAAATTGATCTTTTGAAGCTAAAACAAGAATGAATGAATGGTATTGAGATGATATGAGATGATGATGTTGTTGGGGTTAGATTTCACCTACTTCACTTTCATGCAATTAGAACTCATCTTCTTCGTTGGAATGCTAATGTCACTTAAAAAATTACTTAGAACCCAATCCCTTGGCGTAAAATGCCCAGCCTTGATTATTAGACAACAATCCCTTGAAAACCCTAATAACCAATTCTGCATTAAGAAAAGAAGCTTAAGACAACTAAACGTCATATTTCTATCCCTAGATAATATTTCCTTTAGGTGAAATCCTCCAGATCATGGTTCCTCAATAACAAAGAAATCTAATCATCAAGCTATGAATGGCCAAAACATAACAAGCATTAAGAATAGGAGAAAATCACTAGCATTCAATGAAAGAAGCATAAAATATTCAAAACATGTTCAACTACATGAAGTTCAAAGGTTACATCTTTCCCCAACAACAAATGAATTTAGCTCTCCATTGTCATGGAGAACCTTGGCTTACAATGGAAGAATGTAAATGAGATGGAAACCCTATAAAGAGAAAAGGAAAGCTCTCGCATGCCCAATCTTCCTCCAAAGGGTCGAAAATAGCGTTTCTGTGCTTCAGCTGTCAAAAGATATGAACCCTAGTGCATCAAAGCCTTTAAATAGATCAAAAGTGCCACATAGGAAAACGTCGCTGGCGCTCAGCGTCCTAATTGGGGCAACAAGGTGAGACTACGTGAAAAGTGGTGCTCAACGCCCCTTGAGTGGGCAACTAGGTGTGCTGCGGTGTAACTAGCGCTCAACGCCCCAGAGAAGGGCAACCAGGCGTGGTTGTGTGGCCTTCATCGCTGAGCGCCCCAGAAGAGGGCAAGGAGGTGTCCTTGCACAACCACTAGCGCTGAGGGCCCCTAAAGAGGGCAACCAGGAATGATTGCGTGGCAACCAGCGCGCAAGGCCCCAAAAAAGGGCAACCAGGTGTCCTTGATCCTTTTGCAGCCTTCTTTTCTAGTGCTTCTGCTGTCCTTCCTGGTTTCCAACTCCTTGATACTTTGCCACTCTTCCAAAAGATACCAATAACCTACAAAATTGAGGGAATTAGTGATAAAAATCATTAAGTATAACCTCGTCTAACTTATTCACAAAATTCAACAAAAAATAAGAGTTTAAACAAGCTTCATAGTCGAAGAGAGTTGATTTAGTATCAAAATTGCATCACAGATAACGGTAAAACCAACCGTTATTATCATTTGTACAGAAACTTCAACTATATTCCCAAGTTGGATGAACAACACTCCCAGGTTTGGTTTTTTGACACTTGCTGGTTGTTTTGCTCTTATCTTTCTCCACCTAACTCCAAATGAGTTGATTCTTGTTTTGTTGGAATCTAGACTCAAAGAGCTTTCAAATGACTACTAACTCATAATTTTTAGAGCATTGTACTAGATGCAATTAATTTCCCAAAAAAAACTTTTTCTAAGTTTCCTAAATGAGTTTACTCTCAAGTTATTGTTTCATGTTTCTTATTTTAGATGGGTGAGTGAGTTTAATGGTCATGAGTGATGTTTAGTGCACCAATGAACACATTATGATGGAAGACCATCTAAGACACACATTGAACCTCTTACTAGAGCCATGGCAAAGAGGATTCAAGAGGAAGAAGGATCACCTACCATTTTGCTTCTATGGAAGGTAATTTACATTAATCTTTCTTCCCATAATTAAAAGCACATTTTTTCTTTGCTTTGTAGGATTAATAAAATTGGAGGGAGCAGCTGCCAGCATAGCATTTGAGCACGTGAAAAGAAAGACTTGGAGGGAGAAGCTTGCTGCCAAACCTATCAAAAAGCTCATAACCTAGCTAGCCCAGCTTTCACGTGTGCTGCTGAGTTGGAATAAGAATTCAGAATTGGTGTTGTTTCACGTGTGCTGCTGAGTTGGAATGAGGCATGTTTGAAGCTGAAGCAAATTGGCGCCTTTTTCATTTGCTTTTGGATTGAATTTCATTTCAGATTTGAGGCTCTTATCTTCCTATAAATAGGAGACCTCTTCCTTTTGTAGACACTTTTGAGCTTAGTCTAATTGCTGCAGAAATGAAATTCCAGCTTACCTTTGCTCTTGAGTCAACCCAATTCTTCACTTTCTTTCTCCTTACCTCTAGCTTCCTTCCAAAGTAGAAGGCCCTCTGAGCTGAGAGGTTCTAACCCACTCCATTCTTCACCGAAACCATACCATTCTCTGCATCTATTTCAGAATTTCGCTGCCTTCATTCTGCTCACTGGAACGTTTGTTGTTTGGCTTCCTGGTTCAATGATTCTCACCCATAGCAAGCTTCCATCAAGTGGTATCAGAGCCAGGGTATCCACGCACCAAGAGCTAAGCTATTTCATCCATTTTTATTCCAATTCTGTTTCTGTTTTTGCATTCTGTCTAGTTTTTGTTCCAGCACTGTTTCCATTTTGTTTTGGTTCTGTTCTTCTTAATTTGGTGTGTTTAATCATTGTTCGGTGAATTTTCTTTGTTTGAGTCATTTCTAGCTTTAATTTGCAATTTCAGTGTTGTCTTGGTCATGTGAAAGTGAATATTGCAGTTTTAATTTCTGTCACTGCTTTGGTATTCTTTTCTGCTGGTTTAATTCGTTTTGCTTGAGTTCAAGTGCTAGATAAGCCATATATCAACCAATAAAGGCAATGAGAATTTGTTCTAGCCTTGGTGATACAAGCTAAAGCACTAGAAATCCATTTTGATTTCAAATCTGTGTTGAACTCTGCTGCAAAATTTCAATTCTGTTTAAAATCATGAATCTGTTTTCCAGTTGATTTCTTTTTATTCTAGTGCTTTATACAAATTTGGTTGATGATATTGAATGATGCTAAAAGTGTAGCAGACCATTACAAGCAATGAAATGCAATTTGCATAGCTTGGTTGCTCACAATTAATAGCATTCCACTGTTTCAGCTTTTAATCCAAGCTTTTCACCGTGCTAAGTTTCTTTGAATTGTCTAATCTGAGTTTGGTCATGCTAAGCACATTAAATCTAGCTTAGATCTGTGTTTTTACACTTCTTAGAGTCATTTCCTTTGCTGTCCAGTTTTTGAATCCATGAAAAACTAAAAGTGGTTGGTTAATTGATGGTTTTTGCTGCATAATTTGGCCATAGCAAGGGTGATTTTCGAATCTGCTATTTCTATGCTTTTGGAAAGCTTGAGCAAGTCTAAATGGATGTTTGAAAGTTGTTAACACTGCTCATTTGGTCAAAAATGAATTTATATGCAGATTGGATATTTAAACCATCATTTTTGAGTTAAAAATGGAAGTGGATCAGTGATTCTGAATATTAATCATTGTTTCAGCTGTTTAAGAGTTTAAACATGTTTAATTTCACCAAGAAAAGTTGTTTGAACATTCATCAAAGTTTTTGAATCACTGCCACTCATTTTGGGTTCCAAAACCACCATTTTAGTTCATTTTTTGGGTGCAGTTTCTGTTTTTCCAGCCACTGTTTTGGTAATTTTAGTGTAAAATTCATTGCTGGATTGTGAAAAAGCTGGTTCAATGTTTAAAAATGAGAATACATGATCAAAAGAAGAAGTATCAAGTGTTAAAAAGCTATTAGAACCAACCAATCCAGATTACAGGCCTTGAAAAATCAAAAACACAAAATCTGAAATTCATTGGGGCATTTTATCAAACACTTCTGAAAATTATCAAACAGTTTGCATTTGGAATAATTTCTGAACTGTGCTTGTGTTTTTCTTGCTTTCTTCATCCATTCTAGTGCCTTTGATAAGTTCCTCTTGTGTACCTACTTTCATTTGTGTGTTGTTCCAATTGTTTGTGTCTATTTTTTGGCATCTAAAGTGTTCAATACAGCAGCCTATACTGGTGCAGTGTGCAGAAATTTGGTGCAGATTTTTAATCTGTTTGGTGTGATTTCTAATGAGTTTTGGAGTGTGTGTGCAAGCTGTTTGGGGCATCCAGCACCAGAGACCTACTCCTACTTTGGTAGCCTTTTAGGAAGTGGTTTGAGAATTGGAAGTGGAGCAAGAAGGAAGACTCAAGAGCAGCCCAAACACCACTGTCCAGCAGCTGAAAAACTCTGTTACAGCAGCATTTCAAACCTGGAAAAAGAGCAACTCACACCTTCATTTTGAGTAGCTTTCTGCAGCAGCAAGAAGACAAAGCTCACATTACTTCTAGGCCTCATTTCAAGTTTATTTACACCAAATATCACGAAATTTGCTGTTTGAAATTGTATTTTTTTTTCTTTGCTGTTTTTGAGCCAAGTGACTTGGAAAAATGCTCTTGAAGCAATTCCAAGTTCACAATTGAACATTGTAATAGTCCAATTTCGTTTTCTTAGTGTGGAAGTGTGTCAAGGGGCTCCAAGTGTCACTTGCACTTTCACTTAGGGCCGTCTAGGATTTACATTCTTGCATCTTTATTGCTTTCTTTAATTTCTTGCTTAATCTTTTTGTTTTTTTAAGTCTCCGTGGTATATAGGATTGCATATCATTTAGTCAACCTTTCTTTGGTTTTAGGTTCATTTCATAACATTTGAAAAGAATTTGAAGAATTTCTACTTAGAAACTAAGGTAAAAGATAACTCTAAGGAAACTCTGGCTAAGGAAGAACTTGGTTTCTAAGCTTGTCCATTTGTGACTCACCTCTTCTTCCTGGGAGCTACTTAGAAACATCTTTTGTCTCTAGAATCTCTTTAGAAAATTTTCACCAAAAACAAAGAAAGCTTGTGAAAATCTTTTCACTCATTACTTGTCAAATATTTTGAAAACTTTGTGAAAACCTTTTCCTTTGACAAGAATGAGTCAATCAAGTGTGCAAGGAAGTTTGAAACCCCATAGTGAGAGTTCTTTAAGGGAGGAATTTGAGCAAAAATTTGAACAAAGGGATAGAGAGATTAGTGAGCTCAAAGACATGATTAGTCAACTTTTGATTAATCAAGACAAAAAGAAAGAGAGATCTTCCCATAGGAGAAGAGAAGAATCATCATCTTCTCATAGTGAGCTTGAGCAATATAGTAGTCACCACAATGATGACCACTACCAAATGCCTCCTAGAAGACATCATAGAGTTAGAGAGCACCATCCAAGAGAGCCCAAAATTGATCTTCCTTCCTTTCATGGAAAGGATGATGTGGAAGAATACCTAGAATGGGAAATGAAAGTTGAGCAATTGTTTGAGTGCCACCAGATAGATGATGAAAAGAGAGTCACCATGGCTTCTCTAAGTTTTCAAGGCTATGCCTTAATTTGGTGGACAGCCTTGGTCAAGGATCATAGGCTAAGACATTTACCTCCCATCAGGTATTGGAATGAGTTGAGAACCGCCTTGAGAAGAAGACATGTACCAGCCTATTATGATAGGGAGTTAATGGATAAGCTCCACAAACTCCAACAAAGAAACATGAGTGTTGAAGAGTATAGGCAGAAAATGGAGTTGCTTATGTTGAGAGCTGGAATAAGAGAGGAACCAAGGATAACAATTGCTAGGTTCCAAAGTGGACTCAACTATGACATAAGAGATAGGGTTGAACTTATACCCTACAATGATCTCAATGAATTAGTCCAACTTTGTGTGAGGGTGGAGCAACAACTCAAGAGGAAAAGCTCCACTAAGAAAGATTACCCTCATAGTTCCAACCATAAGAAAGAGTACAAGAGGGAGGGTAGTCTAACCAAGCCAAGGTATGAAGAATTTAGAGAGAAAGAGAGAGGGAAAGAAAAATTCAAAGAACCTTCAAGAGATCATAAAAGTAAGGAGACTAAGTGCTTTAGATGTGGGGAAAAAGGGCACTATGCATCTGAGTGCCGCAATAAAAGGTCAACTTACATTCTTGAGCATGAGAGTGAAAATGAGGGTTCTTCATATAGTGAGTCTGAAACATCCACTTCTGAAGAAGAAGAAACTTTACCTTGTGATGGTGACTTACTTATGGTAAGGAGACTCCTGGAAAGCAAACATGTAGAATTAGAACAGTCACAAAGAGAGAACCTATTCCACACAAGATGCAAAGTTTTGGAAAATACATGTTCAATGATTGTGGATAGTGGCTCTTGTTGCAACTGTTGTAGTTCTAGAATGGTAGAGAAGCTTGGCTTAACCACTACTCCTCATCCTAAACCTTACAAACTTCAATGGATCAAAGAGGATGATGGAATAGTAGTTAAAGAACAAGTAAGAGTACCCATTTCCATTGGCAAATATGAAGATCAAATTGTTTGTGATATAGTACCAATGGAAGCTGGGCATATATTACTTGGAAGACCTTGGCAATATGATAAGCAAGCTCTACATGATGGAGTCACCAACAAAATCACCATTCAACACAAGGGAAAGAAAATTATTTTGTGTCCTCTTACACCTTCACAAGTAAGAGAGGACCAAATAATTCTTAAAAAGAAGTTGGATGGAGAAAAGAAAAGTAGGAAAGAAAGAAAGGAGAAGACCATAACCCATGCCTCAAATAAAGAAGTTGTCCAACCTCAAACTTTGAACATTTCTAAAAATCTTTTTCTTGGACAACCTCATTTTCTTCTCTATTGCAAAGAGGCATTTGTTTCAATCACTCAAGAACTTGGTTCTCTACCAAAGGGGTTGCAAAAACTTTTAAAGGAATTTGATGATGTATTTCCCAAAGAGGTACCAAGTGGATTACCACCTTTGAGGGGAATAGAACATCAAATAGATTTGGTGTCTGGGGCAAGCCTACCCAATAGGCCAGCCTATAAAACCAACCCCATGGAAACAAAAGAAATAGAGAAACAAGTTAATGAATTATTGAACAAAGGATGGATCCAAAAGAGTCTAAGTCCTTGTGCTGTGCCTGTGTTGTTGGTCCCTAAAAAGGATGGAACTTGGAGAATGTGTACAGATTGTAGGGCCATCAACAACATAACTGTCAAGTATAGGCACCCCATTCCTAGGCTAGATGATATGCTGGATGAATTACATGGAGCAAATCTTTTCACCAAAATTGATCTCAAAAGCGGATACCATCAAATAAGAATTCATGAAGGAGATGAATGGAAAACTGCTTTTAAGACCAAGTTTGGTTTGTATGAATGGTTAGTCATGCCCTTTGGCTTGACCAATGCTCCAAGTACATTCATGAGATTAATGAATCATGTCCTTAGGGAATGCCGATAACAGTTGAAAAACTGTTATTTTCATGCTTAAAATTGACACAAAAAGCAACCTTTACACTTAGAAACTAGCTTGAAATCATGCTTTTATCCATATTTTCATAAATAAGAGAGTTGGACAGGTTTATGCTTGATTTCAGTGTTTTTGTGCAGGTTTTAAGGTGAATTTAGTGAAAGAAGTGAAGAAGGAGAGAGATGGAATCAGAAAAGTCAACCAGAAACCAGAAAAGTCAACAGTCAACCAGAAACCAGAAAAGTCAACAGTCAACCAGAAAAGTCAACCAGTCAACCAAAAAGTCAACCAGTCAACCAGAAAAGTCAACCAGTCAACCAGTCAACCAAAATACGAAAAAAGTCAATCAGCCGAGTTATGGGCCAGTTTTATGCGATTTTATGATCTGTTTGGGCATGGACCCGTTTTCTATTATTTTTATGTCCTATTTAAAGACCTAGATGTCTTAGGGTTGGTATCTTTGGCAGAAACAAAGCAAACACTCTCTCTTCCACCCCTTTGAAGGAGGATCTTGGATGCTCAGGCTACCTCTTCACCTTTCTAGGGTGTTATCTTTCATTCTTTCATTATTGTTCATCTAGGTTCACCATGAATATGGTGAACTAAACCTTGTATGTTTGTTGGGGAATCAATGTAATCTTTTGAAGCTCTCATATATGGAATTTGTGCTTGCATCTTAATCTAAGATTTATGCTTTCCTTCATCATTAGTTAGGGTTTTTCCTCTTTGCCTAATGCTTGCTTTGTTTAACTCATTCAATGCATGATTATTGATTTTGTCGATACGGGAACGTACGGGGAAGTCTAGATCCGGGGAATTACTCCCAATATTATATTGGTTGTCGTTAAGCTCCTGTGCTAAGAGAACTAATTATTAGGAATGCTAAGAATCGTATGAACTCGTAATTAGGGATAGGCCTTCTTGACAAGGTAATTTAGAGAGTGGCATTGACAATGATGATTTGAATGTTGAATTCCTAAAATATATGAGAGTGGATAAGATGAAATTGACCCCCAACAACATATTCATATATATATTTCATTGAAAGTGATTGTCTCTTGCTTTTGCCATTGATCAAAATCTCATGCATACATGTTTATTTTCTGTTTTGCATATTAAACTCCAATTATTTCGTCCTTAAGTCTTAGCTAATCAAAGAATCACATAACTAAACTAGGTCGTGAGTCCTTTGGGAGAACGATACTTGGTCTTACCGAGTTTATTACTTGAAACGATTTGGTCATTGATGGACAAATTTATGATCACCAAAATATGATGTCACAAACTTGTTGAACAATCGGCAAGTATGACCGAATCGTTTCAAGTAATAAACTTGGTAAGACCAAGTATCGTTCTGCCAAAGGACTCACGGCCTAGTTTAGTTATGTGATTCGTTGATTAGCTAAGACTTAAGAACGAAATAGTTGGATTTTAATATGCAAAACAGAAAATAAACATGTATGCATGAGGTTGATCAATGGCTAAAGCAAAATACAAACACTTTCAATGGAATATATGGGTGAGTATGTTGTTGGGGTTATCAATTTCATCTTATCCACTCTCATATACTTTAGGAATTCAACATTCAATTCATCATTGTTAATGCCACTCTCTAAATTACCTTTCAAGAAGGCTTCTCCCTAATTACGAGTTCATACGATTCCTAGCATTCCTAATAATTAGTTTTTTTGGCACAGGAGCTTAACGACAACCAATATAATATTGGGAGTAATTCCCCGGATCTAGACTTCCCCGTACGTTCCCGTATCGACAAAATCAATAATCATGCATTGAATGAGTTAAACAAAGCAAGCATTAGGCAAAGAGGAAAAACCCTAACTAATGATGAAGGAAAGCATAAATCTTAGATTAAGATGCAAGCACAAATTCCATATATGAGAGCTTCAAAAGATTACATTAATTCCCCAACAAACATACAAGGTTTAGTTCACCATATTCATGGTGAACCTAGATGAACAATAATGAAAGAATGAAAGATAAAACCCTAGAAAGGTGAAGAGGTAGCCTGAGCATCCAAGATCCTCCTTCAAAGGGGTGGAAGAGAGAGTGTTTACTTTGTTTCTGCCAAAGATACAAACCCTAGGACGTCCTAAAGCTTATATACTATTCTAAAATTACAAAAATCTAGGTCCAAGCCCATAAGTGTGCCGCTCAACGGTAAAGTACCGCTCAGCGGTAAGTGCATGAGTCGTTTCTTCCGCTCAACGGCCATTTTGCCCCTTAGCGGTCTTCCCGTGAGCTCCTGAGTGCCGCTCAGCGGTAAACTGCCGCTGAGCGGTACTTGTGGCTTCTCTTTTTGCACTTTTTGATGTCTTTTCTGATTCCATCTCTCTCCTTCTTCACTTCTTTCACTAAATTCACCTTAAAACCTGCACAAAAACACTGAAATCAAGCATAAACCTGTCCAGCTCTCTTATTTCTGAAAATATGAAGAAAAGCTTGATTTCAAGCTAGTTTCTAAGTATAAAGGTTGCTTTTAGTATCAATTTTAAGCATGAAAATAACAGTTTTTCAACTGTTATCAGTCATACTTGCCGATTGTTCAACAAGTTTGTGACATCATATTTTGGTGATCACAAATTTGTCCATCAAATGCATAGGAAGATTTGTAGTGGTCTATTTTGATGACATCTTAATTTATAGTCAAAGTCTTCAAGAGCACCTTAACCATGTCAAAGAAGTCTTGCTTCTTCTTAGAGAACATAATCTCTTTGCCAACTTTGACAAATGTACTTTTTGTCAAGAAAGTGTGATTTTCCTTGGTTTCAAAGTTGGAAAAGAAGGTGTACATGTTGATCCAGAGAAGATCAAGGCTATACAAGAATGGCCAACCCCTAAAAATGTAGGAGAGGTGAGAAGTTTTCACGGGTTAGCAAGTTTTTATAGAAGATTTGTTAAAGACTTCTCCACCATAGCTGCTCCTTTAAATGAACTAGTCAAGAAAGATATGCCTTTTCTTTGGGGTGATAAGCAAGAGTTGTCTTTTGAGACTTTGAAACACAAGTTAACTCATGCACCTATTCTAGTTTTGCCTGATTTTTCCAAAGCCTTTGAACTAGAATGCGATGCATCTGGGGTAGGTATAGGAGCAGTTTTAATACAAGGAGGACATCCCATAGCTTACTTTAGTGAAAAACTTAGGGGGCCTACCTTGAACTATCCTACCTATGACAAAGAGTTGTATGCCCTCATTAGAGCTTTAAAAACTTGGGAGTATTACTTGGTAACTAGAGAATTCATCATACACACTGACCATGAATCTCTCAAGTACATTAAAGGGCAAGCAAAGCTAAACAAAAGACATGCAAAGTGGGTGGAATACCTTGAGCAATTTCCCTATGTCATCAAACACAAAAAGGGGAGTACTAATGTTGTTGTGGATGCTTTATCTAAAAGACATGCATTATTAGTAACCCTAGGATCCCAAATATTAGGATTTGATGACATAAAAGAGTTATATGAAAATGATGAAACATTTGCATCCACTTATTCATCATGTCTTAAGAAGCCTTTTGATGGATTCTATCTTTCTGAGGGGTATCTTTTTAATAAAGGAAAACTTTGTATACCCCAAGGATCCATTAGAAAACTTCTTATCAAAGAGAGTCATAGAGGAGGACTCATGGGCCATCATGGAGTTGATAAAACTCTAAACATTTTGAAAAGTAAATTTTATTGGCCACACATGAGAATAGATGTTCAAAGGCATTGTTCTAAATGTATAGCTTGTTTACAAGCTAAGTCCAAAATTATGCCTCATGGACTCTATACACCTCTTCCTATAGCTAATACCCCTTGGGAGGACATAAGCATGGACTTTGTCTTAGGATTGCCAAGAACTCAAAGGGGATATGATTCTATATTTGTGGTAGTAGATCGTTTTAGTAAAATGGCTCATTTTATACCCTGCCACAAAGTAGATGATGCTAGCTATATCTCTAGACTCTTCTTTAAAGAAATAGTGAGATTGCATGGCTTACCCAAAACTATAGTGTCTGATAGAGATGTGAAGTTTCTAAGCCATTTTTGGAAAACTTTATGGGAAAAGCTTGGAACTAAACTTCTATTTTCTACTACATGTCACCCACAAACTGATGGGCAAACTGAAGTAGTAAATAGATCTTTATCTACATTATTAAGGGTAATATTAAGAGGAAATAACAAATCTTGGGATGAACATCTACCTCATATTGAATTTGCTTATAATAGAGTAGTCCACAAGACTACTAATCTTTCTCCTTTTGAGGTTGTTTATGGTTTTAACCCTATCACACCTCTTGATTTACTACCTCTTCCAGAATCATCTTCTTTTCTTCATAAAGAAGGTGCTTCTAAAGCGGAGTTTATCAAGAAGTTACATGAGAAAGTCAAAATCCAAATTGAAAAACAAACTCAAAAATATGCAGAATACAACAACAAAGGGAGAAAGAAAATAGTTTTTGAAAAAGGAGACCTAGTTTGACTTCATTTGAGAAAGGAAAGATTTCCCTCTCAAAGGAAATCCAAACTTAGTCCAAGAGGAGATGGTCCATTCAAGGTGTTCAAAAGGATAAATGATAATGCATACATCTTAGATCTCCCTGAAAGTTATGGTGTCAGTCATACTTTTAACATCTGCGACTTAATTCCTTTCACAGGGAATGATCAACAGGTTGAATCAAATCTGAGGACAGATCCTTTTCAAGAGGGAGGGTCTGATGGAAGACCATCTAAGACACACATTGGACCTCTTACTAGAGCCATGGCAAAGAGGATTCAAGAGGAAGAAGGATCACCTACCATTTTGCTTCTATGGAAGGTAATTTACATTAATCCTTCTTCCCATAATTAAAAGCACATTTTTTCTTTGCTTTGTAGGATTAATAAAATTGGAGGGAGCAGCTGCCAGCATAGCATTTGAGCACGTGAAAAGAGAGACTTGGAGGGAGAAGCTTGCTGCCAAACCTATCAAAAAGCTCATAACCTAGCTAGCCCAACTTTCACGTGTGCTGCTGAGTTGGAATAAGAATTCAGAATTGGTGTTGTTTCACGTGTGCTGCTGAGTTGGAATGAGGCATGTTTGAAGCTGAAGCAAATTGATGCCTTTTTCATTTGCTTTTGGATTGAATTTCATTTCAGATTTGAGGCTCTTATCTTCCTATAAATAGGAGACCTCTTCCTTTTGTTGACACTTTTGAGCTTAGTCTAATTGCTGCAGAAATGAAATTCCAGCTTACCTTTGCTCTTGAGTCAACCCAATTCTTCAGTTTCTTTCTCCTTACCTCTAGCTTCCTTCCAAAGTAGAAGGCCCTCTGAGCTGAGAGGTTCTAACCCACTCCATTCTTCACCGAAACCATACCATTCTCTGCATCTATTTCAGAATTCCGTTGCCTTCATTCTGCTCATTGGAACGTTTGCTATTTGGCTTCCTGGTTCAATGATTCCCACCCATAGCAAGCTTCCATCACATTAGGTTATTGAATTGTTGATTAAAAAGGTCATTTAGGTGCTTTCGTGTAAGTTTGATAAACTCCATAAACATTGATGACTATTTTCTGTCCTGGTAATCAATTACACGCAGAGAAAAAAATTGTCATTTATAAATATAATTAGTTTTAAAATATGTAATATAATTAGTTTTTAATTATTTCAGTTTTTTTTACAATACCTCGGAATAAGATTTATTAATACATTAACTAACTCTTTAAACATTAACATTTTTCAAAATGGATGAGCATTTTTCCAAAACATATATTAGCTAACTTTAATATTTTAAATTACAAACAAACCTCTCATATGCATTAGTATGATATGTACGGATGAAAACATCCTATGGAACACGGACATGGATACTGCCAACACAAAGACCCTATGAAACATACAGACGTAGACGTAAACTCTCACTCGACACGGATAGGGAGACACTTACAATTTTCAAAATTAGAATATATAATTATGAGTTGTCTAAATTCACAATCAACATTTTATATATTCAAACACATCTATAAAAGAATTCACTTAAATATATATATATATATATATATATATATATATATATATATATATATATTGTAATGAAAGATAATCTAATTCATCTATTTTAAGTTAAAAAAAAATTTAATTTATTTAATATTTCATTCACAAAAGTTAACAATTTTAAATTTTTTGTAATATATAAAAATATGATAGAAAAATAAATAAAAAATATTTTTAATGTACATATAATAGATATTCTTAATTATATAAAATCTTTTTCTTAAAGATAATAAAAATATATTTAAGTTTCCGACTTTCTATCATTCAAATAAAAGATTGTGTATTGCCCTATATGTATTGAATATGAAAAAAAAAATGTTTTAAATTTTACATTATCAAAACAAAGTGTATGAAAAATGTTACAAGTTGAGATGACAAATAAATTCGTTTTTGTGAGTATTATTTGAATTTATTTCCATTTTGATAAGAATTTTCGCATTGACTCGGTATGAATATGAGAATGTGTAATATCTAGTTTTTTCAATAAAGATGAGAATGAATATGTATATACTTAACCCATCTGCATTCTTATACACCCTTCTAATATATATCTCATTCTCGGGCGTTTATATTTATATATATATATATATATATGTACATATATGTATGTACATATATATGTACATATATGTATGTACATATATATGTACATATATGTATATACATATGTATATACATAGATATGTACATATATATGTATATATATGTATGTACATACATATGTATACATATATATGTATGTACGTACATACATATGTATGTACGTACATATGTATGTATACACACGAGTCTCTCTTTTCTTTTTTCTAATTGTTTGATTAGTTTTATATTTACAAATCCATACCTATCTCCAAGGTATTTTTCCTCTTTATCATAACATTGATTACATTTTTTTTCTTTCTTTCTGTGTAATTATCTTTAAGGTAATTTCAATGAATATAATAAATTTTGTCTCACATTTGGTTATATTTACTCTTGCTTGATATTTTTACTTATAGTTGATATTTTGTACATTAAAAGGTTTTTGACAAGTGTTTAATGAGGTAAGTCATTCATTTATTAGGTAATATGAAAAGTTATCTTCTTTTATTCTCTTTAATCCTTAATTTTTGTCTTATTTAAAAAACTTTTATATGTTAAAATAACTTTTACTATCTCTTAATGATTTGACTATTTTGAAATTTGGAAAGTTTTTTCAGTTTTTCAAAGTATTTTTCATCTTATCATACTCTTAATTGTAATATTTTTCCTTTGTACAATTTTATTATATCAAATCGTTTTTTATATTTTTTACTTTTTTTAATATTTTTATTTTTTTGTTTATTCTTATTATGTAAAATATTGTTTTGATATTTTTTATATAATTATTTTTAATTTCTAATTATTTCTCATAATTTTAATTTTGTCACAACAATTGAACAAAAATCTTTTTATTTAATATAATATAATAATTTAATGTTATTGTTATTAATTTTGTTTACACCATTCAACATAGATTACAGTTTAAAAAGTGAAAGATTTATGTCCAAATTTAAATTCATATTAGTTTAATATTTTTCCTATGTTCAATTTCGTTCAATATAATATTTATCAATATATAGGAAAATAAATTAGTAAAGAGACATTTAAAATATTTTTAAACTTGAATATCTATTTTTTTAATAATTTTTTAAAACTATTTTTTAACTTTATCAACTTTGTTTCACTAATAATTGCTAAATTTATAGATGTTTTGGTTGTGAAATTTTATTTATGTTAATTGTGAAATATTTTATATGATTCTTTCGCTTATATCCAAGTGTTATTTTGTTTGAAATTTAGATCATTATAATTTGTTTCTAAATATTTGACATTGAAGATATGAGAATATATATTTTGACGTTGAATATTTGATAATATTATAATTATTTTTAGGTTTAATGTCTCCTTAAGTCTCTCTTCCCGCTGCCGCAAGCTCATATGATTTCCTCTGTCGAGTTCACGACGGCGAGGCAAAGGCAAGGCGTCTCACGCTGATGACGTTGACAATCCTATCCTTCCCCTTTGTTAGGTTTTCAGGTTTTCTTCCTTTAAGGTATGAGTTTTTTTCTTCTCTCAAGGGTTTTCAGATGATGAAATATTTATGGATTTGGTTTTGTGTTGTGCTAAAATTTTGTTATGGACGCCGCATCTCATCCTCATCGCATTCATGCTCTGTTTGTCTGATAAAATGTTTTTCTTTCGAAAGAAGTAAAAAGTTGGGGTTTTGAATTGTTGTTGTGGTACTTGTAAATGTAATGGTATTATTTGCTGAATGTCTTTGGTTGTTCTCTATGAGCATTTGGATGCTGATACGTGTTTTAATTATTTATTATCAATTATTTTTATTTAGTGTTTATGATAATGTTAGTTTGTTACTGGTGTTATAAATCGCAGACTATGTGATTGTGGTAGGTACAAGAGTTTAATTTTTGAGAAGTTGGTTGTTCTTCGTTTCGGATTCCGGAAAAGTTTTTGGAGATGGAAGGTTTTCATGCCTAGACAGTAGACAGTGAGTATTTAAAATATATATTTGTTGATCATCAAATCTTGAAGAGAATAGAGAACTTTTATACTCCTTTTTTATTAGTTGAATGATTCTAAAAGCTACTTTTTTTTTTCTGCCATGGATGCGTGATTTGGTTACCGGAGAAGATGAAGGATAGCATTCCAGGAATAATTTGGTTACCGGAGAAGATGAAGGATAGTATTCCAAGAATAATGTTTGGTGCTGACAATGTTTTTTGACCTTTCCATGTATTCTATGAAATAAGATGACCATTTTGTCCTCATTTAAATTTTATTTTCCCTCTTTCCACTCTATTTTTTAATTCAAAAATTAAAAAATTACACTTCACATACATTTTTAATGCCACATCATTTAAAAAGACACAGTCAGCATGTCACGTAACGTCCTAATTAACGTCATCTTCTCAATTTAACGGAAAGTCCCTATTTGGTTCAATTTTACAAAAATAAGGACCCAATTGAGATGCCGAAAAAGAAAAGGACCTATTTGAGATTCTGGACGAAAATAGGGATCTACAGAGACATTAAACCTTATTTTTAAATATTTGATAAAAAATAATTAATTGATATTGAAACAGTAAGAAAACAAATCACTACCAGAAATATGCTTATTACCGAAGGATTAACACCGACGGTCTTTTTTGTCTTTCGGTAATTGGACAGTGACAATACCGAAGGAATGCGCCCTTCGGTAAGGTTTGGATTTCGCTATCCCATTCTTTATTTCACAAATTCATTATTGTGAAAGCTTCTCTCCCCCGTCGCCCCCCTCGCCCCTCACCCCCCAAAAAAAACCTCTCAACCCTAATCTCACTCGTTCAATGGTGGCCATTTTTTCGCACTTCCCGCTTCTTCCCGCTTCTCTCTCCTGCCTTCGCCGCCACACACCGTCTCCCTCCTCTTCACCAAACCCCAACACCACCCTTCCCTCCTCTACGTCAAATGAAAACCCTCCGATGACATCGACACCTCGTTCTTTGACAACGTCAACCCCCCAGAGCCTCCGGAGGGATTTCTCGCCCCTCCCTCCTTCTACGACGGCCCCTTCGAGATGGAGGACGAGATTGCCGCAACCTATGTGGATCTCTACGGCCTCGCCTTCAGCGGCGTTTCCATGCTCGGGAATGACATCTTCGAAACGGATGCCATGGTGAAGCAGGACACAGGGTTCGGGTCCGGCACGAAGAAGGCGAAGGTCTGCGATTAGTTCGAAGAGAGGGTGGTCCAGGTGAGGAGGGTGACGAAGGTTGTTAAGGGAGGGAAGCAGTTGCGCTTCAGAGCTGTCGTCATTGTCGGCGACAAGAAGGGCCAAGTCGGCGTCCGAGTTAGCAAGGCCAAGGAAGTCGTCACCGCCGTTCAGAAGTCTGCCTCCAATGCCAGGAGGAACATCGTGAAGGTGCCAATGACTAAGTACTCCACTTTTCCCCACAGGTACTTTCTCGAACTTATGTTACCCTACACTGTATTTATGAACTGTTTGTTTTGGGCACCCATTTATGCTGTTATGATAATCTGCAAGTGTCTTTTGAATCCAAGATTGAATCAATGAGGTTTGTTATAATTAATTATGAAATAAAAATGAAATTGACTTTGCATATGTATGAGTTAAAAGTAAAAATTTGGAATTGGAGTCTGAGATTGAGATTGAGATTGAGTTTGAGTTTGCACTTGGAAGAATGGGAGTTTAGCAAAAGCTCATTTCTTTCTTCTTTCACTCTTCTCTTGTATTCATCATGTTTCCCCTTGTTGGTTCATCACAAGAGCACCAGAAAATTACAAGCAACCCTTCAAGAACCAAAGATAATAACCACATCAAATTCCATATTCTGAACTTTTATTCAAGAAAGTTAGCAGCATAATCTATTCATTTTTTCCCTCTTGCCTAATTTCCAATCTTGCAAGCTAAATCCTTTGTTTATTAAATTTAATCCTTTGTTTATTAAATGTGAGTTCTGTCTCTGAAGCTAACTCTTTTTCTTCTGTGATTGGTTAAGATGAGTCCAAGACTATCAAACAAAGAGCCTGTGGGCTTCGAATGCGGTTCTTGATGCCTGTTGGTATACACAATTAGACTATGAAACAAAGAGGAGAATTCAAGAAGGCATAGAATTGTGTTCTATGTTCATTCAATTTTACATGCAAGTATATCTAAGTCCACATTACATCACAACTCCAAATCAAATGTAATAATTGATTGTTTCTACTGTAAAAGCAGGCTAAATTTTATGCCTTCCTATATCATATCCATATTAGATTGTTTGGAGAAAAGTTACTGAAAGCAGAAACTGAATCTAATAGAACTAGATTTAAAGTTCGAGACAATTCAAGTAGAACCTTATTCAGACTTGTTAAAATTCAATTATGACTTTGATGGTAGTTTCATGTTCAAATTATTTTGCATGAAACAACTGCAGCTATTTTTATTAAAGTCCTATATATCCACGTTTGAAACATGTCATTGCAAGGTCATTTCCTTTGTTTTCTCGGAGCCATCCAAAAGGCTGTCTATGTGTATTTACTGGATATGTATAATTTGTATTTTTGTTTTGCAATTCTATAACATCTCCAAGAACAGTAAGATTGAGAGAATTCTTTTTAGGAAATACTACCATCTGATGGCTGTCTTGATGTTTTTGCCCGCCCTTATCTTCCAGGTGATTTGGGACTAGAGAAAAAGGGATTTTTCCACTTATCTTCCAGGTGATTTGGGACTACTGCAAACACTCCCCAGACTGTTTACCTTATTTCCAAATAACCACCCTTAACCTTCAAATCTGGATGAAAGGCCTTTATCTCTCTGAAGCTTGTAAATATCTCTGAAGCTGTTCATTATGACTTTCTCATATTGATTAATACATATGATGGTCTTGAATTTGTCCACGTTATTTAAAAAAAATCCTCATTTTATTTCTTTTTTAAAAAATTATTATAGTTTATATTTTTTTTGCATGTAAAAAATAGATAAAAGGTAGTCATTTTTCTATATTTTTCTATAAAATAACATGGACAAATTAGAGATTGTAATAAGTATTAGCAGGCAAAAGGATCTGTTAGTAAGTTTTAGAACACTTAAGGGCCTCTCACCTGACCTTAAAATTAAGGTGATTCATTCAAAATAATTGCAGGTGGTGTCAATGCATTTTCTCACTTGAAATCAGACCCACCAATATATATATATATATATATATATATATTAATCTCACATTTATCATATAGGTTCTCCTCTTGTTCTTCTTCTAAGGATTTTCTTAAATAAACGTCTATATAGTAATCTCACATAAATTACTTTTTTTGCAAACATAATATTAATTACTTCTGGAAAATAAACGTCTATATATGTTTAGTTTACACGTGTTATATATATATATATATATATATATATATATATATATATAATTAAGATTTTTCAAACGTGGATTGTCAACAATACACTAAACCAAAATAGCTAAAAAAAACATTGCAGGTAATTACCGAAGGGTTTCGCCCTTCGGTAATTACTGAAGACTTTTGTCCTTCGGTAATTACCGAAGGCTTTTGTCCTTCGGTAATTACCGAATGGCAAGGTCGTCAATAATGGTTAGCGATAAGGGATTTACCGACGGTCATCTGACCGTTGCTAAGCCGTCAGTAATGGCTTATTACTGACGGCTTTTAGATGTTTCCGAAGGATTATGGCCGTCGATAATGCCCTTCTTTACTGTAGTGAATATGAGTATAGGTACGTGAGTATACTTGTCATCCAATAGGGATGTGGATGGGATAAAAGTCTCATATATGTTGGGTATAAGATGAGGATGTAGATGAATTTTTTACCTTGGAAATAAGTATGGGTAATGAAACTCATTCACGTTCCGTCTCGTTGTCATCCCTAATTATGAGTGCATAAGTGTCATGATGTTAAATGAGAAATAGTTTTTTGAACTACTCGCACTAGCTGACAATGTACTTTTAAGGATATTTTATTTATTAAAAAGTATTTGTACAAAAAAAAGATTGAAGAATAAATTAATGGATGTTAAGTGTGTGTAAAAATTTGTTTGGTGTCAAAGTAATATTACTTATGTTAAATTATGTGTCAAACATGTGAATATGTGTTGGTGAAAATAATACATATTGAAAAGTTCTGTAAGACCTTGGAAATTTAACACTGCAAATCATCTGTCAAATCATAATTAATACACCCACGTCACTTACTCAGAGTAATTAAAACGCACCCAAACCCCTCTGCGCTAACGCCAGGTGTCGAGTATGGAAGGTTCGAAAATCAGTAAGTGGGATACAGGTGTCAGCAGGAGAACGGACTTTGGTTTTTAAACAAAACTGATTTTTCTGAAGTCCGCGTCACTCTCTACATGCACTCATCTTCTCCAAAGACCCTGATCTTTCGAATTCTCCTTCTTCTCTCTAGAACAATCCCATCTTCTCTCTACTATAACTCACCACCCTCTTCTCCGATCAACATTCAGAAACCGTAGGAGCGTTCTCTGAGCTGTGAGCTACAAGTTGGACCGAACAGTTTCAGAAGCTGAAACTAGTAAGTTTCTTCCCTTAGTAGTTCGTTCTTAGGTTTCTTGAAAAACTAAGTTTTGGCTGCATGCTAGTGTGTAGTCTAAGTACCTCAACTTTCTTGTAGAAAGATTTAATTGGAAGAGTTAAGTGACTGTTAAGGGGGAAAACGTTAGCTGGTCAAGCCACACTTCTTACGTATGGAACGATTCAGTCTCAAATCCGGGTAAGGGAAGCTTATTTGATTTAATTGATACTGTATGTTTTATGAACGTCCAATATTGACTGAATGTATAGGATAAATGCTGATTGATTATGTATGAACGATCGCTGTTATAATGAATGAATATGGTATGCATTGGTTGATATGTATGCTGATGGTTGATAAGTATGAATGATTAATGTGAATCATATAAAGTTCGTAAATTGATATTGAGATGAAGTTATAAAGTATGAGATGATATGTTGAAACTTGAGATTTGAAATAGGTGAAAATCTGAAATATGAAATCCTCACTATGATAATATACGTTCGTCATCGTACGGTCTTATACCGTTCGGTTTTCTAGTAATGTCTAAAAAGGAATTATTTCATTTGGAAAGAATTCTGATCGAGAACGAACGTCCTGTGAAATACTAGGTTTGAGCAATCGCCTCAGCCTAGTGGTACCCGTATATCTAAAATAAAGTAATAATACATTTCTACCCTTATACTTTAAAATTAGTAACGCTCGGTCTTATACCAAGCGTTCGTCATAAGTAGCGCTCGGTCTTACACCTAGCGTTCGTCCTAAATAGTGCTCGGTCTTATACCAAGCGCTCGTATTATTGTATAATAAACCTTGATAAAATAGCGTTCGTTCAACTGTAATAATATAGTTTTCCATGTTCGGTCATTTACTGGCATCGGACTTCCGTATGCGAATTACTCCAAAGATAGTTCTAAATATTCTTGGCTCTTCTTCTTACAATGGATTCGGTCTAAGGTCTTCATAATAAAATTTTCTCTAAGTACCAATGTAAATTCAAACGAGTTAGTTCATTTAACTGACCGCGTAGAAAGTAACGTCTGTCACAGATTTCTTAGTTCATTCAGTCCATTTTCTTATCGTTCGTCCTCGTTCTTCAGAGGGATGAACGTTCGTTATTTTATGCCTTTTAAACTAAAGATGAAAATGATAAGGAAGTATAAGATTTTAAAGGGTGAACATGATATGGAATGATTATACGATTATGGATTTTGGACGAGCGTTCCAGGGAGGAACGACTCATATATATTGAATATTGGATTTGGTAAAGTATGACTGTGGTTATGCTAATGCTGACAGTCCATCCTGATGTTCCGTGAGTACTCATCCTCACGTAGAGGGGGTAGGTCATGTGTGGGAACGGCAGGAGGTCCTAGTCCTTAGGGGTACTTTGGATAGGCCTAACCTCGAGTGGTAGCTGTTGAGTGTATCCCAGTTACTACATCACTCGGGTGCAAGGACGCCTGTAGCTACACAGATTCATACAGTCCGGACGGTCTGTCTAGTAATATAATTCGTATGATGTTATATGTTGAACTATATGTTTGTGTGGATTGAAATGTTTATTTTATATGTTGATGTATGGATTAAATTACATAAGCTTACCCTTTCGTTTTTCCTTGTGTTGTCTATTGTCTTTGTACGTTCGTCCTGTCGTTGCAATGATCATCCGTGTGGATGTGAGCAGAAGGCGAGGCTACTTTGGAGGACGTTATTGAAGAAGAGAACCTAGTAGACGTGGAGGTTAAAGCTGAACCCTAGAGTGTTCGTTCATTTTAGAGTTTAGTTGTTTTAGTTTTGAACGTTCGGTTAGTTAATTTTGTAAAACCGTTCGTTCTGAATTTATAGTAGTACTGAATTACTGTATGGAATTCTGTAATTACGCCTTTTGGCTTTTGATCCTTGATTCTAGTGTAAGACTGCATTGTTTAACTGTTTAAATGTAATTAATTCTATTATATGGTGATTACTATATTTTGGGATGTTACGTTAGTGGTATTAGAACAGTTTTGTTCTCTTAAGGACACTGTAGGTTATGAGTGCACTATGTTTTTGGCTGTGTGCTTAATGTGTGTTTAATGAGTTATTTTTCAACTCTTTGAACATGACTAACGCTCGTTTTTCTCTGTTTCCCAGAGAACAAATGGCACCTAGACTCCCTCCTCCACCACAGCCCAATGAACCTGATGCGTCCAACAACACCAGGTTGTTGGAATCGGTAATAGATAGGTTACAACAGCAGAACACTACATTGATGGAATAGAACGCTACCCTAATGCAGCAGAACGAGAATGCTTTGCAGAGTTTGGAGGCTTCTCGCGCCAACTCTGAAGCTACACAGAGGCAATTGATGGAGATCGTTGCCGCTACCAGAAACACACCGGGAGCGTCCTCTTCCAACGCTAACCATCCAACCGAGTGGAGCTTGGAGAGTTTTCTGCAACACCATCCGGCCAAATTCAGTGGGAAGTGCCTCCCTGATGAGGCAGATCAGTGGCTAAGAGACATGGAGAGGATTTTCAACTCCAAGAGATGCCCGAATGAGAACAGGTTGGCGTTCACAGAATACCTACTAACTGGAGAAGCAAGCCACTGGTGGGCGAGCATGAGAGCTATCCTGATGGACGCCCAAAATCCCATCACATGGGAAGTATTCCGGAGCAAGTTTTATGAAGAGTACTTCCTAGACAGCGTACGCTTTGCCAAGGAAATGGAGTTTCTGCAGTTGGTTCAAGGTGGGATGTCCGTTTCTGAATACACCAACAAGTTCAAACACCTTGTCAGATTCAATACGATGGCCACCAGTGAAGAGTGGCAGTGTAGGAAGTTTGAGAACGGTCTGCGGAGTGATCTGAAGGTTTTGATTTCCAGCTTATGCATCCGGTCGTTTCCTGCTATGGTTGAGAGGGCCAAGGTATTAGAGAAGAATATGGCAGAAGCGGAACGACAGAAGAAGCAACAACAGGTGATTAGGGGACCGATCGTGTCCAGGGGCAGTGTTAATCAGAGGAGAACCCCTTACGTTCGTCCCAATCAACCATCTAATGCAGGCGGGTCTCAAGCATTGGTTCCTGCCGGACAGTCTTGGCAGCACGGAAACGTCACTTGTTTCCAGTGTGGAGGACCATGATAACGGTTGAAAAACCGTTATTTTCATGCTTAAATTGATACTAAAAGCAACCTTTAACACTTAGAAACTAGCTTGAAATCATGTTTTTATTCATATTTTCATAAATAAGAGAGCTGGACAGGTTTATGCTTGATTTCACTGTTTTTGTGCAGGTTTTAAGGTGAATTTGGTGAAAGAGGTGAAGAAGGAGAGAGATGGAATCAGAAAAGACATCAAAAAGTGCAAAAGGAGAAGTCGCAACTGCCGCTCAACGGCAGTTTACCGCTGAGCGGCACTCAGGAGTTCACGTTGGAACCGCTTAGGGGCAAAATGGCCGCTAAGGGGAAGAAACTACTCACGCACTTACCGCTGAGCGGCACTTTACCGCTGAGCGGCACACTTATGGGCTTGGACCTAGATTTTCTGTAATTTTAGAATAGTATACAAGCTTTAGGACGTCCTAGGGTTTGTATCTTTGGCAGAAACGAAGCAAACACTCTCTCTTCCACCCCTTTGAAGGAGGATCTTGGATGCTCAGGCTACCTCTTCACCTTTCTAGGGTTTTATCTTTCATTCTTTCATTATTGTTCATCTAGGTTCACCATGAATATGGTGAACTAAACCTTGTATGTTTGTTGGGGAATCAATGTAATCTTTTGAAGCTCTCATATATGGAATTTGTGCTTGCATCTTAATCTAAGACTTATGATTTCTTTCATCATTAGTTAGGGTTTTTCCTCTTTGCTCAATGCTTGCTTTGTTTAACTCATTCAATGCATGATTATTGATTTTGTCGATACGGGAACGTACGGGGAAGTCTAGATCCGGGGAATTTCTCCCAATAGTATATTGGTTGCCTTAAGCTCCTGTGCTAAAAAAACTAATTATTAGGAATGCTAGGAATTGTATGAACTCGTAATTAGAGAGAAGCCTTCTTGAAAGGTAATTTAGAGAGTGGCATTAACAATGATGACTTGAATGATGAATTCCTAAAATATATGAGAGTGGATAAGATGAAATTGACCCCCAACAACATATTCATCAATATATTTCATTGAAAGTGCTTGACTTTTGTTTTAGCCATTGATCAACCTCATGCATACATGTTTATTTTCGTCTTTTGCATATTAAACTCCACTTATTTTGTTCTTAAGTCTTAGCTAATCAACAAATCACATAACTAAACTAGGCCGTGAGTCCTTTGGGAGAACGATACTTGGTCTTACCGACTTTATTACTTGAAACGATTCGGTCATACTTGCCAATTGTTAAACAAGTTTGTGACATCATATTTTGGTGATCATAAATTTGTGCATCAAGTTTTTGGCGCCGCTGCCGGGGACTCATGGTTTAACTTGTTAATTTGTGTGATTATTGATTATCTTTGACTTTAATTTTGAATTTCTGTTTTTATTTTTTCTGTTTTTATTTTATTTTATTTTATTTTATTTTATTAGATTTTATTTTATTTTATTTTATTTTGTTTTCTGTTTTTATTTTTTTATTTTTATTTTTTTCATTTTCTGTTTTTATTTTTTTTTCTGTTTTCTGTTTTCATTTTTTTTTATTTTATTTTATGTTTTTATCTTCTATCTTGCTATCTTTTATCTTCTTATCATTTATGCTTTGTATCTTCTCTATCTTTTTGTGCTAACAAATATTTTCTAGAGTTTTGTGCCTAATGCTTGTAGGATGCAATTCGGTCAAGAATTTGACTATATGGGCACTCAATTCTTCCAAGGTCAACAAAGGAAAGCAAGAGATCTCATCTTTCAGGCAAGGCATGGAGGAATCACTAGGTCATGCATGGGATAGGTACAAAAGCCTATTAAGAAAGACTCCCACGCATGGATTTGATGAAGTGGAAGTAGTCCTAATCTTCCTTGGAGGTCTTGGTTCACAAACCAAGATGATGCTTGACGCCTCAGCAGGAGGAAATATCAAATGGAAGACTCCAGAGGAAGCTACATAAATCATTGAAAATATGGCTACAAGTGATAATGAGCTGAACAGTAAAAGAGGAGCTCCTATTCAACAAAAAGGAGTTCTACAATTACAAACCAATGATGCCTTGCTTGCACAGAACAAGATACTAACTCAACAATTGGAGAATCTCACAAAGATACTTGCACAACTGCCAAAAGATTTAAAGACTATTGCACAGGTTCAATCTCAGTTGTGTGAATTATGTGGAGGCGACCATATCAATGGTCAATGTGCCTTTCCAGCAGAAGCCGTGGAGGATGTGAATTACATGACCAATCAATACCGTCAAGGGAACTACAATCAAGGGTGGAAACCACACCCAAGCATTGGTCAAGGGCAAACTGGGCAAGTTGGTCAATTTAATAAGCAGCAGCAGCAACAACCAACCTTATGGCAACAAATGTCTACACTTAATGAAAGATCAATAAGGTTGGAAGAAACTCTTCAGCAATTCATACAGAAAACTGAATCTTCTCAAAAGAGCACTGAAGCCGCTATTAAGAACTTGGAGATTCAAATGGGTCAGATTACCAAGCAATTGGAAGAAAGGCCTGACAAAAATTTTGGGGCTAATATTGAGGTTAACCCCAGGGAAGAGTGTGAAGTGCTAGTGAGTGTATATGTTGAAAAAGTTGAGTTGGAAAAAGAAGAGAGAGAAGAGAGAAAAGAGAGAGAAGAGAAAGAAGAAGAGAAAATTTGTGTGAAGATTGAGAAAGTGAGTAGAAAAAGAAAAGAAAAAAAAGAAAGTGAGAGAAAAGAAAAAGAGGACGAGAGAAAAAAAGAAAGAATCATATGAAAAACCTCTTCCTCATCCAAAGAAGTATCATAGGAAGGAAAAGAAATTTAAGTGCCTCATGGAAATCTTCAAGAAATTGGAGATTAAAGTTCCTATGATTAAGACATTGCAACAGGTTCCTGGTTTGATCAAATTTCTGAAGAAGTTCAGTAGAAAGAAGAAAAAGAAGATGGAACATGAGCTTTATTGGGTCAAGCTAGTGACGTTAAAAGAGCGCTTGCTGGGAGGCAACCCAGTGATTTAAGAACTTTTAATTTTTGGTTTGGTGATGTAATTTTGAACTTTTGGGTATTTTTGTTTTTGTTATAAGTTTGTTACAGGGTTTACATCTACTGATGGATGTTAGGCGGAAGAGTATCTACTGAAGGATACTATGTTTGTATACACCTAATGATGGGTGTTGGTAAGAAAGATTTGCATCTACTGAAGGGTGCTGGAGGATTTTGGGTCAGGCTCGTGACATTAAACAAGCGCTACCTGGGAGGCAACCCAGTTGATTGATTTTATCTGTATTGTTTGTTTTGATTCTGCTTTAGTTGCATGATAGGGATTGAATGTTTGAGTGGTCTGAGAAATTAATTGCAGGGAGCAAGTGAGGGGCATGAGTAGAAGGCACCTAGGGTAAGCTAGGAAGAAGAAAAGCACAACACGAAAGTGTCGCTGAGCGGTGGTATCGTAAAAGGGGCTTAGGTTGCCCCTTAGCGGAACCCGAGCCTATTAGGGTATTTTTATACCCTAAGTCACGCTTTGGCCTCTATTTTGAGATTCTTCTCTGGACACACACTCCTAAACATTTTTTCAAAGGTTCTTTACATTTTTCCTTTCATCCCTCTTTAGAAAATCTCCCTTCCACTCACTTTCTCACTAGTTTTCCATCTAAGTTTGGGGTTGGGAGAGAGCATCATTGATGAGGCTGAGTTTTTCAAAGCACTAGAGTAGGATTTGTTTTATCAATCACTTTTGTTTTTAGTATAGGATTTGATGTACTCAATTGGAAACTTTGTTTGTTATGATGGTTTGCTTATGATTGTTGTTTGATAAGTAATGCTTGATGATGCTTTGATATTGATTGATGTTGAGAATGTGCACATTATATGCTTATACAGGTGGTTCACAAGCATTGTGAACAAATGTAAGATGTTGTGATTGTGATTATGATTCTAAGCAGGATGTTATATGTGGAATGTGAATGAGCTTATATGTGAGGTTTTGAGCTCCAGAGTTGTTATTGTTGAATACTATTACTGTGAAAGCATGAATGACTTTGCCCAGGTTTTCTATGATTGAATTACTTGCTTGTTTGCATCATATGATCAAGGCCATTTGTTGATAACCCTTCTATTAGCCAAATTCATAAATTGAGCCCACTAAAAGAGAACACTATGTGTTATATCCTTTGAACCTCTAGCCTTGAACATGATTTGAAAACCCTTGTTGAAAAGCTTTACCTTGAGTTAAGTAGAAAATATTTTGTGGTATTGACAAATGTTCAAGTTTGGGGTTGTTGGAAAATAGAAAGGGAAATTGAAAGCATTGAGCTAAGAACTAATAATTAAGTATGTGAAAAGAAAAAGAAAACGAGAAAGAAAAGAAAAGAAAAAGCAAAGCTCAATGCAAAAGAAAGTTGGGAATAAATAAGAATGATTGTGTTTATATGTTTCTCTTAACTCAAGGATTTTGTGATCTAGAAAAACCAATTTTCTTGTTAGCCCAGCCACGTTATAAGCCATAGAAAAGTCCTTGTGATGATGCTTGCTAGTAAGTGTTTTTGATTGTGGTTAAATGAAAGGCAAAGTTGATTCATGCGACATTGTAATAGTAGAGTGAATGAGTGAATATCTCCTATACACTTATGTGTTTGAGTGAAACACTTTATCTAGTGAGGATAGATTCCATGAACACATAAAAACATCTTTGCTTAGTTAATTGATCATTCATGAAAATAGCATTTGTTGGATAGTATGTGTTTGAGTGATCACTAAAAGCATGTGCACATCTTGATTGAAGTCTTGATGATGAGCTAAATTGAGTATTTACTTGTCTTGAAAGAAGAATTTTTGAATGTGGTGAACCATTATATGGATTGATGGAAGATTGAGTTACATCTTGTTTGCTTGAGGACAAGCAAAGTTTTAAGTTTGGGGTTGTGATAACGGTTGAAAAACCGTTATTTTCATGCTTAAATTGATACTAAAAACAACCTTTAACACTTAGAAACTAGCTTGAAATCATGTTTTTATTCATATTTTCAGAAATAAGAGAGTTGGATAGGTTTATGCTTGATTTCAGTGTTTTTGTACAGGTTTTAAGGTGAATTTGGTGAAAGAAGTGAAGAAGGAGAGAGATGGAATCAGAAAAGACATCAAAAAGTGGAAAAGGAGAAGTCGCAACTGCCGCTCAGCGGCAGTTTACCGCTGAGCGGCACTCAGGAGTTCACGTTGGAACCGTTGAGGGGAAAAATGGCCGCTGAGGGGAAGAAACTACTCACGCACTTACCGCTGAGCGGCACTTTACCGCTGAGCGGCACTTTACCGCTGAGCGGCACTTTACCGCTGAGCGGCACACTTATGGGCTTGGACCTAGATTTTCTGTAATTTTAGAATAGTATATAAGCTTTAGGACGTCCTAGGGTTTGTATCTTTGGCAGAAACGAAGCAAACACTCTCTCTTCCACCCCTTTGAAGGAGGATCTTGGATGCTCAGGCTACCTCTTCACCTTTCTAGGGTTTTATCTTTCATTCTTTCATTATTGTTCATCTAGGTTCACCATGAATATGGTGAACTAAACCTTGTATGTTTGTTGGGGAATTAATGTAATCTTTTGAAGCTCTCATATATGGAATTTGTGCTTGCATCTTAATCTAAGACTTATGCTTTCTTTCATCATTAGTTAGGGTTTTTCCTCTTTGCTCAATGCTTGCTTTGTTTAACTCATTCAATGCATGATTATTGATTTTGTCGATACGGGAACGTACGGGGAAGTCTAGATCCGGGGAATTTCTCCCAATAGTATATTGGTTGCCTTAAGCTCCTGTGCTAAAAAAACTAATTATTAGGAATGCTAGGAATTGTATGAACTCGTAATTAGGTAGAAGCCTTCTTGAAAGGTAATTTAGAGAGTGGCATTAACAATGATGACTTGAATGATGAATTCGTAAAATATATGAGAGTGGATAAGATGAAATTGACCCCCAACAACATATTCATCAATATATTTCATTGAAAGTGCTTGACTTTTGTTTTAGCCATTGATCAACCTCATGCATACATGTTTATTTTCGTCTTTTGCATATTAAACTCCACTTATTTTGTTCTTAAGTCTTAGCTAATCAACAAATCACATAACTAAACTAGGCCGTGAGTCCTTTGGGAGAACGATACTTGGTCTTACCGAGTTTATTACTTGAAACGATTCGGTCATACTTGCCGATTGTTAAACAAGTTTGTGACATCATATTTTGGTGATCATAAATTTGTGCATCAGACCACACTATCGTTCTTCATGTCCTCAGCTGGTGGGAGGAAAACACTGCAACCGTTGTGGACGGAATGTGCACTTGGAGAACGAGTGCAACATGGGTGGACGTGCAGTGATGAGGCCACCAAATGCTGGAAGGAATCAACCGAGAGGTGGCAGAGCTCAAGCAGTGGGATGAGTGTATGTTATAACTGGAGCGGAAGCAGCAAGCTCAGGTAATCTTATCACTGGTGAATGCTTGCTGTATGGAATATCATGTCGTGTGCTGTTTGATTCTGGGGCGACTCACTCCTTCATCTCGAAGGTGTCTGTTGAAAAATTGGGAATGACTGAGAGGGAGATGCAGTTCGACTTGGTGGTGTCAACCCCAGCGGCTGGAGAGATTAGGACGTCTACCGTATGCACTAGATGTCCTATTGAGGTTGAGGGGCGTAGTTATAAGGTGAACTTGATCTGTTTACCTTTAAAGGAGTTAGAAGTGATTTTAGGAATGGATTGGTTGGCTACCAATCGCATTCTCATAGACTGTGGTAAGAAGGAGTTAATTTTTCCGGATGAAGAAGAAGAAGAATTATCAGTGACGCTCGGCCAACTGAAAGAAGACATTATGGAGGGCGCCAGCTGTTTCCTGATTATGACGCACGCAGACAAAGAGATGGGAGAAGTGAACTTAGAACGATCGTACAACAGTAACAGTAATGGACGATCGGTTGTGGATGAATTCCCGGATGTCTTTCCGGAAGAAATACCTGGATTTCCCCCTCCTCGTGAAGTTGAATTCACCATTGATTTGGTGACGACGGCAGCACCCATCTCTGTTCAGCCTTATCGAATGTCGCCTGCGGAGTTAGCTGAACTTAAAACGCAGATTGAAGAATTGATGGATAAGCAATTCATCAGACCGAGCGTATCACCCTAGGGAGCGCCGGTTCTTTTGGTGAAGAAGAAAAATGGCAGCTCTCGGTTGTGTATAGATTACAGGCAATTAAACAAGCTGACCATCAAGAACAAGTACCCATTGCCAAGGATAGATGATTTGTTGGATCAACTGCATGGGGCCACAGTGTTCTCGAAAATTGATTTGAGATCTGGATATCATCAAATCAGAGTTAAGGAGGAAGACATCCAGAAGACAGCGTTCAGATCTCGTTATGGACATTATGAGTACGTGGTGATGCCATTTGGTGTAACGAACGCCCCAACATTGTTCATGGAATATATGAATCGCATCTTCAGGCCCTACTTGGACAAGTTTGTGGTCGTCTTCATAGATGATATTCTCATAAACTCCAAGACCCAGAACGAACATGAAGAACACTTGAGAATTGTACTTGGCGTACTGAGGGAGAAGGAGTTGTACGCCAAGTTATCAAAATGTGAGTTCTGGATGAAGGAAGTTCAGTTTTTGGGGCACGTGGTATCGGCTGGAGGTATCTCGGTAGACCCAGCTAAGGTACGAGCGGTTTTGGAATGGGAGAGTCCCCATTCGGTCACTAAGGTTCGTAGCTTTATGGGGCTTGCGGGCTACTACAGACGCTTTATTGAAGGATTTGCTAAGATAGTGGCTCCGCTAACTCAGTTGACTCGAAAAGATCAGCCGTTCGCATGGACCGATCGGTGTGAAGTGAGCTTCTAGGAGTTGAAAGTAAAATTGACGAGCGCTCCAGTTCTGATTATTCCAGACACAGCCAAACCGTTCGAGGTATACTGCGATGCTTCTCACCAAGGTTTGGGTTGTGTGCTGATGCAAGAGAAGCGAGCGGTAGCGTACGCGTCTCGTCAGTTGAAGATTCACGAGAGAAATTATCCAATGCACGACCTGGAATTGGCAGCGGTCGTTTTCGCACTGAAGATTTGGAGGCATTACTTGTACGGATCCACATTCCAAGTCTTCAGTGACCACAAGAGCCTCAAGTATCTATTTGATCAGAAGGAGTTGAACATGAGGCAGAGGCGTTGGCTGGAGTTCTTAAAGGATTACGACTTTGAACTGCTTTATGATCCGGGAAAAGCTAATGTAGTGGCGGACGCCCTAAGCAGAAAAGCAGTTCATGTCTCGGTTATGATGGTGAAAGAACTCATTCTAGTGGAGAGCTTTAGGGATCTAAGGTTGCAGTTCGAGTTGGAACCGAACAGCATCAAATGCTGTAACCTTAGAATATCTAGTAACGTTTTTGACCGAATCAAGATGAAGCAACGAAAGGATGAAGACCTGGTAAAGATTTTGAACACGCTCGATTCAGATCAAGCTAAAGGATTCAATACTGGAACGGATGGTCTATTACGTTATATGGGTAGGACGTGTGTTCCAAACGATGGAGATCTGAAGAGGATTATCCTGGAGGAAGGACATCACAGCCGTCTTAGCATGCACCCTGGCATGACTAAGATGTATCAAGATCTCAGGAAGTCCTTCTGGTGGCCGGGAATGAAGAATGATGTCGCACGTTTTGTTGCATCATGTTTAACTTGTCAACGAGCGAAGGCTAAACACCAGAGACCAGGCGGTTTTCTTCAGCAGTTGGAGATTCCTGAATGGAAGTGGGACAACGTTTCCATGGATTTCATGACCCACCTACCATGCATGGTCAGAAATCATGATTCAATTTGGGTGATCGTGGATCGGCTAACGAAGAGCGCCCACTTCCTGGCAGTCAATTTGAAGATGTCGATGACCAACTTAGCTAAGCTGTATATCAGAGAGATCGTTCGTCTGCATGGAGTACCTTCGAGTTGGGAAGCAAGTTGTAGATGAGTTTAGCTTATCACCCTCAGACGGATGGCCAATCTGAGAGGACAATCCAAACGCTCGAAGATTTACTGAGGACGTGCGTCCTAGATCACTTAGGCGCTTGGGATGAAGTCTTGCCGCTAGTAGAATTCACTTACAATAACAGCATTCCGTCTAGCATCGGAATGGCGCCGTTTGAAGCTCTCTATGGTAGGAAGTGCCGAACGCCACTTTGTTGATTTCAAGAAGGAGAAAACGTGCTAACTGGACCCGAACTTATCCAGCAAACGACCGAGAAGGTGAAGTTAATACAAGAGAGGTTGAAGACGTCCCTAAGCAGGCAGAAGTCCTATGCAGATAAAATAAGAAGGCCTTTGGAGTTCGCAGCAGGAGATCATGTTTTTCTTCGACTCAACCCGATCACTGGAGTAGGCAGAGCCGTTCGTCCAAAGAAGCTATCCCTCAAGTTTGTCGGACCTTACCAAATTCTGAGAAAGATCGGACCAGTGGCGTATGAGCTGGCCTTACCACCTCAACTGTCGAACCTTCACCCAGTCTTCCACGTTTCCCAACTCCGGAAGTACATAGCCAACACTTCTCATATATTGGAGTTGGAGGACGTTCAACTTCGCCAAGACCGAACTCTGGAGTTGCAACCAGTTCGTGTGGAAGACAGCCGCACCAAGTGCTACAAAGGAAAAGACGTTCGTCTAGTGAAGATGGTGTGGGACGCAAAGACTGGCCACTCAACGTGGGAAGTGGAGAATGCTATGAAGGACTTGTACCCCCACTTATTTCCGGGTAAGTATTAATTTTTTAGGACGAAAATTTTTGTAGTTAGGGGGAATGTAAGACCTTGGAAATTTAACACTGCAAATCATCTGTCAAATCATAATTAATACACCCACGTCACTTACTCAGAGTAATTAAAACGCACCCAAACCCCTCTGCGCTAACGCCAGGTGTCGAGTATGGAAGGTTCGAAAATCAGTAAGTGGGATTCAGGTGTCAGCAGGAGAACGGACTTTGGTTTTTAAACAAAACTGATTTTTCTGAAGTCCGCATCACTCTCTGCATGCACTCATCTTCTCCAAAGACCCTGATCTTTCGAATTCTCCTTCTTCTCTCTAGAACAATCCCATCTTCTCTCTACTGTAACTCACCACCCTCTTCTCCGATCAACTTTCAGAAACCGTAGGAGCGTTCTCTGAGCTGTGAGCTACAAGTTGGACCGAACAGTTTCAGAAGCTGAAACTGGTAAGTTTCTTCCCTTAGTAGTTCGTTCTTAGGTTTCTTGAAAAACTAAGTTTTGGCTGCATGCTAGTGTGTAGTCTAAGTACCTCAACTTTCTTGTAGAAAGATTTAATTGGAAGAGTTAAGTGACTGTTAAGGGGGAAAACATTAGCTGGTCAAGCCACACTTCTTACGTATAGAACGATTCAGTCTCAAATCCGGGTAAGGGAAGCTTATTTGATTTAATTGATACTGTATGTTTTATGAACGTCCGATATTGACTGAATGTATGAGATAAATGTTGATTGATTATGTATGAACGATCGCTGTTATAATGAATGAATATGGTATGCGTTGGTTGATATGTATGTTGATGGTTGATACGTATGAATGATTAATGTGAATCATATAAAGTTCATAAATTGATATTGAGATGAAGTTATAAAGTATGAGATGATATGTTGAAACTTGAGATTTGAAATAGATGAAAATCTGAAATATGAAATCCTCACTATGATAATATACGTTCGTCATCGTACGGTCTTATACCGTTCGGTTTTCTAGTAATGTCTAAAAAGGAATTATTTCATTTGGAAAGAATTCTGATCGAGAACGAACGTCCTGTGAAATACTAGGTTTGAGCGATCGGCTCAGCCTAGTGGTACCCGTATATCTAAAATAAAGTAATAATACATTTCTACCCTTATACTTTAAAATTAGTAACGCTCGGTCTTATACCAAGCGTTCGTCATAAGTAGCGCTCGGTCTTACACCTAGCGTTCGTCCTAAATAGTGCTCGGTCTTATACCAAGCGCTCGTATTATTGTATAATAAACCTTGATAAAATAGCGTTCGTTCAACTGTAATAATATAGTTTTCCATGTTCGGTCATTTACTGGCATCGGACTTCCGTATGCGAATTACTCCAAAGATAGTTCTAAATATTCTTGGCTCTTCTTCTTACATTGGATTCGGTCTAAGGTCTTCATAATAAAATTTTCTCTAAGTACCAATGTAAATTCAAACGAGTTAGTTCATTTAACTGACCGCGTAGAAAGTAACGTCTGTCACAGATTTCTTAGTTCATTCAGTCCATTTTTTTATCGTTCGTCCTCGTTCTTCAGAGGGATGAACGTTCGTTATTTTATGCCTTTTAAACTAAAGATGAAAATGATAAGGAAGTATAAGATTTTAAAGGGTGAACATGATATGGAATGATTATACGATTATGGATTTTGGACGAGCGTTCCAAGGAGGAACGACTCATATATATTGAATATTGGATTTGGTAAATTTTTTGGTCATATCTAATTATCATTTGATATTAAAATGATAATATGATTTTTTTCGGATTTTCAAATTTTTATATTATACTTTTGTGTTGATTGTTTTTATTATTTGTGACTAATAATTTTCAAAATTAAAAATCACTAGTACAAAAATTGCTTTTTAACTCGCGGTATAGGTATCGGTTTAGGAAAAACCGAAGTCTATCAAAATGCGGTGGCATTTTTGTAATTTAGGTGAACTTATATGCCTCGGTTCAAGGGAACCCGAAACATATAAGTAATATTACCTCGGTTCATAGCAAAACCGATGCCTAAAAGTTGTCTGACACGTCTGAATTTTAAAATCTGCAGAGAACCTATGATTTCGGTTCAGTAAGAACCGGTGCAAATCCATATTTATGCCTCGGTTTAGGCGGAAACCGAGGCGTATAGCTATTTAATATTTTTTTTAAGGACTATATGCCTCGGTGGAGAGTGAACCGGTGCATTAAAAAATTACCCTAACTCCTGCACCTTTCATTATGATGTTTCATTTCCCACGTTTCACTTTCCCTGCAACCCCTCCCATTCTCCTGCAACCCTTCCCATTCTCCTGCAACCCCTCCCATTCTCCAGTCCCCTCTCCCTCTGCATCCCCAGGACGCTGCGACTCCCATTCTCCAGTCCCCTCTCCCTCAACTCCACTACGGCTCTCATTCTCCAGTCCCCTCTCCCTCAACTCCATCATTCTCTCACCAGATGGCTTCTCCCTCTGCATCCCCAGGACGGTGCGGCGAGGCGAGACGAGACGAGGCGAGATGAGACGGTGCGGCGAGGACAGATCTCGCGACGGTGCGACGAGGACAGATCTCTCGACGGTGCGGCGAGGCGAGAGAACTCCGATGGCGCGACGAGGGAGCTCGCGACGGTGCGGCGAGAGCCCGCGACGGCGACGAGAGCCCGCGACGGCGGCTGCAATGGCGGAAACCCTTTTCTGCGTTTTTTGGTTTTTGATTTTTGGTTTTTGGTTCTCTTTCTTTGCAGGTAGATGGCGAAATGCATTATTTTTTGTTTTTGGTTTGGATCTCTATCTTCCGTCTGTTCTCTCTGCTTCCTATTCCCCTTCTTCTTTGATTCTCAAAGTAATTTTGTGCTTTCTATTCCCCTTCTTCTTTGATTGTCAAAGTAATTTTGTGCAAAGACATGAATGAAAAGAATTGCAGAAAAGAGAAAGAAGTTTAACCAGAAAAGAGAAAGAAGTTTAACCAGAAAAGAGAAAAAAGTTTAACCAAATAAACAAACATAAAAAAACTCTGATCTCGTTCTGATCTCGTTGAAAATAAGACTCTACTGCCTCGGTTGTCTTTGAACCGAGTCAGAATCTGAAATCTTTTGATTCGGTTCAGGACCGAGTTAAAAAATCCATTTTTTTTACCTCGTGTGCATATACACCGGATATAGAACCGGTGTCTATTTGAAAAAATAACCGAGGCAGTATAGGTTGATTGCACTAGTGAATGTTGATATTATTAGTGACTATTTCTTTTTTCATTATAATATATGAACTTAGAAAATATAAGAATTTTAAAAATAACACATATTACATCACAAGCATAATTTCATTTGTGTATTTAACTTTTAATCATGTTTCTGGTTTTTTTTCTTCTTCCAAATTGAAGTTGAAATGGGAGGGTAATGATTACATTCTAATTATATTCTTCTAGAGTAGGTAGGGGCTCTCTTACGTTAATAAAGTGTCATTAGTTCCAAAATTATTTAACATATGCATTGAATTCATTGATATAATAACTTTATTATAGTGCAAAACAACAAATATCTATTTTAATGATCTTGATGTAGAAGTAGTATTTGGAGAAGGTACGTGAGCATGATTATCATGTTATTGTAAGTTGAACATGCCTTATTTTATGGTACCAAAACAGTGATCAGAACCATAAACCAATTCATGATCTTTAGAATTGTCAAACACTAAAACTAAAAGTATGCAATTCCACTGTTTGATTAAATAACACTTCATTATAGTTCTGTCATTGAATGATTATCTGCTTTAATTTCCTGCATTCTTAATAACAAGTTCGTGGAAAGGCGTATATGTCGGTGTGTGCAAAACCTACAGGGATTATTATGGACGTTAACATTGTAGGCCATCATTAGTTCTCGTTTTAGCCTCAAGATTGGTCTAATCTTGCTTTAATTTTTGGATCTTTGAAATATTTTAGAGTACTCTCCCTACACCTCACCAATCTCTGCCTGCACCTCCCATAGACATTTTTGTTCTTCATTTATTAAATTTAATTATGAAAAAGTTTAATGATATTCCAATTGATCTTCTTTGTTGTTACAACTGGTGCACACTGCTAGACCCTTTTTGACACTTCCTAGAACATACCATTCTTCGTTATGAATCCAGGCGAGTGACTTACAACAACCAGACTAAAAAACAAAATAAGGAAGTCGTTGTTGCAGCCACTGTTGATGGCGATGCCCACCATGAGTGCGAACGTGACGAAGACCCCACGATTCCCAAGGCGGAGACCAGCACCACAAAGATGCCGTTGAATAGAAGTGCCACCGGCAGGACTTCTGGCAATCCGAGCTATCGCGGTTGTGGATGTAAGCGGAGGAGGCTACGACGGCCACACCCAGAAGCAAGAAAAAAAACCCCTAAACCGCAATTCCAACTGCGGTAAACATCAACCGTAGTTCCAAGTGCGGCGAACGTCAATCGCACTTCCAAGTGCGGCTACCTTGAACCGCATCTCCAACTCCTTCAACTCCGGCAACCTCTCAACCACACTTCCAAGTGCGACAAGGTACGAGCTCACCACAACACAACCACAACCACCAAACGAGAACATGTATGTGAGAATGAACTGAAAACAAGTAAAATGAGGGAGGGGGAGGAGGGGAGGAGCACTCTGAGAAGAGAGGAGAAAGAAAGGAGGTGTAGGGATGGGAATATGAAATGCGACAAAGAGTGATAGAGAGGAAGGAAGGAGAAAGGGGGTGTAGGGTTTGGGAAAGAGATACAGAAGAGGAAGGGGTTGGTGCTTTTTTTAATTGTTAAATGAGTCAAATAAAAAAAACATTTAAAAGATCATAGGGGCAAAATTGGAAATATAAAAAAATAAGGAGGTGTAGGATGAGATAGGTGAGGTGCAGGGAGAATCACTCAATATTTTATCAGTAGAATGCTTTTTGAAACTTCCATAAATAACCTGTGTGTATATGCTCTCAAAGGCAATATTGGCCAATAACAATTGTATGCTATCACCAATAAAAAAATTTCAAAGCAACATGAGTCTAGATTCTCAGTGATTTTTTTTAGTACTGCTATCTATTGATCATTACCAATATATTGATATTAATATTTTAAAAATTTGTTTAAAACATCAAACTCAATATCTACCTGTCAGTGTACTTTTAAAATACAACAAAGAAACATGAAAAAAAATTGAAATTCATTAAATGCACAATCGATTGATTATCACATGAGAAAAAGTTGACAACAGATTTTGGGAGGTGTCCTCAAGTGAGATCTTTATAAAGATGTTTCAGCCTCTCATTCAAAAACACATATGTTTGCTTAAACTATGAAAAGTGTGATCTAGGATTTGTGTAACTCTTGTGCTTTGGCTTTGAGAACTTGTATTTCTATGTGATTGTATTAGTTTATTGGTTTTGTGGTAGTGGAACGTTAATCTCCATTTGGGATTTGCAACTGAACGTAGGATTCTTGTAATATGAACCAATATAAAATTATCTGTGTAATTTTCTCTTTTCCCTTACTCTTTATTATTGTTTTAATTATTCGCTAAGTTAAAATTAAGAGAAAATTATAAAAGGCACATGTTTGCAAGAGGAAATCAATTCACCCCCTCTTGGTTTATTTGTTCAAGCTAAACATTCTGTTGCACCGCTTTGAGAATTGGTATCAAAGCTTGCTTTGATAGTAATTCAAATGGATGAGCAACATCAAAACTTTGTTGAAGGTGATGTTAAAGACAAAATTGTCTATATGACCAAAACTCTCATGTTTTGAAGTTTAATCAAATAACATTAAAACGAGTTAACATCAGAGAGCAACCTAGGATGAAAAGACAAGAGCTAGAGCCAAAATCCCAAAACACACACAACTTAGAAACCGAACCCCAAACATAGAAAAACATCTAGGAAAACACTTAGGTCTTAGGAATATAAAAACATCTAGGAAAGTTCTTAGGAATAGAAACACATCTAGGCTGAAACACCCAGACGCATGACCAAATGATGCCTTATCTAAAAGCGTCCAAGAGAGATCAAGCTAAACGCTCAATGCTTATAATACCTTGAGTAGGTATTCAACATCTCTCGAAAACAAAAAGGGGTCGAGATAATGTCTTTGACAAAACCTTTTAAAAGACTTAATTGTTAAAATATAAGAAAAGATTAAACATGCTAAATGCTATATGACCAAAGATAAAATCTAAAGAAGCATTTACTTATCCAGACGATACCTTGAGCTTAACAAATACCTCATCTTAGATGAAGTATATATCATGCTAGGTATCCGTTGTGAAAAAGAGCTTAATCAAAAAATGTTATCTAACGGTAGAAAATCAAAAGAACTTTGTTGTTTTGAGAAAACATTAAATGACATTAAATGTTCAACGTTAAAAAACAACAAAAGTGATAAGAAAAGACATATCTGCCACGTGCACAATTACTCCAATTTTGTAAATAAGCTATACTACACGCATCCACAATGCTACAGATCAAATATCAAAAAGTGGACGTTAGAGACAAAGGAGATATTCACATAATGTTCCTTACTTGAAGCAAAGTCTAAAAAGATCGTACAACCTACTTCAAGCAAAGGACTGAAAAAGCATGTCTGCTCTGATAAAAGTTGACTTACAAAACAACTACTGTGAAAAAAAGAAAGAGAAATTACAAGTATCAAAGACTAGAGCTGTCAAAACAGGCCACCCAGCCCGACCCATCACGGGTTGGTCACTTAGTTAGCCAACCCAACCCGACTCATTTATTAGCGAACCAGAAAAATTTGAACCCGGCCCGACCCACCACGGGTTAGTGGGTAAACGGGTTGGCTCACTAGCTCATTTAATTACAATTTTTTTAAATAAAAAAAATTACAAACTTTTTGTAACTCAAATCTAAACAAATTTCACTCAAAAAATGATTTTAAACTAAAGACAATTCAAAATAATAATCAAAAGTACAATACAATCCAAATGTCATCGAAAAACAAACACAAAAAACATACAAATAAGTTTCTTATATTCATCATTTTTGTGTTCCTTATCCATTTACAATATTAGAATCTTGAATGGATAAATCGACAATATTTTGCTCTCTTGAATCATCTTCTTCTTCTTTATCCCCATCTACAATTCAATAAAAAAGTGTTAACTAATAATATCGAAACACAAAGTAGTAAATAATTAAATAAATTTCGTAATGCTAATAATAATGTTACCTATTAATTCAAAACCATGTAACCAATTTTGAGTTAAAATGAGTCCCTCAACATTCTCTAGAAGAATGGAGGAACGATATTTGTTTAGCACACGAGAACCAAGACTGAAGGTAGAGTCACTAGCAACTGTTGTGATTGGAATGCTAAGAATGTCACAAGCCATCTTAAATAAGTTTGGATATCGATCTCGACGATCCCTCCAAGAACTCAATACATCCAACTTATCAAAAAATTTTAGATCAAGATTCCCTTCATCTAAATAAAGGTCCAATTAAGACCTTCTAGTGTCATTAACATGTTGGCTCAAATAATCCATATATTCCTAAAACATCATGAAACATATCTAATATGTCATTCATCATAAGTAAGAAATAAAATAAAATAAGTTGAGAATTAAAAACTTACATCAAATGCGTCCATCACCGGCTCATCATTAGTAAAAGAAGGTTGTGTTGGAAGGGAAACTTGAGAACTTGAAGTGTTTGACTCAATTGAATTTAATTTGACATATTCTTCAAACAACTTATACATGTTATCCTTTAAAAAATTAATCTTTTCTTCACAAGTAGAAGGATTAATCTTTCTATAACAAAATCGAATTGCTTCAAACTTCATCCATGGATCAAGAATAGCCGCAATAGCAAGAATGTCACAATATTGATCTCAATACTTACTAAACTTGTTCATCATGCTCAATGACATATCTTTAATCGTCAGATCATCACTTTTAAAATTGTCTCGCAACAAACATTCAATTTTGCAAACTTGCATGAAGTAACGATTAGAAGTTGGATAAGAAGAACCTGAAATCAAATTAGCACTAGTGCAGTCAGGGGAAACGACAACGGTTATTTTCGCCCATAGGTAGCGATTCCTAAACCGAGGCATATACAAGCGAGGCAAAAAGTCTACCCTTTTATGCCTCAATTATGATCTGAGGCATAAAAGGGTAGGATTTTGCCTCGGTTCAAAGGTAACCAAAGTAGTAGAGTTTTTGTTTTTTTTATAGTTTTTTTTCAGATGACTTTATGCCTCGGTTCACGAGGCAGTATGCCGACCACTACTGCCTTGATAGGGACTTGAACCGAGGCAGTAGAGTGTTTTTTATTTTTTATTTTTTTTTCTTTTTTGCCGGACTTTCTGCCTCGGTTGTGACCTTAATCGATGCTATAAGGGGCTTTCCACCTTGGTTATGGTCACAACCGAGGCGTATTCCCCTATTTTTTTTAAGAATAGGTATGTTTCTACAACATTCCCAACTGCAGAAACAGACTTGCATATAATTTTACAGCCAGAATAGTCCAGAACAGTCTAGAAGCATATATTTTCAATAAAAATTATATTGAAACATAAATGCATTCAATGTAATCATAAATCAACTTCTTAGAAGCATAAATCAATTCAATGTAATCATAAATCAACTTTGAAGCATAAATCAATCCAATGTACAAAGTTAAACTAATAAGAATGTACAAAGGCATAAAACAACTTAGAAGCATAAACTTAGAACTTACTATATCCTAATATCTACTACATACTATTATATAGTTGAATTAGATATTTAGGCAGTGCTTTCCTCACGTGTTTAACTGACTTCTCTGAAATTGGAGTAGTCATATTGAATCCATGCATAAAACACAATGATTTCATTTAGTGTATATGCAATCTAAACTATAGAGAAAATATAATTCAAACCTAAATATCACCGTTTCCCATCGACTGATGTAATGTTCACAAATAGTGGTCATCATCCAATACATGACGTAGTAACCACACTGATGATAACGGTTGAAAATACCGTTACCTGTGATGTGATTTTGATACTAAATGCACACTTTTCTACTTAGAAACTTGCTTTAAATCATGTTTTTCTGTTAAGTTATGTGAATAAGAGAGTTAAGGTTGAACTTGATGACTTTATGACTAAATTCCCTTGTTTTGGCTGGAACTGAGATAATATGGAAGCAAAGTTGAAGTGCCAAGGAGATGGAGCTCAGAAAGAGCTGAAAAAGCACCAGAAAGTAGGAAGGCCTGAAGCTTGAGCGCCATTTTTGGAGCCCTCAGTGCCAAGGCCTACTGCACACCACCTGGACGCCCTTTTTGGGGTGCTGAGCGCCACTTTTCTTGAAGAACCACTCCTGCTTGCCCTCCAAGTGAAGCTGAGCGCCAGTTTTAGTATCGCAGCACACCTGGGCGCCCTAAGTGGGGCGCTAAGTGCCCGCGAAATGGGCCTGGGCTTCGTTTCTGTTTTGATTCCACTCTATTTAAAGGACACAGACGCCTTAGGTTTTGTATCTTTGGCAGAGGAGGCAGAACAACACATTCTTCCACTCTTTGAAGGCGGATTTGGATGCGAAAGCTTCCATCTTCAACTTTTAGGGTTTTTCTATCTCATTCTTCTCCATTGTATATCTAGTTTCTCCATGACAATGGGGAACTAACTTCTATTTATTGTTGGGGGATGATGTAACCTTGTGAACTCTCATGTATTTGAATTAATTCTTAATAATTTATTCTTCTTTCATTAATTGTTAGGGTAATTCTTCTGTGATCAATGCTCGCTTTGTTTAACTCATTCATAACGTGATGTATGAACTGCATGAGTGCTGGGAAGTTGCTTACAATTCAGGTTCTTGTAGAATTATTCCCAAGAGCAGTATTTCTTAGGGATGAGGGTATGAGTCTTGGTCGTCTTAAGCTCCTGATCTTCGGAATTAATTATTAGGAATGCTAGGAATTGTATGAACTAGTAATTAAGGATAGGCTTTCTTCACCGAGGGATCGGGTTTTCTGTAATTTAGTGAGTGACGTTGACTTTAATGAAAGAAGAAGAATTCTTACATACATGAGAGTAAACTTGGTGAAATCTAACCCTGACAACATATTCATCTCATAACACAAATCTCATCCGTTCATCGCTATGCTACTCTTTAATTGATAAAAACTGCATTCATATTTAATTTTCTGTATTTGCATTCTAAACCAATGATTTCATGCCTTTTAAGTCTTAATTAATCGAGTTATCACACAACTGTTTAGTGTGGAGAGTCTCTTAGGACACGATACTTGGTCTTACCATTTTATATTACTTGTACGATTCGGTACACTTGCTGAAGTCTCAACAAATTTTTAGCGTCGTTGCCGGGGACTCACGGTTTAAACTATTCTATTTGTGTGATTCTTGATTAACTTTGACTTTATTATTTTTTATTTTAGTCTTGTGTTTTGTTTTGTTTTTATTTTTTGTGTGTGTCAATAGTGTTTTCTAGGGTTTTGTGTTCAGCGCATGCAGGATGCACTTCGAACAAGAAGTTAACTATTTGGGCACTCAATTCCACCAAGGTAATTTCAACTACGGGTGGTTACCTCATCCAAGCATGGGACAAAGTCAATTTGGGCAAGCTGCCAGACAATTTAATAAATCACCACAACAACAACAACAATGGCAGCAACAATCCTCTCTTTCAGAAAGAATGGAAAAGTTAGATGACACACTTCAATACTTGATGCAGATGTCTGTATCTCATCATAAAAACATTGAAGCGACACTCAGAAGGATGGGGATGCAAATTGGTCATCTAGTTCAAAAGATGGAAGATTTTGGGGGGTAATATGAAAGTTAACCCTAGAGAGGAGTGCAAAGTCGTTGTTACTAGAAGTGGTAGAATTTTAGATGAGAGAAAAATAGAGAGAAAAGAAAAAGAAAGTTTGAGTGAAAAAGAGAAAGATGTAGAGGAAGAGAAAGAAACAAAAGAGAGTAAGAGAAAAGAAAAGGAAAGAGAGAGGGAAGAAAAGAAAAAAAGAGAGGAAGAGAATGAGAGAAAGAAGAAAGAATTGTATGAAAAACCCCTTCCTTACCCAAATAATTATTCTAGGAAGGAGAAGGAAAAACAATTTGAGCATTTCATGGAGATTTTCAAGAAATTGGAGATTAACATACCCTTCTCTGAAGCTTTGCAACAAATGCCTTCATATGCTAAATTTCTGAAGGAACTCCTCACTAAGAAAAGGAAATACATTGAAGAGGAAACCATTGAAGTACAAGGAAACTGCAGTGCTATCATACAAAAGCTTTTACCTCCCTAGTTAAAAGATTCAGGAAGCTTCACCATTCCTTGCACTATAGGGAATATCTATGTTGGAAGGACACTAATTGATTTGGGAGCAAGTATTAATCTGATGTCGCTCTCTATGTTTAAGAAGATTGAAGGCTTGGAACTCAAGCCTACTCGAATGACTCCTCAAGTAGAAGATAGATCTCTGAAATATCCTTATGGGGTAGCTGAAGACGTGCTTGTGAAGGTAGACAAGTTTCTATTTCCTGTGGACTTTGTTATCATGGAGATGGAGGAGGATGTGAATGTGCCTCTTATTCTTGGGAGACCTTTTATGAAGACTGCAAGAGTTTTGATTGATGTGGAAAGCGGAAAACTGAAGGTGAGAGTACAAGATGAAGAAGTAAATTTCGATGTTTTTGAAGCCATGTCTCACCCAAAGGATGACAAGGCGTGTTTCCATCTTGACACACTTGACAAAATTTGCATGGTGCAAGAGAAGAAGGTATGTGGCATGTCTGCTTTAGAGGAAACAATAGTTGATACTTGTGAAGAATTGAATGAGAAAGAAGAAGAGTTGATTGATGAGTGCTTGACTGATTTGGAAGAGTTGAAAGAAGTCCCTTTGCATGAGGCGAAAATGGAAGAAATCAACATAAAAGAAAAAGTCAAGGAAAGTAAATTGGAGATGAAGATGTTAACATCACACTTGAAGTATGTGTTTTTATAAGAAGGTGGGAACAAAGCAGTTATCATCAGTAATTCTCTCTCCCCAAAAGAAGAAGAAAAGTTGGTAGAGGTATTGAAAGCCAACAAAGGAGCTATTGGATGGTCAATCTCAGATCTCAAATGCATAAGTCCTACTTATTACATGCACAAAATATTTATGGAGGATGATTACAAACCAGTTGCCCAACCACAGAGAAGGTTAAATCCAGTGATGAAGGAGAAGGTGAGAAAAGAAGTGCTAAAGTTACTTTAGGCTGTTATTATTTATCCTATTTCTGACAGTGCGTGGGTAAGCCCAGTATAGGTGGTGCCAAAGAAAGGTGGGATGTCAGTTATTTATAATGAGAAAAATGAGCTCATACAGACAAGGACTGTTACTGGATGTAGGATGTGTATTGACTATAGAAAGTTGAACAATGCTACAAGGAAGGATCACTTTCCCCTTCCTTTCATGGATCAGATGCTGGAGAGGTTGGCAGGTCAAGCTTTCTATTACTTTCTGGATGGGATATTCTGGGTATAATCAAATTGTGGTAGACCCAAAGGACCAAGAGAAGACGACATTTACTTGCCCATTTGAAATATTTGCTTATAGAAAAATGCCATTTGGGTTATGTAATGCCCCAACTACTTTTCAGAGGTGTATGCAGGAAATCTTTGTAGATTTAATAGAAAAATACATTGAAGTCTTTATGGATGACTTTTCGGTATTTGGTAATTCCTTTCATGTGAGTTTGTCCAACTTGGAGATTGTACTTAAAAGATGCATCCAATCTAATATAGTTCTCAATTGGGAAAAATGTCATTTTATGGTAACTGAAGGAATCGTTTTAGGTCATAAGTTTTCTTCCAGGGGAATTGAAGTTGACAAAGCCAAAGTGGAAGTCATTGAAAAACTCTCGCCACCAACCAATGTGAAAGGAATCAAAAGCCTTTTAGGTCATGCTAGGTTTTATAGAATATTTATTAAAGACTTTTCAAAGATTGTGAAACCATTAATTAGTCTCCTTGTTAAAGACGCACCATTTGTGATGGATGATGAGTGCCTTAAGGCATTTGATGTCTTGAAGAAAAAGTTGATTTCTGCCCTAGTAATTGTAGCTCCTGATTGGAACCAAGCTTTTGAGCTGATGTGTGATGCTAGCATAAATTATGCTATAGGAGTTGTTCTTGGCCAGAGAAGAGAGAAAGTATTCCACACTATTTATTATGCAAGCAAAGTTTTGAATGAAGCCCAGTTGAATTATGCCACCACAGAAAAAAAATTTCTTGTTATTGTGTATGCCTTGGAGAAATTTAGATCTTATCTCATTAGGTCTAAAGTGATTATCTACAGAGACCATGCAACTATAAAGTATTTGCTGACCAAGCCAGATTTTAAGTCGTGGTTGATTAGATGGGTACTTTTGCTACAAGAGTTTGATGTGGAAATCCGTGACAAGAAGGGAAATGAAAATGTAATTGCGGATCACTTGTCTCGGTTGGTTAGCAATGAAGTTACGAGAAAGGAAGCAGAAATCTGGGAATCTTTCTCGGATGAAACACTCATGTATATTCAACAAAGGCCGTGGTTTGCTGATATGGCCAATTTCAAAGCTGCAGGATAAATCCCAGAAGATCTAAATTAGCAAAAAAGAAAAAAGTTTTTACATGATGCCAAACAATTTATTTGGGATGATCCTTACTTGTTCAAAATTGGGGAAGATAATCTTCTAAGGCGTTGTGTTACTAAGGAAGAAGTGGAAGGAATTTTATGGCACTGTCATGACTCACCTTATGGAGGGCATTTTATTGGCCTACTTTGTTTAAGGATGCTCACAATCATGCCATAAACTGTGATAAGTGTCAAAGGACGAGGAGTATCTCTAGATGTCATGAAAGGCCACTGCAAGGAATACTAGAAGTTGAAGTTTTTTATTGCTGGGGCATAGACTTTGTTGGACCTTTTCCATCCTCTTTCAATATTGAATATATATTGGTGGCAGTGGATTATGTGAGCAAATGGGTGGAAGCCCTGGCTTGTCCCAGGAATGATTCTAAAACTGTTATTAATTTTCTGAAAGGCAAATTTTTTCCTGGTTTGGAACGCCCAAAGTACTCATTAGTGATGGAGGATCTCATTTTTGCAATTTTCAGCTGACAAGGGTACTCAAGCACTATGGTGTGAGTCACAAGATAGCTACACCTTATCATCCACGGACAAACGGGCAAGCAGAAGTTTCAAACAGGGAGATAAAAAGGATTCTAGAAAAGATAGTTGCCTCATTAAGAAAGGATTGGTCTCAGAAGTTCGATGATGCCCTTTGGGCCTATAGAACTGCAATGAAGACAACTATTGGATTATCCCCTTTCCAAATGGTGTATAGGAAGTGATGACAAATTTATGAACATCGAAAAACGGCGCCAAAAACTTGTTTAACCCTCAGCAAGTGTGACCGAATCGTATCAAGTAATAAACTCGGTAAGATCAAGTATCATTCTCCCAAAGGACTCACAACCTAGTTAGTTATATGATTTCTTGATTATTTAAGAGTTGAGAACAAATTGTTATAAGTTTCAAATGCAAAAGACAAAAAGTAAACATGTATGCATGTGATGATCAATGGGAAAGAAGAACACAAACACTAAACGAATTATATGGATGAGTATGTTGTTGGGGTAATCAATTTCATCTTATCCACTCTCATATATTTTAGGAATTCATCATTCTTTTCATCAATGTTAATGCCACTCTCTAAATTACCTTAAACCCAATGTCTCAGCGAAGAAAGCCTATCCTTAATTATGAGTTCAGACAATTCCTAGCATCCCTAATAATTAATTCTGAAGCACAGAAGCTTAAAGGCAACCAACCCTCATATCCCTATGTCTAGGCAATACTGCTTTTGGGAGAATTTCCCCAGTTCTAGATTTCCCTGTATGTGTCCATATCGACAAAACCAATAATCATGACATCGAATGAGTTAAACAATGCATGCTTTGAGCAAAGAAGAAAAACCCTAACTAATGATGAAAGAAAGCATGTATCATAAATATGATGTTTAAACAAAAAATTCCATATATGAGAGCTTCAAAAGATTACATTAATTCTCCAACAACAATACAAAGTTTAGTTCACCATAATCATGGTGAAACTAGATGAAGTACAATGAAAGAATGGAAGAGATAGAAAAACCCTAGAAAGAGAAGAGGAGAGCCGTCACCATCTCCAATTCTACCCCCAAGGGGTGAAAAGTGTGTTTTGCGTCTTCTCCAGCCAAAGATACAAACCCTAGGAAGTCCTAAAGCTTATATACTATTCGAAATATTACAGAAAAGTGGGCCTAAGCCCAAAATAATGCCGCTCAGCGGTAAGTGCGTGTGTTGAATTCTTCCCCTCAGCTGCACTTTCAGCCCTCAGCGGTGCCAACTGGTGTTCACTAGTGCCGCTCAGCGGTAAACTGGCGTTGAGCGGTACTTGCGGCTTCTCTTCTTTTGCACTTTTTGAGTTCTTTTCTGATTCCATCTCTATCCTTCTTCACTTCTTTCATCAAATTCATCTTAAAACCTGCATAAAACACTGAAATCAAGCATAAACCAGTCCAACTCTCTTATTTCCAAAAATATAAACAAAAGCATGATTTCAAGCTAGTTTCTAAGTGTTAAAGGTTGCTTTTAGTATCAATTTTAAGCATGAAAATAACAATTTTTCAACTGTTATCAGGAAGGCATGTCACCTTCCCGTGGAGATGGAACATTGAGCTCTGTGGGCTTTAAAACTCTTGAATTATGATCCTTGTGACATTGCTGAAAAGGGAAGAAGACAACTTATTGAGCTTGAGGAGATGCGACTGCATGCCTATGACTCCTCAAAGAACTATAAAGAAAAGGTGAAGTTTTATCATGACAAGAAGCTGGTGAAGAAAGTATTTAATCCAGGACAGAAGGTGCTGCTGTTCAATTCAAGACTGAAACTTTTCCCTGGAAAGTTGAAGTCCAAGTGGTCTGGTCCATTTATGATCAAGAATGTTCTTCCACATGGAGTAGTTGAATTGACAGATCCTTCCTCTGAAGATCCACAAAGAAGTTGGGTTGTCAATGGACAACGTCTCAAGCATTATCTTGGTGGTGAGGTGGAACGCCTGTCCACAGTTATGGAATTGGTTGATCCAGATTGACCTTATTGGGTCAAGCTAGTGACGTTAAAGAAGCGCTTACTGGGAGGCAACCCAGCATTCTAAACCTTTCTTTTTAATTTTCTGTTTTGTTATTTGTTTCTTTTTAATTCTCTGTTTTGTTATTTGTTTTCTTTTTAAGCAAGTGTTTTGTTTTTGTACTTTGTTTTAATGAACTACACTGCTTTGTTTCAATTGTGATGTGTTTTGTGATGAGTATTGCTTTGTGATATTCTAGTGTATTGATTGATGTTGAGATGATGCATGATGTGAAACAGGTGCATGAGATAAAGTTTGATTGATATACTGAGCAGGATGTTTTGCTGAATTTTGGGACTTGAGAGTTTACCTGTATGAGTTTTAGGCTTCAGAGTTGTTATGAATAATTGCTATTACTTTGGAAGCATGAATGATTTTACCTAGGGATTGAACTACTTGCTTGCAGGTTTCATATGATCAAGGCCATCTTTTGTTATCCCTTAATTTTTTAGCCTACCCATGAACTTTTCCAAATAAAAAGAGAACCGTTTATTCCATCCTTTGAACCTTTAGCCTTAAGCATGTTTTGAAAATCCTGTTGTAAATTCTTTACCTTGAGTTGAGTTGAGAATATTTGTGAGGTATTGATAAAGGTTCAAGTTTGGGGTTGCTAGAAAAATAAGCAGTGAGCACAAAGAAAAAGAAAAAGAGAAATCAAAAGAAAAATGAAAAGAAAAATAAAAAGAAAGAAAAGAAATCTCACTGCAGGAAAAAAGGTTGGGAAAGATCGTCTTGAAAAGAGAACCTGTGTGTAATTGTTAATTTCATAAATATCTCTCTTAACCCTCGACAAGTGTAACCGAATCGTATCAAGTAATAATAAAATGGTAAGACCAAGTATCATTTCCCAAAAGACTCACGACCTAAACAGTTATGTGATTTGTTGATTAAATTAGACTTGTGAACGAATTCTTGTAGGTTTAAATCCAAATACTGAAAATTAAATATGAATGCATGTATTGATCAATTGGATCAAAAGAAGCAAAAGTGATTGATGTAAATTATGGAATGATGATGTTGTTGGGGTTTTCAATTCATCCTATCCACTCTCATGTATTTAAGAATTCATCTTTCTTCATTAATGTTAATGCCACATTCTAATTTACCTTAAACCCAATGTCTCGGTGAAGAAAGCCTACTCCTAATCACTAGTTTACAATGTCTTGTCTCCCTAGCAATTATTCAAGCATTACATTCGCACAGAAGCTTAAAGGCAACCAATCCTCCTATCCCTATGTCTAGGCAATATTACTCTTGGGAGAATTTCTTCAGTTCTAGATTTACTCATATGTGCCCATACAAATAACATCAATGATCATGCAATTGAATGAGTTAAACAAAGCATGCATAGAGTATAGAAGAAAAACCCTAACAATTAATGAAAGAAAAACATATAGATAAAAGAACCAATTCAATACATGAGAGTTTCAAAGGATTAAATTGATTCCCCAACAACAATGAAGGTTTAGTTCACCATAATCATGGTGAAACTAGATGAAAATAATATGAAAGAATGAAAGATAGAACCTTAGAATTTGAAGAGTGGAGCTTGAGCATTCAAAATCCTCCTCCAAGGGGTGAAGAAAGTGTGATTTTGCTTCGTTCTGGCCAAAGATACTAACCCTAATTCGGCTAAAACCTTATATAGCCTTCTAAATATTATAGAAAAGTGGCCCAAGGCCCAATAAAATGGCGCTCAACCGTAATTACCGCTCAACGGCAAGTGCGGTTCTTCTATTTGACGCTCAGCTGCAGTTTTGCCCCTTAGAGGTGACTGTGGGACTTCAGAGTGCCGCTCAACGGTAAAAGTGGCGCTGAGCGGTACTTGCGGCTCTTCTTGTATGCACTTTTTCTTCCTTTTCTAAGTCCAACTTTTGACCACTTCACTTCTTCCATTCAATTCATCTTAAAACCTGCAAAAACAAGGAAAACAAAGCATAAAACCCATCCAACTCTCTTATTTCCAAAACATAAGCAAAAGCATGATTACAAGCTAGTTTCTAAATCATAAAGGTTGTCTTTAAGGTTAAAATTACGTTTAAAAATAACATTTTTTCAACTGTTATCAATTAGCCCAGCCAAGTCACAAGCCAAGAAAAGCCCTTATGATGAAAACTTGGTTCTGAGTATGTTTGATTTTGGTTAAATGAAAGGCAAAATTAATTTGTGTGACACTATGATAGCAGAGTGAAAGAAACACCAACACTTCACTATACACCCTTAAGTTGAGTGATACACTTTTGAGTGCTTGAGTGAAACACTTTTGAGTGCTTGAGTGAAACACTTTCTTTGGTCAGGATTAGTTCTCTGAATTTGCGATTGCATCTCTGCTTGGTTGATTAGTCATTCTTAAGGATAACATCTGTTGAAAACATATGAGCATCACATTGATTTTAATTGAATTAAGGCATCTGCTCATCTTGACTGAGATCTTTATGCTGAATTGATAAAAGTGATTTCTTGTCTTGGGAGAAAAAAGTTTTTGAAAAATGTTGAGTCAATGTAGTGATTGTTCTCAAGAGCTGAGTTACATTTTGTTTTGCTTGAGGACAAGCAAAGTTCTAAGTTTGGAGTTGTGTTAACGGTTGAAAATACTGTTATTTATGATGTAATTTTGATACTAAGTACACTTTTTTTCACTTAGAAACTTGCTTGGACTCGTGTTTTCATTTAATTGTGTGAATAAGAGAGTTGAGATTGAATTTGATGATTTTATGACTAATTTCCCTTATTTTGATAGGTAATGAGAGAATGTGGAAAGCAGAGATGAAGTGCTAAGGAGTTAGAACTCAGAAAGGCCTGGAAAAGCACCTAAAGGAGGAACCGCACGAAGCTTGGGCGCCCTATCCGAGGTTTGAGCTGCGAAAAAATCGACGTCAATTGAAGGCTAGGAAACCAATTGAAGGCTCAAGCCCTACATGAGGATCGTCCACCGCCCGGGCGCTGATAACGGTTGAAAAACCGTTATTTTTATGCTTAAAATTAATACCAAAAGCAATCTTTAAGACTTAGAAACTAGCTTGAACTCATATTTTTGCTTTAGTTTTGTGAATAAGAGAGTTAAAACTGAATTTAATGGTTTTGTGCAAGATTCCCTTGATTTTGTAGGCTAATTGAATGATTTGAAAGAAGAATTGAAGTACCGAATGATTGGAGTGCTGAAAAGTCAACCAGAAACCAGAAAAGTCAACCAGTCAACCAGAAAAGTCAACCAGTCAACCAGAATGCTGAAAAGCACGCAGAAAAAGTCTGACCGAGTGGCGTTGAGCGGAAAAATACCGCTGAGCGGCACTTTTCGGGTGCCGAAATCACCGCTGAGGGGCAAAACAGCAGCTGGGGGGCAAAATGGATCATGTGCTAGTACCGCTCAGCGGTAAAATACCGCTGTGCGCCATTCTAAGTGGGCTTGGACCGATTTTCTTTTGTTTTATGGGTTTGGACTTGTTTTATGTTATTTTTATGCCCTATTTAAGGACTTGCACGTCCTAGGGTTTGTATCTTTGGCTGGGAGGAAGTAGAAACACACTTTTCACCCCTTGGGGGTAGATTGGGAGATGGTGACGACTCTCCTCTTCTCTTTCTCGGGTGTTTCTATCTCTTCCATTCTTTCATTATTATTCATCTAGTTTAACCATGAATATGGTGAACTAAACCTTGTATTGTTGTTGGGGAATCAATGTAGTCTTGTGAAACTCTCATATATGGAATTTGTTTTTACATCTTATATTTAAGACCTATGCTTTCTTTCATCATTAGTTAGGGTTTTTCCTCTTTGCTCAATGCTTGCTTTGTTTAACTCATTCAATGCATGATTATTGATTTTGTCGATACGGGAACGTACGGGGAAGTCTAGATCCGGGGAATTTCTCCCAATAGTATATTGGTTGCCGTTAAGCTCCTGCACTAAAAGAACTAATTATTAGGAATGCTAGGAATCGTATGAACTCGTAATTGGGGATAGGCCTTCTTACAAGGTAATTTAGAGAGTGGCATTAACAATGATGAAAAGAATGTTGAATTCCTAAAGTATATGAGAGTGGATAAGATGAAATTGATAACCCCAACAACATACTCATCCATATATTCCATTGAAGTGTTTGTATTTTGTTTTAGCCATTGATCAAATTCATGCATACATGTTTATTTTTTGTTTTGCATATTAAACTCCACTTATTTCGTTCTTAAGTCTTAAATAATCAACGAATCACATAACTAAACTAGGCCGTGAGTCCTTTGGGAGAACGATACTTGGTCTTACCGAGTTTATTACTTGAAACGATTCGGTCACACTTGCCGATTATTCAACAAGTTTGTGGCGCCGTTTTTCGGTGTTCATAAATTTGTCATCAGGCGCCCTAAATGGGGCGCCCGAGCGTCGCACGTCGCAGATCCGACTCAGTTTTTGCTCTGTTTCGACTCTTTTAGACCGGGCCCTGTTTCTACTCTTTTCCAACTTCATTTAAAGGACCCAGGCGCTCTAAGTTTTGCATCTCTGGCGGGAGCAACACAACAACACACTTTTCTACTCTCTAAAGGCGGATCTAGAGGCGGGAGCTTCCTCTTCTACTCTTAGGGTTTCACTATCTCATGTTTTTCAATTATTCATATAGTTTCTCCATGTCTATGGGGAACTAAACTCTATTTGTTGTTGGGGAATGATGTAACCTTGTGAACTCTCATGTATTTGAATTGATTCTTAATTTATATGTTTTTTCATTAATTATTAGGGAATTCATATGTTTCCATGCTAGCTCTATTTAACTCATTTAGTAGCATGATTTATGAATTGCATGAGTGCCGGGAGGTTCCTTACAATTTAGGTTCTTGTTGAATTCTCCCAAGGGTAATATTTCTCATGGATGAGGGTATGAGTACTTGGTTGTCTTAAGCTCTTGATCTTCAAACTTAATTTTCTAGGAACGCTAGGAATTGCACGAACTAGGAATTAAGGCAGGCTTATTGCGCCGAGGGATCGGGTTCTAAGTAATTTAGTGAGTGACGTTAATATTAATGTAAAAAGAAGAATTTTTATATACATGAGAGTAAACTTGGTGAAACCCTAACAACATACTCATCTCATTTTATAAACAACCTTCGTTCATCTCTGTGTTACTCTACTATTGATCAATTTGCATTCATATTTAATTTTATGTCTTTGCATTTGAAACCAACAATCTCATTTTATTTAAGTCTTAATTAATTGAGTTATCTCACAGCTGTTTAGTGCCGAGAGTCTTCAGGGATACGATACTTGGTCTTACCATTTTATATTACTTGTGTGATTCAGTACACTTGCCGATCCATCAACAAGTTTTTGGTTCCATTTCTGGAGATCAAAAATATTGTTAACAACTAGCTTACATCAACGTGGGTCAACTGAACAAGTTAGTATCAAAGGATCTTGTCATTGGTCTTCCCAATATTCGCTACGCTTCTGAGAGATTATGTGATGCTTGCCAAAAAGGAAAACAAACTAGGCAGTCCTTCAAGAACAAAAGGGAGATGTCAACTTCCAGACCTCTGCAACTTCTACACATGGACTTATTCGGTCCCTCAAAGGTGAAAAGTCTAGGTGGAAATTCTTATGGATTAGTAATCGTGGATGACTATTCTCGCTTCACTTGGACCTTCTTCATCTCTACCAAGAGTGACACACTCAAGGTGTTTAAGAAGTTTGCTGCTATTATTCAAAATGAGAAGGAACTCAGAGTCAAATCGATTAGAAGTGATCACGACAAAGAATTTCAGAATGAAGCATTTGATGAATACTGTGCGGAAATGGGAATATCACACAATTTTTCAGCACCTAGAACACCTCAACAACATGGTGTGGTTGAAAGAAAGAATAGGGCATTGGAAGAGTTAGCAAGAACAATGCTAAATGAAATGAACATGCCAAAGTATTTATGGGCAGATTCAGTAAGTACAACATGCTACATATTGAACAGAACTGTAATAAGATCAATGTTGAAAGTAACTCCATATGAGCTATTCAAAGGAAGAAAGCCAAATATCTCACATCTAAAGATCTTCGAATGCAAATGTTTTGTACTAAATAATGGAAAGGAAAACCTTGGTAAGTTTGACTACAAGGCTAATGAAGCAATTTTTATAGGATATTCACTTACAAGCAAAGCTTATCGGGTAGACAACAAGAGAACAATGTGTGTTGAAGAATTGGTTCACGTTGCGTTTGATGAGTATATTGAAACCGCTGTTAATCCTGAACAAAATAGAAAATATATAGAAGTTGACAACTCTATTGGAGAAGAGGAAGAAAATGAGGAAATTCCAGAAGAAGAGAACTCTGAAGACGTAATCGATTCTCCCATAACAGAATCGGTTAAGGAATGGAAAGTTGCTAAAAATGTCTCTATACGCAACATAATTGGTGATATTATGAGAGGTGTATCTACAAGAACGCAACTGAATCAGTTCTGCATGAATGTTGCATACCTGTCTAAGATTGAGAGAAAAAGGGTTGAAGATGCTCTTGCAGATGAAAGTTGGATGATGGCCATGTGATGAGTCGTTATTTCTTGAATTATATTTAGTTTATTGCACTTAAATAAACTAGGGAATTGTGTTTAATTGTTTGTTATTTCCCCGTTTTCCGAATTCTGCTTAATTTGGTCGGAAATTTGTAATTGTGCTAATTTGGGTTTTCTGAGCTGATTAAGTGCATTTTTTATTACAGGAAGAATTTTGGAGATACATTTTGGGACATCAGGAAGAATGCAAATAAATTCAAGACTCTCCACATAGACATTTTAGAATTAATTAAATTATAATTCAGTATACTAGAATTTTTGAATCAACTCTTACATTTTGGGTCAATTTTTGGTAAATTAGATTAGACCCAAAATTAGAGGTTAGTGACTTGGACCTAGGGTTTTATTGTGTGGACCCCACCCTTATTAAAAGGGAACTCACGGCCTAAGGGAGGAGCCAGCCGCCACTTTGCTTAAGGCCACTCGTAACTTTATTGTTTGGCTCTCGGTTTTGGAACAAGGGGAAAAATGTGAATGCTGTTAGGATTATTGAAAATAAATTGTTGATTTTGATTCTAGTGGACAATGCTTTAATTTTGCTTTCAGCAGTGATTTGATTCCAGTGGGGATTTCATTTTGCTTTTAATCATCCATCGCTGCACGTTATAAAGAGCACGGTCACGTCCGAGAAAGAAGTGCTCCCACGGTCATATCGGAATTATTCCTTCTTTTAAAGTTGGAAGCAGCAGAACGTACATATGGAAAGGGAAGCAGCACACGCTGCACTCATTTGCATTGGAGAAGAATGTAAGAAAGATGGACGGTGAGGTCCAGGAGGTGCAGCGGAGGAGGTTCCAGCCGCCACCTAAGTAAATGAGGTTTTTTTGGCTTAAAATAAGGAAGCGCGGAGATGAAGAAAGGGAGTTGCTGTCACGTCTAGCATTATTAGGAGGATTCATTCACTTCATGGAGGAGTAGCATGTTGTTACGGGAGAGTAGAGCTGGAGAAAGGAAGCACACGACTGAAGCGGTGCAATGGGAAGCATGATGATTCAACAAGCAAGTGGTGTCACGAGGAAGCACACAGACAGCGAAAGGCTGATAACAGTTGAAAAACTGTTATTTTTATGATTAAAATTGACACTAAAAGCAACCTTTACACTTAGAAACTAGCTTGAAATCATGCTTTTCTTTATATTTTTAGAAATAAGAGAGCTGGACAGGTTTATGCTTGATTTCAGTGTTTTTGTGCAGGTTTTAAGGTGAATTTGGTGAAAGAAGTGAAGAAGGAGAGAGATGAAATCAGAAAAGACATCAAAAAGTGCAAAAGGAGAAGCCGAAGTCACCGCTCAGCGGCAGTTTACCGCTCAGCGGCACTCAGGCACTCACGGGAGATCCGATGAGGGGCAAAATGGCCGCTGAGGGGAGAAAACAAGACACGCACTTACCGCTGAGCAGTAGTTTACCGCTGAGCGGAAGTTTACCGCTGAGCGGCACTTTAATGGGCTTGGACCTAATTTTTTGTAATTTACGAATGGTATTTAAGCTTTAGGGTTTCCTAGGGTTAGGTATCTTTGGCAGAAACGAAGCAAACACTCTCTCTTCCACCCCTTGGGGTAGATTGGGAGATGGTGACAGCTCTCCTCTTCTCTTTCTCGGGTTTTTCTATCTCTTTCATTCTTTCATTATTATTCATCTAGGTTCACCATGAATATGGTGAACTAAACTCTGTATGTTTGTTGGGGAATCAATGTAATCTTTTGAAGCTCTCATATATGGAATCTGTTTTTACATCTTTTATTTAAGATTTATGCTTTCTTTCATCATTAGTTAGGGTTTTTCCTCTTTGCTTAATGCTTGCATTGTTTAACTCATTCGATGCATGATTATTGGTTTTGTCGATACAGGCGCGTACGGGGAAGTCTAGATCCAGGGAATTTCTCCCAATATTATATTGGTTGTCGTTAAGCTCCTGCACTTATGAACTGATCATTAGGAATGCTAGGAATTGTATGAACTCGTGATTAGGGAGAAGCCTTCTTAAAAGGTACTTTAGAGAGTGGCATTAACAATGATGATTTGAATGTTGAATTCCTAAAATATATGAGAGTGGATAAGATGAAATTGACCCCCAACAACATATTCATACATATATTTCATTGAAAGTGTTTATCTTTTGCTTTTTGCCATTGATCAAAACTTCATGCATACATATTTAATTTTCGTCTTTTGCATATAAAATCCAAATATTTCGTCTTTAAGTCTTAGCTAATCAAGAAACCACACAACTAAACTAGGCCGTGAGTCCTTTGGGAAGAACGATACTTGGTCTTACCAAGTTTATTACTTGAACGATTCGGTCACACTTGCCGATTGAAAAACAAGTTTGTGACATCATATTTTGGTGTTCATAAATTTGTCCATCAAAGGCACATTCCAATTTCTTTTTAGAAGCACACGGTCACATCCAGGGATTTATTCTTTCTTTTAAATTAGGGGTAGAGTGCACATGGTGACATGCTGGAATGGAGAGTTTCAAAAGCAAAAGCAACAGCTAGTTTTGATTTCAGCCTGGTGCACTCACGGTTCTTTGGATTTTGGGTGAAGAGGTGACGGTGATGATTCATTAAGAAAAGGCTGATTCATTGGCCGGAAGAAAGGAACACGCAAATCACTTGGTCTTGGAGAAGGAGGCGCATATGTGCACGCAAAAGCAACTTACTCATGGATTCAACATTCACGGTTTTCAATATGCAATTCATCATTTTACTTCTTACCTCAACGTTGAATTTTAAGAGTATTTAACTTATTTTTCAGCCGTGCATTTTAATTGGTTCAAGCACTTTATGAATTTTCTTTGAAATTTTATTCCAAGCTGCAATGTGCATTTCGTTATTAGTCAAACGTTCTTTTTATTATTACTGCGGCATTTATATTAGTTCACACATATTGTTTTAAGACTGCTCAATTTACCGTTTTCCTTCACTATGTCGTCTATTATGTTCGGTTTATTGTTTCCGTTCACTTTAATGTTGTCTATTCTATTCGGCTTCTTTATGTTCCTGCATTTTCCATTTTCTCACTTGCTTCAGAGACCGTTCGGTCATCTGTAGGACCGTTCAGTCTTCATGCTTTGTTCATTTATTTCAATTGTTTCAATTACGTTTGGTTGTATTTAATTTCCAATTTTAATTTAGTTCAATTCTTTTAACAAAACCTTTCAACACCCCCCCCTCTAATGTGTTCGACCTATGCAAGAGGAACTAAACTAGTTTAAAAGGAATAATGTATGGGAACTGGTACCAAGAACAAATATCCTGCAGGTCATAGACACAAAATGGGTTTTCAGAAATAAGATGGATGATTTAGGTGAAATTATAAGAAATAAAGCAAGATTAGTTGCAAAAGGCTACTGCCAAGAGGAAGGAATCGATTATGATGAAACATATGCACCTGTGGCTAGACTGGAGGCAATAAGAATTCTTCTTGCTATTGCATCAGTGATGAAATTCAAGCTATATCAAATGGATGTCAAAATTGCATCCCTAAATGGATATATTAAAGAGGAAGTTTATGTGGAACAACCACCAAGATTTAAAGATTTTGAACATCCAGACTATGTCTTCAAGCTCAAAAAGGCTTTGTATGGGTTGAAGCAAGCGCCAAGGTCATGGTATGAGCACCTAAGTGAGTTTTTGGTAAAGAAGGGATTCTCCAGGGATAAAGTTGACTCAACCCTCTTCATTAAAAGTTCAAATAAAGATAAATTGTATGTTCAAATTTATGTCGATGACATTCTCTTCGGATAAACTAATCCTACTTTGTGCAAAGAATTTTCCAAGACTATGCAGGATGAGTTTGAGATGTCCATGATGGGAGAGCTTACTTACTTTCTTGGTCTTCAAGTCAAACAAGCTAAAAATGGCATTTTCATTCACCAATCCAAGTACTATATTGATCTGTTGAAGAAATTCAAAATGCTGGATTGCAAGGAAGCTGAAACTCCAATGGCTACAAACTGCTACCTAGATCTTGATGAACCTGGTAAGGATGTTGATCAAAAGATGTACAGAGGTATGATCAGATCTTTGTTATATCTAACTGCCAGTAGACCTGACATCATGCACAATGCATGTCTTTGTGCTAGATTTCAGTCTTCACCTAAAGAATCACACCTAACTGCTGTAAAAAGAATTTTAAAATATCTTAAAGGAATCAAAAGTCTTGGACTGTGGTATCCAAACGGCACAAATATTTTTCTTGAAGGTTATAGTGATTCTGACTTTGGAGGCTGTAAGCTAGATAGAAAGAGCACTAGTGGCACTTGTCATCTACTTGGATCTTTTTAATCTCTTGGCATTCAAAGAAACAAGCTTGTGTGGCATTTTCTACCGCAGAAGTTGAATACGTAGTAGCTAGTAGCTGTTGTGCTCAGTCTCTTTGGATCAAGAGCCAACTAGAAGATTACAGTATACCACTAGATCACATTCCCTTAAATTGTGATAATACAAGTGCAATAAATTTGACTAAAAATCTTGTTCTTCATTCGAAAACTAAGCATATTGAAATAAGGCATCACTTCATACGAGACCACATCCTCAAGGGTGAAATTAAGGTCGAATATGTAGATATCTTACATCCATGGGCTGATATTTTTACAAAACTGTTGAACAAAGAAATATTTTATACTATTCGAAATGAACTAGGAATCTTAAATGACAGTAGCATAAAGTAATGATTTTTGTGTGACTAAAGTCGATTGTGTTATGTATGAAGTTGATTGCTTTACTATTTATCATTGCACTCATACATTTACACACACAGATTATACCTGTAATAATTCATGTATTGCAATGATTCTAAAATGCTTGATCTGGAAAGATCTTGAAAGATTTTGCAGGAACATTGCTTCTGGATTAACTACTGAAGATACAATTCAAATGGAGAGCAATGAAGTCGATTGCAACAGTGGATCAATCGATTACTGTTTAACAGGGGTTATAAATTCCATGATTTGGAATTCGGTTATTCTGATTATTAATCATATACTGTTGATTGTTTCATTTTCAATATATCTCTATTCTTATAATTGATTGAAATTACTTGAGATAATATTGAGATTGTTGATTGATATTGTATTTATGTTACATTGATGTGTTTGCACAATTTCTGATTTGATAAAATATTGTCACATGCTTATACATGCTATGAAATGTTCTGTTAAAACTCTATTGTGCATTTGAATTTTTATTATACAACATGCATAATGGCAGGGGGAGCATTGCATAGGATCTTAGATAATTTCACATGCCTAAGTTGAGTGATACACTTTTGAGTGCTTGAGTGAAACACTTTCCTTGGTGAGCATTAGTTCTTTGAATTTCTGATTACATCTTTGCTTGGTTTATTGATCATTCTTAAGGATAACAGTTGAAAATACCGTTATCTGTGATGTAATCTTGACACTAAATGCACCCTTTTCTTCTTAGAAACTTGCTTGGAATCATGTTTTTCTGTTAAGTTGTGTAAATAAGAGAGTTGAGGTTGAATTTAATGGTTTTATGACTAATTTCCCTTGTTTTGGCAGGAAATGAGATAATATGAAAAGTAGAGCTGAAGTGCCAAGGAGATGGGGCTCAGAAAGGCTTGGAAAAGCACAAGAGGGGAGGAATGCTCGAAGCTTGGGCGACCTTTTTGAAGGCTTAAGCGCAGAAGAGTGTCGCTCACCGCCCGGGCGCCCCTTTTGGGCGCTTAAGCGTTAGAAGCAAGAAGCTTGGGTGCTCTTTTGGAGGCTTAAGCGCAAAAGAGTGCCGCTTACCGCTCGGCGCCCTTTTGGGCGCTTGAGCGTCAGAAGCACGAAGCTTGGGCGCCCCTTTCTGAGGCTTAAGCGCCAGGAACCACCGTTCACCGCCCGGGCGACCTAAGTTGGGCACTTGAGCGCCAGCGACACAGGCTTGGGCCTTATTTCTGTTCTATTTTCGCTCTATTTAAAGGACCCAGATGTTCTAGGTTTTATATCTTTGGCTGGAGGAGCGCAGCAACACACTCTTTCATCCTCTGGAGGCGGATTTGGATGCGGGATCTTCCATCTTCTACTTTTAGGGTTTTTCTATCTCATTCTTCTCTATTGTTCATCTAGTTTCACCATGTCTATGGTGAACTAAACTCTATTTGTTGTTGGGGTATGATGTAACCTTGTTAACTCTCATGTATTTGCATTGATTCTTAATAATATATGTTTTTTCATTAATTGTTAGAGTAATTCATCTGTTACAACGCTTGCTTTGTTTGATTCATTCAATAGCATGATTTATGAATTGCATGAGTGTCGGGAGGTTCCTTACAATTCAGGTTCTTGTTGAATTACTCCCAAGAGTAATATTTCTCAGGGATGAGGGTATGAGTCTTGGTCGTCTTAAAGCTCTTGATCTTCACATTTAATTACTAGGAATGCTAGGAATTGCATGAATTGGTGATTAAGGACAGACTTATTTCGCCGAGGGATCAGGTTTAAGTGATTTAGTGAGTGAAGTTAACATTAATGCATAAAGAAGAATTCTTACATACATGAGAGAGAAATTGGTGAAATCTAACCCCAACAACATACTCATCATATATTAAATAACATCCGTTCATCACTGTGCTATTCTGTTATTGATCAAACTGCATTCATATTTAACTTTCTGTCCTTGCATTTGAAACCAATGATCTCGTTTTCTTTAACTCTTAATTAATCGAGTTATCAAACGACTATCTAGTGCCGAGAGTCCTTTGGGATACGATACTTGGTCTTACCATTTTATATTACTTGTGCGATTCGGTACACTTGCCGATTCATCAACAACAACACAATCGACTTAATCAATACATATTAAATTTAAGCAGAATATCTAATTTCATTAATTCTCAAAAGATATTACAATCAAATAAACTACAAAAGACACACTCAAAACATCTAAACAAACAAACTAAGACAAAACAAACAAAACGCATGACACTAGACTGTAAACACAAGACCCTTATTTTGATTCAGAGGACTCCTCAATCTTTTTATCATCATTGTTCTTACCACTGTCAGAATCATGTACAAAAGTATCTCCAAAAGCATTTATTCTCAGTCAATAGTCCATCTTCCAATGCAGCTTGGTGAATGATCTTTGAAGCATCATCATTTTCTCATCCAGTCTTTTGAATCTTTCATCCACAAATTCTTCAAATCTTTTTTAGGCTTGGATTTATATCTTGACGAGTCAACATTTAGAGGATTCATTTCTTTAGTGCTGGGAATATATTCATCCTTGAAAATCCAGCCTCCTTTAACTTTTCTGAATCCCACAGAATCCAAGAACAATTTTTCCAAAACGTTCTTCTTGTTGCAGCAAATAGTCTTTTCATTTGTGATATCCACATTCTGCATTCTTAAGATTCTGCTAATGAAGACACCATATGGTAAATGATACTCCTTCTGTTTTGCACATTTTAACATATAATCACTTATCACCAAAGACCAATCCATTTGAGTACCAGTTTGCAATGCATAAAGCATGTACACATCTTCACCATTCAGTATGGATCGATCATGACCCTTTGGAAGTAGAATCCAGGTGATCATGCATGCGCATAAGCATTCTTCTTTGCGTAAATTCTTACACTAGTGGAAAAATAGTATATTATGACTAACCTATTATAACTGGTAAAAATAATCCATCATAATAGGTTGATCGGTGGCAAACTTGTAATAAAAGTTAAACATATTATAACGTAGTTTTGTAAATCAGTTATAATATGAAACGCGGTGGCAAACTTGTAAATAAGTTTAAAACATATTACAACGTAGTTATGAAAACCAGTCATAATATAAAATGCGGTGGCAAATTTGTAAATAAGTTCAAATCTTATTATTACAGAGTTATGGACACCTTAAATTTTTTTTAATGTATTATAACTTATTTTTAGAAACCAGTCGTAATATCCCAATCTGATTTTCACTTTTTCCCCCTAATTTCTCTTCCCTCTCTTCCTCACTTTCGTTCCCCGTAATACACCACTACCATTGAACCACTCTTCCTCTCTTCTTCACTCTCCATCATCCGTTGTTCACTCAACCATTCACTCAACCATTCACTCTCCATCAGTCGTTCATTCGCTGCCTTACGAGAGCGTTTCTCTCGTCTCCATTATCGAAAGGCTCTCGTTGCCTCTCCATCATCGAAGGCTCTTGTTGCCTCTCCATCATCGAAGGCTCTTGCTGCCTCTCCATCATCTCGTTGAACCACAGTTCAAGCAGTAAGCACTCTCCTTTACCTTTCAACCTTTCACCTACATCTTTCACCCTCAACTGCTAGGGTTTCTTCGAATCTTCATCTTCTCACCTTTTTACCAATTGTTTTGACTTTTCCTACATTTTTCATTGAAATCGGTTCCCTCAGTGTTTGTCTACGTAGGCTTTGAGATGATTGATGCAATTGCTGAGTCGTAGGGGATTCCTATGAACACTGCCCATTCCAAAGCCATTTTCGGAAAAGGTTTGCTTGTTCCCTTGCTTAGATATTTCTATTTTCTAATATGCACATTGAAATTTACTCTTATTGGTTGGAATTTTTGTGAAGTTATATGTACTATTGAAAGTATTTAAGTTTAATATTACAACAACAGGGATAGGAAAATCTCGAAATTGACAATGACTGCTAAAGGAATACCAGTATTTTCGGCAGTTTAAGCTTTGACAGAGTGGATGGTCTTTAGCTCCCTTAGTTTCTTGGGAGGCTTTGCAGCTGCCCTGATTGATGATCCTCTGTGGGTCATGAACACTGTCCCTGTTGAGGCTGAGTTCAACACCCTCGGTGTCATATATGAACGTGGATTGATTGGAACCTACCAAAACTGGTATGCCTTTCTTCCATAATAGTAAATTAGTAGAGGGACTCATTCTAGGAAAAGTAGAACATAGTTGGGGTAGAAAGTAGCTTTCTCATTGACTAATTAGATTAGAAGCATATCTCACTTTAGCTTAATTTCTGTTCATCACTACTAAATGCTTAAACACAACTCAAGTGGTACCAACTTTTGTCCTTTACCATAGACAGGGCACTGTTATACAGATACACTTGTTTAGCTCCCTTAGTTTCTTCTCATTTGAATATTGGGTGTTTAGAAGAGCTTATACTGAGCTAATTTTAAAGTGACTTATGAATTTCTTATGAGTCCCTTTAGCTTATTTCAATTAGTTTCAAGGTGAATATAAACATAATCTCTTCTTATTTTAGTACGCTTATTATATAGGCTCTTATGTTATATTAATCTTGAAAAAGAACTTATTCTGCTTATCCAAATGCACTTATAATATTTCTAGACTGTTAGAGCTAGTATATTGAAAACTAGAAAGTTGTAGCAAGTTGGCAGTCATGCCGACAATCATGGAATCAAAGTTCCTCTTATTAAATTCAATAGTTTGACTAATTTAGGTCTATCATATTGTTTAATCTTATTAAATATCGTTTGCTATGATGAATACACTTTGAGCTTCTACTAACCTAGCTTACTGTTGTAGGGTTTAAAATCTGAGCTAGAAAAGGCTTCACCTACTTTGGGCCGTTGTGCTACATACTTGAAGGAATTACGCATTAAGGCCTTACCAAGGTTGGTATTATCCTTTTCAAATGATATATTTTGGATACTGTTTTCTTTGATGCCATGTGATTTCAGTTGGATTACACTTTTTGGTAACTAATCTTTTTGGTAAATTTCTTCTCATGCATGCGCATTCCAATCATCTATTCTCCTTCTTCTTCTTCTACCCTTAATTCCTTTCTAATTAAAAGCTAATAATTTATCTCCTAAAACATAACAATTCAAGTAGAAAACTACATTCCCCAGTATTGACGTTTGCAAACAGAAAAAAAGCCTTAAATTATGAAAATGATATTTGTCCTTTTTCGGGCAGTAAATATAAATAGATTATTATTATTATTATATCCACCAATTAGATCCACGTGGGATTGGAGGGGAATGTAAAATAATTTTTGATACCGAGACATTAAATGGTTGGGTGTTTGAAAAGTAAATGGATGGTTTTGTTGGCATTGGAGACTTAAAAACTGTGGGACTGGATGGTCCGTAGCAGCCTCAATGATTTTGAAGGAGTGTCTCTCTTTTTCTCTTTCTAATCAATTCATCTAGGCTGCTTCTGTACACACTTTAGAGTCTGCACCACACCACGGCTTGCACATGTTGCATGCCATTCTACAGTTCCTTTTTTGATAATACAAAATTCCTTTTACTTTCCATCTTTTATTTCTTACTCTGCCCGTATAAATGCCACCCAAATTCATGTCTCCACCTCTTTAATTGCTAATCTTACTTTTCTTCTCAATATTTTAAATAAACGACTATTTTTACCTTTCCACTGGAGTGATTTTCCCGTTATTTTGACTACTATATGTGGGGGACGTATTCAAAGTAAGATATACAAATCTGATTTTTCTACACAAGAATTTTGAGATTGTATATTTGTATATTTTCTTAGGTATCTTGATGATCACGCAAGATTTTACAGGCAAACAATAATATTAGGATTCTATTGCTCAGTCATTGATTACAATTATAATCAAGCATTGGTCAGGGTTCCTTGTAGAAGTTATCAATTTCTAGGATGTCAAACTTTTGTATAGGTCTTTGGAAGCTCATTCAAGGTTATGGGGTGTTCCATCTATTTCTAGGAAGAAGATGCAAATAATCACACCTAATGTAAGAGAAGTTCACCTTCCTTTGTTTTGTGTTTTGTGATTGTTATTTTTATGTGGAATTGGCTGTGTTGTTGGTTTTGTGAAATTTGGTTTAGCAAAATATACAGAGCTACATGGTGCAAAGGCTAGCTAGAGTATAATCTGATATTTTGTGTCTTTGGTTTGAATGAGTCTTCATTATTTGTATTTAATTTGTAGTGTCGACGTCAATTGGGCAGCTATGAATGTGGGTATTATGTAATGAAACACATGCATACCATTATTTGTACAAACATTATTAAATCATGGAATAAGGTATTAAAATATTAACTAAATACTTATCCAACTATTCATTACAATATTGTTTTAACTCTATTATTTTATTTGTAGATCTTTAATGATTCATCTCCCATGAAAGCTGCAGACATTGAAGACATTAGAAAGAACTGGGCTTCTTTTATTTTAAGTGTTAGTAGAAACTTGGCTACACTTAAATAGTATATGTACATTAATGTAATATTTGGATTTAATATATAGTTTCATGTATAAATGATGTATTAAATATTAGACTATTTAACTTTTGAAATGAATTCTATTTTGTTAGTTTCAATAAATTTGTTTATTTAAAGCTATATTTATTATAAATGGATTGGATGAGATGATAATACAGGAATATTATTATAATTTCATTGGATGGTCAAATTTAATAATCAATTTTTTTTTATTAAAACATTTATTATAACGTACTAAGCAATATATGATATGGTACGTTGATCACATATTATAACGTACAATAATATGTACGTAATAATATATAACATATTATAACGTACAAAATCTTCTACGTTATAATATCTTCCACCTATTACAACGGACAAATGAAAAATTTGTTATAATAAACTGTGTATATTATAACGTACTTCTAAAACTACGTTATAATATGTTGAACATACTATAACGTAAATTTTTGCTACGTTATAAAATGCGCAGACTTATTATATCGCCCAGAACTATGTCCCCAGTAACTACGATATAAAAGATCATTTTTGTACGTTATGAAAAGTCATTTTTCCACTAGTGTTAATATCAAAGGATTCATATTTCCCTACCATGTCAAGATTTTTTAAGAAGTTATTGTAGATATCAGTTTTGTAGAATCCTGGTATCCCATGATGTGCATTCAGTCCTCCTTGTTGAAATCCCGCTACATACTTCCAGATGGAATAATGAATACTTATCTCCACACCCTTTACTTTGGACGTGAGACAGTTACCTTCCTTTTTCAGATTTGAATAAAAAACCTTCACTAGGTTTGGATAACAGTCCCCTTAAAGTTCAACAAATTTTTTCAGACCAGCTTTCTCCAACCATTCTTCAAATAAGAAGCCTTCACTGCGGAAAAATGAAATGTTTAAACACTTGTGTCTGATCACTTCTTTGTACCCCCATTGGCATATGAAATTAGTGCGTTGATCGTCATCACTAAACCACCCAAAAGGATCAACTTCTCTTCTAGAAGATGCAAAGCGCTTTTCTGGTCGTGAAGATGAAGCGGCCATCTTGTAGAATTTTGTATAGATTGTAGAGACTCTTTAATAGAAACCAGGGTTTTTCGTATTACAACTACAGTTATGGTATGCATATATAACGGCACGAAAGAGATGTACTCAAATAAGCCCACATTTAAATTTTCAAATACAAAAAACCCAATAACAAATATATCAAATCGATTTCATTAATTCTAAAGTTTACTTCTGTATGACAAAAGGTTTTCACAAAACAGAAACATACATACAGTAACATGTAATCGACTATGTACTTAATACAATCAATTAAAAGTCGTACAATAGCTTTTCACAGAAAGCAATCTCAATCTATCAATCACTCAATCAATCATACATTCATCAAACAATCATTCAAACAAATATCATGCATGATGCAGTGAGATAATAATCGTTTCAACTTGTCGATACTCAAGAATTTTGATATCATCAAGTTAGTTCATCCATGAGTTCTGCACTTCTACAACATCATTTTCTTTCCTTCAAAACAACTTAGATTTTTGATGCAGGTACCCATTTGAATTTGGGTCCTTGTTTGTTAGCAGAAAGTTGTTCCTTGGGAATCCATTTGTATAATCCCTTTGGAACACCACCATTTCTAAAATAGTGATAACGCTTTAAAATACCATTATCTGTGATGTAATTTTAATACTAAATACACTCTTTTTGACTTAGAAACTTGCTTGGACTCATGCTTTTTCATTAAGTTGTGAGAATAAGAGAGTTGAGGTTGAATTTGATGATTTTATGACTAATTCCCTTTGTTTTGATAGAAAATGAGTTAATACAGGAAGCAGAGATGAAGTGCTAAGGATATAGAGCTTAGAAAGGCCTAGAAAAACACCAGAAGAGGGAACCGCACGAAGCTTGGGCGACTTGCAAGAGGCTTGAGCGTGGAAAAATCGACGCGCGCCGCCCGGGCGGGGTACCCCTGAAGCTTGGGCAAAATTGCAGGCTCAAGCCTTCCGGAAATCGACGTCCACTACTCGGGTGACCAAATTGACCGCTGATGAGTCACTATTTTGTATCAATCACTTAGCTTTCCGCACCATATTTTGTTAGTGAATTGTGCTTAATTCTCAATTATTGTTGCATTTTATCTATTTGGGCTTAATTTCAAGACTAATTTTTATTTTAATTAATTTGAATTATTTGGGCTTAATTATTTCAATCATTATGTGCAGGCCAATCACTGTTTGAGGTTGAGAAAAGATTTGGAAGTATTGCTCAGAACCGAACGATCTGTTGAAGAACTGACCGAACGGTTTGCTGAAGCCTTGACCGAACGGCTGTTGCAAGCCTGAAGCAAGTGGCCGAGCACTACAAACCGAACGATAGGCTACCAGCTGAGCACTACATCACCGAACGGTTTATTGAAATATGCACCAAACGAGCTGAGAAAGCCTTGCTGGAAGCCTCCATCGAACGATCAGATACCTGCTGAGCCCCGTTCAACAGAATGGCCGAACACTAATGAACCGAACGACAAACAACTATTGTCTGAGAGTGGATGACCGAACGGTCTCGTGAAGACTGCATAGTACTGTCTAAGCCCTTCTTAACCGATCGGTCTGAGCCCTTAATGGCCGAATGGTCAGATGTAGTAACCTAAGAAAGCAGTGTTGGAAGCATATTCTTTGACTTCAAGAGGGTGCCCACGTCAGTAGTGTAGTTAATTTCGTTTTAGAAGGTCATTGGGTCAACCCTTAGGACTTTGGGCCCAATTGTAGGTCATTTTGTAGGACAAGCGCATTAAGAGGGCATTTTTTGTCTTTTGGTTATATAAAAACCCTAAAAGCATATTTCTCTGAAGTCTTCCCGTTGCCACTAGTTTTCTGGGGAGCGTTTTCTTCCTACTCCCTTTTGGGGAGGTTTAGGTTTTGTTCTTTTTTACTTTTCTTACAGTGAACCGTTTATGTTTCCAAGTGCATTTGTAATTTCATTTCTTGTTCTCATTTTGGAATCCAATTTCTTGTTCTTCCATTAACATTCCAACATTGCTACGTTTTCTGCATTTTACTGTTCTTCTTCATCCTCTTTGTTGTTCACTACTGCAATCCAATTTTTACTATTCCTTTTTCGTTCAAGCACTTACATTCACGTTTCTGTTTAATGTTCTCGTTCCGTTTTCATCTTTTGGTTTATGTTCTGGTGTGATTTTCGTTTTTGAATGTTATGCTGCTTTTGTGCTCATTTTCCAGTTCAGTTGCATTTAATTCTGTTCACATTTAAATTCTGCACATTTACTATTTCTGATTTTACTTCACGCCGTTCGGTTTTTTTTATTGATACCGTTCGGTCTCTAACATGTCTCATTGTTAGAGATCGTTCGGCTTGTCTTCGTTTGTTTCCTGTTTAGTTTTCCATTCTTTCCATTGCTTATTGTCTTCATACTGTTCGTTCAACCTTAACACCGTTCGGACTTTGCCTATACTGTTCATTTTGTTTTTACCATTCGGTTTTTAGCTTCTGCTGCCTGCATTTCCATTTCTTTTAGAGACCGTTCAGTCTCTGCTGTAGAATCGTTCCATCATCTATAGGACTGTTTAGTCTTTACTGTTTTCCACATTTATCTTCATGCTTTCAATTCTGTTTAATTGTTTAATTCCGTGCTTTAAGTTCAAGTTAAATTGCATTCAAAAACACTTTCAAAAAACCCTCCCACACTGTGTGTTTGACCTAAGTCTCGAACCACATTTGGTCCTTGAGAGACGGCCTAGGAGTCACTTCCTAGTCTATACTGCATTCTCATTGCACATCAAATTAGTATGGGCCGCGACAGTGATAACAGTTGAAAAACTGTTATTTTCATGCTTAAAATTGACACAAAAAGCAACCTTTACACTTAGAAACTAGCTTGAAATCATGCTTTTATCCATATTTTCAGAAATAAGAGAGCTGGACAGGTTTATGCTTGATTTCAGTATTTTTGTGCAGGTTTTAAGGTGAATTTAGTGAAAGAAGTGAAGAAGGAGAGAGATGGAATCAGAAAAGTCAACCAGAAACCAGAAAAGTCAACCAGTCAACCAAAAAGTCAACTAGTCAACCAGTCAACCAAAAAGTCAACAGTCAACCAGAATACGAAAATAGTCAACCAGACGAGTTTTGGGCCAGTTTTATGCGATTTTATGATCTGTTTGGGCCTGGACCCGTTTTCTATTATTTTTATGTCCTATTTAAAGACCTAGATGTCTTAGGGTTGGTATCTTTGGCAGAAACAAAGCAAACACTCTCTCTTCGACCCCTTTGAAGGAGGATCTTGGATGCTAAGGCTACCTCTTCACCTTTCTAGGGTTTTATCTTTCATTCTTTCATTATTGTTCATCTAGGTTCACCATGAATATGGAGAACTAAACCTTGTATTGTTGTTGGGGAATCAATGTAGTCTTGTGAAACTCTCATATATGGAATTTGTTTTAACATCTTATTTTAAGACTTATGCTTTCTTTCATCATTAGTTAGGGTTTTTCCTCTTTGCCTAATGCTTGCTTTGTTTAACTCATTCAATCCATGATTATTGATTTTGTCGATACGGGAACGTACGGGGAAGTCTAGATCCAGGGAATTACTCCCAATATTATATTGGTTGTCGTTAAGCTCCTGTGCTAAAAAAACTAATTATTAGGAATGCTAGGAATTGTATGAACTCGTAATTAGGGAGAAGCCTTCTTGAAAGGTAATTTAGAGAGTGGCATTAACAATGATGACTTGAATGTTGAATTCCTAAAATATATGAGAGTGGATAAGATGAAATTGACCCCCAACAACATATTCATCAATATATTTCATTGAAAGTGATTGTCTCTTGTTTTAGCCATTGATCAACTCATGCATACATGTTTATTTTCGTCTTTTGCATATTAAACTCCACTTATTTTATTCTTAAGTCTTAGCTATTCAACAAATCACATAACTAAACTAGGCCGTGATTCCTTTGGGAGAACGATACTTGGTCTTACCGAGTTTATTACTTGAAACGATTCGGTCATACTTGCCGATTGTTAAACAAGTTTGTGGCGCCGTATTTCGGTGTTCATAAATTTGTCCATCAAGTTTTTGGCGCCATTGCCGGGGACTCTGGTTTAACTGGTTAATTTGTGTGATTATTGATTATCTTTAACTTTAATTTTGAATTTCTGTTTTTATTTTCTGTTTTTATTTTTTCGGTTTTTATTTTATTTGGTTTTATTTTATTTGATTTGATTTTATTTGATTTGATTTTATTTTATTTGATTTTATTTTATCTTATTTGATTTGATTTGATTTGATTTTATTTTATTTGATTAGATTAGATTTTATTTGATTTGATTAGATTAGATTTTATTTTATTTGATTTGATTTGATTAGATTAGTTTTTATTTTATTTTATTTTATATTATTTTATCTTATCCTCTGAATCTTTTATCTTCTGAATTTATATCTTCTCCTATATCTTTTTGTGCTAACAAATCTTTTCTAGGGTTTTGTTTTCTTGTGCATGCAGGGAGCAATTAGATCAAGGAGCAAGAAAACAACAAAACCTCTGCTTGAAGGTCTAGACGAGAGTAGACGGAGGAGAAGAATCCGAACATCTAGAGAACTTTTCCCTTCTCCAGAAACTCTCTTACAATCATCACCACAAGGTTCTGTTCATAGCACAAAAAATATGGAGAACAACAATGTTAGAAGAACTCTTGCTGACTACACCAATATAGCTGGACCTCAGCACTTTAACAGTATAGCTAGACCTAGAGTCAATGCAGCTAATATGGAGGTCAAACCAGCACTGATTCAACTGGTGAAAAGCAACCAATTTAATGGGTTATCTCATGAAAGCCCATATGAGCACCTCACTACCTTCAATGAGATTTGCAACACAGTCAAAATTAATGGGGTGCCAGACGAAGCTATCAAACTTAGCTTGTTTCCTTTCTCATTGGGAGGCAATGCTAAGCTTTGGTTGAATTCTTTCCCAGAAGAAAGTTTCACACAGTGGGAAGCAGTGGTCACAAAATTTTTAAACAAGTACTTCCCACAATCTAAGGTGACAAAAGGCAAGCAAGAGATTTCTTCATTTAAGCAGGGTATGGAAGAATCACTGGGGCATTGTTGGACAAATTTATGAACACCAAAATATGATGTCACAAACTTGTTTTTCAATCGGCAAGTGTGACCGAATCGTTCAAGTAATAAACTTGGTAAGACCAAGTATCGTTCTTCCCAAAGGACTCACGGCCTAGTTTAGCTATGTGGTTTCTTGATTAGCTAAGACTTAAAGACGAAATATTTGGATTTTATATGCAAAAGACGAAAACTAAATATGTATGCATGAGGTTTGATGGACAAATTTATGAACACCAAATTATGATGTCACAAACTTGTTTTTCAATCGGCAAGTGTGACAGAATCGTTCAAGTAATAAACTTGGTAAGACCAAGTATCGTTCTTCCCAAAGGACTCACGGCCTAGTTTAGTTGTGTGGTTTCTTGATTAGCTAAGACTTAAAGAAGAAATATTTGGAGTTTAATATGCAAGACAGAAAATAAACATGTATGCATGAAGTTTTGATCAATGGCAAAAAGCAAAAGATAAACACTTTCAATGATATTAATGTATGAATATGTTGTTGGGGGTCAATTTCATCTTATCCACTCTCATATATTTTAGGAATTCAACATTCAAATCATCATTGTTAATGCCACTCTCTAAAGTACCTTTCTAGAAGGCTTCTCCCTAATCACGAGTTCATACAATTCCTAGCATTCCTAATGATCAGTTCATAAGTGCAGGAGCTTAACGACAACCAATATCATATTGGGAGAAATTCCCCGGATCTAGACTTCCCCGTACGTGCCCGTATCGACAAAACCAATAATCATGCATCGAATGAGTTAAACAATGCAAGCATTAAGCAAAGAGGAAAAACCCTAACTAATGATGAAAGAAAGCATAAGTCTTAATTAAAAGATGTAAAAACAGATTCCATATGTGAGAGCTTCACAAGATTACATTGATTCCCCAACAAACATACAGAGTTTAGTTCACCATATTCATGGTGAACCTAGATGAATTATAATGAAAGAATGAAAGAGATAGAAAAACCCTAGAAAGAGAAGAGGAGAGCTGTCACCATCTCCCAATCTATCCCCAAGGGGTGAAAAAGAGAGTGTTTGCTTCGTTTCTGCCAAAGATGCCTAACCCTAGGAAACCCTAAAGCTTATATATCATTCGTAAATTACAAAAAGTCAAGTCCAAGCCCATTAAAGTGCCGCTCAGCGGTAAAATACCGCTCAGCGGTGAGTGCTTGACTTGTTTGCTCCCCTCAGCGGACCTCCCGCAAGCTCCTGAGTGCCGCTCAGCGGTAAACTGCCGCTGAGCGGTGACTTCGGCTTCTCCTTTTTCACTTTTTATTGTCTTTTCTGATTTCATCTCTCTCCTTCTTCACTTCTTTCACCAAATTCACCTTAAAACCTGCACAAAAACACTGAAATCAAGCATAAACCTGTCCAGCTCTCTTATTTCTAAAAATATGAAGAAAAGCATGATTTCAAGCTAGTTTCTAAGTGTAAAGGTTGCTTTTAGTGTCAATTTTAATCATGAAAATAACAGTTTTTCAACTGTTATCACAACCCCAAACTTAGAACTTTGCTTGTCCTCAAGCAAACAAGATGTAACTCCATCTTCAACCAATTCATATGATGGTTCACTTCATTCACAAATCCTCTTTTTAGATAAGTAAAAACTTCAATCAAACTTATGACCAAGAATTCAATCAAGATGTGCACATGCTTTAGTGTTCACAAAATCAGTTAATACCCAACAAATGCTCTTTTTCATGAATAACCAATCAATTAAGCATGGATGTTCATGTGCTAATGGAATATTTCCTCACTAGGTAAAGTGTTTCACTCACACACAAGTGTATAAGAGGTAATCACTCATTCACTCTACTATCACAATGTCACATGAATCAACTTTGCCTTTCATTTTACCACAATAAAAAACATTCACAAGCATGCATCATCACAAGGACTTTTCAATGGCTTATAATATGGCTGGGCTAACAAGAAAATTGGTTTTTCTGGATCACAAAATCCTTGAGTTAAGAGAATCATAACAACACAGTCATCTTATTCATTCCCAACTTTCTTTTGCCTTTGCATTGAGCTTTTCTTCTTTTTCTTCTCTTTTCTTTTTCTTTGCATATTCTTACTTTTTAGCTCTTAGCTCAATGCTTTTCAGTGTATATTCAAAGCTAAGGGTTCAAAGGATAGAACACAAAGTGTTCTCTTTTAGTGGGCTAATTTTTCGAATTTGGCCAATAAAAAGGGTTTCAACAAACGGCCTTGATCATATGATGCAAAACAAGCAATTGATTCAATCATAGAAAACCTGGACAAAACCATTCATGCTTTCAAAGTAATAGCATTCAACAATAACAACTCTGGAGCTCAAAATCTCACATATAAGCTCATTCACATTTGACATACACATCCCGCTTAATTTCACAATCACAATCATGATATCATGCATTTGTTCACAAAGCTTGTGAATCACCTGTATAAGCATTTTAATGTGCACATCATCTCAACATCAATCAATCATAAGCATCATTCAGAATTACTTATCACACAATCACAGTTAATAGCAAACCATCATAACAAACCAGGTGTTCAATAGAGTACATCAAACCCTAATCTAAAAACAAAAACAAATAAGTTCAGAAAACTTAAACCACAAAACATAAGCACATGATAGCATTCATCAGTAAATGCTATCTCAGCTCCTCATCAATCTGAGCTGTCCTCTGTATCTTCCTCTTCCTCATCATCTTCATCATCTTCAAATGCATCATCCTCATCAGCTTCATCTTCTTCCATATCTCTAGCTGAAGCTTCAGCTGCTTCAGCTCCTCCTCCATGCACTGGCTCCTCTGGCCATGCTACCACATTATGGAATTCATCCATAGTCCACCTGTGAGCTGGGGGTGTATCATAATCCCCACAATCATCTCAGCAGTGGCCACATGCCCTCTGTGAATGGACTGCAACTGAGCACCTATAAGAGACATATACATGTCCCTCATCTGGAATGGTTCTGCTTCATGTGTATCAGCAGATGTCTGGCTCTGTGCTGGCCCTCTCTCTCTACGAGCCCGGCGTGGTGGAACTGGCTGAGCTGCATCATCACCTCCACAGTATTGTCTATAATAGGCCTCATCAATAGCTTTTCTTGGCCTCTCAAATGGTGGAACAGAAGTGTCCACCCCAGCTAGCTTGCAAAGGTGAGTGATCAAAGAAGGATGTCCTAATGGTGCTTTGTTGTTTGAGGTGTTAGCACATACACTAATTTCATCAGCTATCACCTGCCCAATATTAACATTTAAGTTTCTGATAGCACAGTAGATGAATAGTGCCCTGCTGAGAGTAATATCTGACACATGTGAACATGGCTGAATGTTGGCATGAGAAAATGCCATCCAATACTTTGCAAGAGGAGTCAAATCCGTCCTCCTAATGTTAACCACTGAGCCAGATCTATTTCTTTGGAAGTGTCCTCCAGATATACACAACACTCTCTCCACATCCTCATAATCAGCACCTTCCTCCATGCAAAGAGCAAACTGGCATTGCTCACCAGCCCACACAGTATCCAGGAAGTTGTTGATAGAATCAGGATCATACCTGATAGCATGGCCTCTGACATAGCCCAAATAATTCTCAGCTGGATAATCACCAATCTTCTTTGCATTGGTGTAAAATTCCTTTACCACAGCTATGTTGGCAGGTGCAGGATAACTGGCTAGCTTTCCCCAATCATTCCCTAACACTTGCTCTCTAAATTGAGGAGCAAAGTTAGGTATCATTCCAACCTTTCTCTCCATTAGCAGTCTCCTGTCCTGAACCACCCTAAAGTGCTTCTCATGTTTCCTAGAGAGGAACCTACTAGATTGGGGTTGCTCTGGTTCCTTTTCCTTTCTCTTGGTTGCCATGGTTTTCAATCTTTTTCCTGATGAGGATGTCATTCCTACATTCAAAACACAAACAAAACCACAGAACATGATGTTAATCATTAGTAAAACACAGAACACAACTCCTTTCGAAGCTAAACCACCGCTGAGGGCCAGAATTTCCCCTTAGCGCCACCAGTACCACATTCCAGATCACAAAAAACCAGAAAAATCAAATCTGGCAGAGTGCCGCTCAGCGGCAGTTTACCCCTCAGCGGTAACTCTGCAGATTTTTGAAAAACCTGTTTTAAAGCTTTCCTAACTCCACCCAAATGCAATTTTCAGTTTTCCAGTTCATAATCATGCAGTTTAATCGGTTCAAACATCAAATATATCATCAAATCATGCCAAGAAATCAAAACCCCTACATCTTCATGCTTTGACCATCATATTCAAAATCAAAACCCTAGAATGAACAAAATGCATTTTACTTACTTGGGTGGAGACACTAGATGCAATGAGAATGCTTCCAAGCTAGAATGCTCTCTTCCAACCCCAAACTTTGATGGCACACTAGTGAAAAAGTGAGTGGAAGAGAAATTTTCTTAAGAGGGAAGAGTGAAAAGATGTGGAAAACCTTGGAGAAGGTATGTGGGAGTGTTTGTGCAGAGAAAAATCTGAAAGTGTGAAAGAATACGCAGCTTAGGGTTTAAAAATACCCTAATGGGCTCGGGTCCCGCTAAGGGGAACTAAAACCCATTCTGCGAGAGTACCGCTCAGCGGTAAAGTACCGCTCAGCGGCACTTTCGTGATGTGTTCTTCTCCTTCTTTTCTTAACCTACATGCCTCCCATACATGCCTCTCATTGGTTCCTGCAATTCAATGTTTAAAATGCCTATGCAAACCCTAACTAAAATAAACAAACAGAAAGATTCAATCAACTGGGTTGCCTCCCAGGTAGCGCTTGTTTAACGTCACGAGCCTGACCCAAAATCCACCAACACCCATCAGTAGGTGTAACAAACTTACCAACACCCATCAGTAGGTGCAAAGTTTTCTTACCAACACCCATCAGTAGGTGTTACAAACTGAGTATTCTTCAGTAGATACTTAACCACCTAGCATCCTTCAGTAGATGCTATATCCAACAAAATATTTACAAAAATAATGTCCACAGAGTAAAAGTTACAAAACCAAAATCAAAATCAAAAGTTTTTAAATCACTGGGTTGCCTCCCAGCAAGCGCTCTTTTAACGTCATTAGCTTGACCCAGTAAAGCTCAAGTTCCTTCTTCTTTTTCTTCTTCTTTCTACTGAACTTCTTTAGAAATTTAATCAAACCAGGAACCTGTTGCAGTGTCTCAATCATAGGAACTTTAATCTCCAATTTCTTGAAGATTTCCATAAAACACTTAAATTTCTTTTCCTTCCTATGATTCTTCTTTAGATGAGGATGGGATTTTTTATATGATTCCTTCTTCTTTCCTCTCATCTTCTTTTTCTTACGCTTTTTCTCCCCAAATTTTCTCTTTTTCTTTTCTTTTATTTTTTTCTTCCCTTCTCTTTTTCTCCTCAACTTCTTTATTTTCACACAAATTTTCTTTCTCTCTTCTCTCTCAACCACTTCTTTTTCTTTTTCTTCATCTTCATCTTTCTCACTCAACTCTTCTTTCTCTTTTCTCTCTACCCTTTCCTCATCTCCCTCTAATTTTTCCTCATCAAGAATCTTGTCACTTTCAGAGATAATGACTTGCCCTTCCTCCTTAAGGTTAACTTCATTATTAACATCATCATTCAATCTCTGACTGACGTAACGAAGTTGCATCTCCATTCTTTTACATGATTCTTCAATGCTTTTCTGAGTAGAATCGGAATTTTTCAAAAATCGTTGAAGGGTGTCCTCCAACCTATCCAAACTTCCTGATAGAAAGGGTTGTTGCTGCCATTGTTGTTGTGGTTGGTTCTCAAATTGTCCAGCAGCTTGCCAAAATTGGCTTTGATCCATGCTTGAGTGAGGTTCCCACCAGTGGTTGAGATTACTTTGGTAGAATTGAGTGCCCATATAGTTAAATTCTTGACCAAATTGCATTCTGCAGACATTAGGCACAAAACCCTAAAAACAATTGTTAGCACAAAAAGATATAAAAGAAGATATAAGATCAGAGATAAGAAGATGAAATAAAAACAGAAAACAGAAAAATAAAAACTGAAAAATAAAATAAAATAAAATAAAATAAAATAATAACCAAAAAAATAGAATAAAATAAAATAAAATACAAACTGAAAAATATAAACAGAAAATAAAAATTCGAAATTTAAATTAAAAATTCAAAAACAAGTCAAAGATAATCAATAATCACACAAACTAACCAGTTAAACCACGAGTCCCCGGCAACGGCGCCAAAAACTTAATGGACAAATTTATGAACACCAAATTATGATGTCACAAACTTGTTTTTCAATCGGCAAGTGTGACCGAATCGTTCAAGTAATAAACTTGGTAAAACCAAGTATCGTTCTTCCCAAAGGACTCAAGGCCTAGTTTAGTTGTGTGGTTTCTTGATTAGCTAAGACTTAAAGAAGAAATATTTGGAGTTTAATATGCAAGACAGAAAATAAACATGTATGCATGAAGTTTTGATCAATGGCAAAAAGCAAAAGATAAACACTTTCAATGATATTAATGTATGAATATGTTGTTGGGGGTCAATTTCATCTTATCCACTCTCATATATTTTAGGAATTCAACATTCAAATCATCATTGTTAATGCCACTCTCTAAAGTACCTTTCTAGAAGGCTTCTCCCTAATCACGAGTTCATACAATTCCTAGCATTCCTAATGATCAGTTCATAAGTGCAGGAGCTTAACGACAACCAATATCATATTGGGAGAAATTCCCCGGATCTAGACTTCCCCGTACGTGCCCGTATCGACAAAACCAATAATCATGCATCGAATGAGTTAAACAATGCAAGCATTAAGCAAAGAGGAAAAACCCTAACTAATGATGAAAGAAAGCATAAGTCTTAATTAAAAGATGTAAAAACAGATTCCATATATGAGAGCTTCACAAGATTACATTGATTCCCCAACAAACATACAGAGTTTAGTTCACCATATTCATGGTGAACCTAGATGAATTATAATGAAAGAATGAAAGAGATAGAAAAACCCTAGAAAGAGAAGAGGAGAGCTGTCACCATCTCCCAATCTATCCCCAAGGGGTGAAAAAGAGAGTGTTTGCTTCGTTTCTGCCAAAGATGCCTAACCCTAGGAAACCCTAAAGCTTATATATCATTCGTAAATTACAAAAAGTCAAGTCCAAGCCCATTAAAGTGCCGCTCAGCGGTAAAATACCGCTCAGCGGTGAGTGCGTGACTTGTTTGCTCCCCTCAGCGGCCATTTTGCCCCTCAGCGGACCTCCCGCAAGCTCCTGAGTGACGCTCAGCGGTAAACTGCCGCTGAGCGGTGACTTCGGCTTCTCCTTTTTCACTTTTTATTGTCTTTTCTGATTTCATCTCTCTCCTTCTTCACTTCTTTCACCAAATTCACCTTAAAACCTGCACAAAAACACTGAAATCAAGCATAAACCTGTCCAGCTCTCTTATTTCTAAAAATATGAAGAAAAGCATGATTTCAAGCTAGTTTCTAAGTGTAAAGGTTGCTTTTAGTGTCAATTTTAATCATGAAAATAACAGTTTTTCAAATGTTATCAAGGTTTTGATCAATGGCAAAAGCAAAAGATAAACACTTTCAATGAAATATATGTATGAATATGTTGGTGGGGGTCAATTTCATCTTATCCACTCTCATATATTTTAGGAATTCAACATTCAAATCATCATTGTTAATGCCACTCTCTAAAGTACCTTTCAAGAAGGCTTCTCCCTAATCACGAGTTCATACAATTCCTAGCATTCCTAATGATCAGTTCATAAGTGCAGGAGCTTAACGAAAACCAATATAATATTGGGAGAAATTCCCCGGATCTAGACTTCCCCGTACGCGCCCGTATCGACAAAACCAATAATCATGCATCGAATGAGTTAAACAATGCAAGCATTAAGCAAAGAGGAAAAACCCTAACTAATGATGAAAGAAAGCATAGATCTTAAATAAAAGATGTAAAAACAGATTCCATATATGAGAGCTTCAAAAGATTACATTGATTCCCCAACAAACATACAGAGTTTAGTTCACCATATTCATGGTGAACCTAGATGAATAACAATGAAAGAATGAAAGATAAAACCCTAAAAAGGTGAAGAGGAAGCCTCAGCATCCAAGATCCTCCTTCAAAGGGGTGGAAGAGAGAGTGTTTGCTTCGTTCCAGCCAAAGATACAAACCCTAGGAAACCCTAAAGCTTATATATTATTCGTAAATTACAGAAAATTAGGTCCAAGCCCATTAAAGTGCCGCTCAGCGGTAAAATACCGCTCAGCGGTAAGTGCGTGTCACGTTTCTTGCCCCTCAGCGGACCTCCCGTGAGCTCCTGAGTGCCGCTCAGCGGTAAACTGCCGCTGAGCAGTGACTTCGGCTTCTCCTTTTGCACTTTTTGATGTCTTTTCTGATTTCATATCTCTCCTTCTTCACTTCTTTCACCAAATTCACCTTAATATCTGCACAAAAACACTGAAATCAAGCATAAACCTGTCCAGCTCTCTTATTTCTGAAAATATGAAGAAAAGCATGATTTCAAGCTAGTTTCTAAGTATAAAGGTTGCTTTTAGTATCAATTTTAAGCATGAAAATAACAGTTTTTCAACTGTTATCAGGCATGCATGGGACAAATACAAAAGTTTGCTAAGAAAAACACCCACGCATGGCTTTGAAGATCAGGAAGTAGTCTTAACTTTCCTTGGAGGGCTTTGTTCACAAATCAAGATGATGCTGGACGCCTCAGCAGGAGGCAATATTAAATGGAAAACTCCAGAGGAAGCAACAGAGATTATAGAAAACATGGCTACTAGTGATAATGAGCTACACAATGAGAGAGGAGCTCCTATGCAAAAAGGAGTCCTCCAATTACAGACACATGATGCCCTGCTAGCTCAAAACAAAATTCTAACTCAACAGCTCGAGACTCTGACCAAAACTCTTTCACAATTACCCAAAGAGTTGAAAACTGCTGCATAGGTACAAACCCAGTTGTGCGAATTATGTGGAGGCGACCATATCAATGGTCAATGTGCCTTTCCAGTTGAAGCCGTAGAGGATGTAAACTACATGACCAATCAGTATCGTCAAGGGAGCTACAATCAGGGGTGGAAACCACACCCAAGTATTGGTCAAGGGCAAACTGGGCAAGCTGGTCAATATAACAAGCAGTAGCAACAACCCACCTTATGGCAACAGTTATCTATGCTTAATGAAAGGTCCATGAGGATGGAGGAAACTCTCAACAATTTCATACAGAAAACTGAGTCTACCCAAAAGAGCACTGAAGCTGCTATAAAAAATTTGGAGATTCAGATGGGGCAGATCACCAAACAGGTGGAAGAAAGGCCAAATAGAAATTATAGGGCTAATACTGAGGTTAACCCCAGAGAAGAGTGTAAGGTGGTAGAGAGTGTTGATGATGAGAAAGTTGAGTTAGATACAGAAGAGAGAAGAGAAATAGAGAGCAAAAGCACTTTTCCTTTTCCAATTCATCAAGGGAAACAACTAGACTTCACAGAATTATTCAAAATGGTGGATAATGATGCACCTTGGGAACAGATTCTACAACAGATTACGGTTTACACTAAATCTAATGAAGAAATCTATACAAAGAAAAGACGTAGAGATGATGAGGCAAAGGAGTGTATAACTGTTAAAAAAGAGTCATTCCCTCCTAAAGCAACAGATCCAGGCAGTTTTTCTATCCCTTGTACCATAGGGAAGAAAAAGGTGAAGAAAGCTCTCCTTGATTTAGGTTCAAGTGTTAACTTGATACCTTATTCTTTACTGGAGCAAATCGGCAATGTTAAAGTGAAACCTGTAAAGGTTAATCTAGTAATGGCCGATGGATCTTCAAAGGAGCCATGTGGGATTGCAGAGGACATTATAGTTTGTGTTGGCAAACTTCAGTTCTTGGCAGACTTTGTGGTGATGAAGATGGAGACAGAGAAGATACCTATCATACTTGGAAGACCGTTTATGAAAACGGCCAGAGCTATCATTGATGTAAATGAAGGTATAGTAGTTATAGACGTCTTTAAAGATCAGACGCAAACACAGGAGGAAGAAGCTAGTTATAAAGCTGCATTTCAAGATGCACCCATGACTAGCCGTAAAGATGAAAATCTCAAGGTTGCAGGTAACCATTGTTTGTTGTTTCAGGTACACAAGGAAGAAAAGATTGGAAGAGGAGGAGAAATTCCTGGTGACTGGGAGAAAAGACGACCCCAACTTGGTGCACCTGTAAGAATCAAGAACAAGTTGTGGGTTGTGAAGGGCTTTAAGGAGAAGGAGATGATAGAGATAGAATCTCCACGTCTTAGAAGAATCAAAACAGTTTACAGGAAACAGCTGAGGAGTTGGTGGGATGACAACATCAACTATAAAGAAGGAACTTGAGCTTTACTGGGTCAAGCTAATGACGTTAAAAGAGCGCTTGCTGGGAGGCAACCCAGTGATTTTAGAACTTTTAAATTTTACTTTGGTTTGTAATCTTTAAATCTGTTGAACATTATATTGCTGAACATAGCATCTACTGAAGGATGCTAAGCGTGTAACACCTACTGATGGGTGTTGGTGAGAAAATTTTGCACCTACTGATGGGTGTTGGAAAGTTTTTAACACCTACTGATGGGTGTTGGTGAGATTTTAAACACCTACTGATGGGTGTTGGTGGATTTTGGGTCAGGCTCGTGACGTTAAACAAGCGCTACCTGGGAGGCAACCCAGTTGATTGATTGTTTTTGTTTGTTTTATTTTAGTTAGGGTTTGCATAAGTATTTTAAGCATTGAATTGCAGGGAACCAGTGAGGGGCATTTCTATGAGGCACGTAGGATAAGAAAAGAAGGAGAAGAGCACATCACGAAAGTGCCGCTGAGCGGCAACTTACCGCTGAGCGGTACTCTGGCAGATGGGCTTTGGTTACCCTTTAGCGGAACCCGAGCCCATTAGGGTATTTTTATACCCTAAGCTGCGCAAATGCTTTTATTTTCAGGCTCTTCTCTCCACACACACTCCTACATACCTTTTCAAAGGTTCTCTACAACTTTTCCCTCATCCCTTTTTAGAAAATCTCCCTTCCACTCACTTGCTCACTAGTTTTCCATCTAAGTTTGGGGTTGGGAGAAAGCATCATTGAAGGGGCTGATTTCTTCATTGTGGTTTACTAATACTTAACAATGTATCTTTTGGTTTTGTGAATTATGTTTGATGCAGGGATGGCCTCCTCATCGGGCAAAAAGAATCAAGACTATAAGATCCAAGAATAGGAAGATACAGAGGACAGCTCAGATTGATGAGGAGCTGAGATAGCATTTACGGATGAATACTATCATATGCTTATGCTTTTGGGGTTTAAGTTTTCTAAACTTATTTATTTTTTGTTTTAGATTAGGGTTTGATGTACTCTATTGGAAACCTGGTTTGTTATGATGGTTTGCTATTAACTGTGATTGTGTGATAAGTAATGCTTGATGATGATTAGTGATTGATTGATGTTGAGATAGATGTGCACATTAAAATGCTTATACAGGTGATTCACAAGCTTTGTGAACAAATGCAAGATATTATGATTGTGATTGTGAAATTAAGCAGGATGTGTATGTCAAATGTGAATGAGCTTATATGTGAGGTTTTGAGCTCCAGAGTTTTTATTGATTGAATGCTATTACTTTGGAAACATGAATGATTTTGCCCAGGTTTTCTATGATTGAATCAATTGCTTGTTTTGCATCATGTGATCAAGGCCGTTTGTTGGAACCCTTTTTATTGGCCAAATTCATAAAGTTAGCCCACTAAAAGAGAACACTTTGTGTTCTATCCTTTGAATCCTTAGCCTTGAACATACACTAAAAACCCTTGATGTAAAATCTTTACCTTGAGTTAAGTAGAAGATCTTGTGTGGTATTGTTAAATGTTCAAGTTTTTGTTGTTGGGAAAACATGAAAAAGGAAAAGCATTGAGCTAAGAGCTAAAAAGTAAGAATATGCAAAGAAAAAAAAAAGAAAAAGAAAAGAAAAGAAAAAGAAGCAAAGCTCAATGCAAATGCAAAGGCAAGTTGGGAAGAATAAGAATAATTGTGTTGTTATGATTCTCTTAACTCAAGGATTTTGTGATCCAGAAAAACCAATTTTCTTGTTAGCCCAGCCACATTATAAGCCATTGAAAAGTCCTTGTGATGATGCATGCTTGTGAATGTTTTTGATTGTGGTAAAATGAAAGGCAAAGTTGATTTATGTGACATTGTGATAGTAGAGTGAATGAGTGATTACCTCTTATACACTTGTGTGTGAGTGAAACACTTTACCTAGTGAGGAAATATTCCATGAGCACATGAACATCCATGCTTAATTGATTGATCATTCATGAAATATAGCATTTGTTGGAATTTAAATGACTTTGTGAACACTAAAGCATGTGCACATCTTGATTGAACTCTTGGTCATAAGTTTGAGTGAAGTTGTTACTTATCTTGAAAAAGAGGATTTTTGAATGAGTGAACCATCATATGAATTGGTTGAAGATTGAGTTACATCTTGTTTGCTTGAGGACAAGCAAAGTTCTAAGTTTGGGGTTGTGATAACAGTTGAAAAACTGTTATTTTCATGCTTAAAATTGACACAAAAAGCAACCTTTACACTTAGAAACTAGCTTGAAATCATGCTTTTATCCATATTTTCAGAAATAAGAGAGCTGGACAAGTTTATGCTTGATTTCAGTGTTTTTGTGCAGGTTTTAAGGTGAATTTAGTGAAAGAAGTGAAGAAGGAGAGAGATGGAATCAGAAAAGTCAACCAGAAACCAGAAAAGTCAACCAGTCAACCAGAAAAGTCAACCAGTCAACCCAAAAGTCAATCAGTCAACCAGAATACGAAAAAAGTCAACCAGACGAGTTTTGGGCCAGTTTTATGCGATTTTATGATCTGTTTGGGCCTGGACCCGTTTTCTATTATTTTTATGTCCTATTTAAAGACCTAGATGTCTTAGGGTTGGTATCTTTGGCAGAAACAAAGCAAACACTCTCTCTTCGACCCCTTTGAAGGAGGATCTTGGATGCTCAGGCTACCTCTTCACCTTTCTAGGGTTTTATCTTTCATTCTTTCATTATTGTTCATCTAGGTTCACCATGAATATGGTGAACTAAACCTTGTATTGTTGTTGGGGAATCAATGTAGTCTTGTGAAACTCTCATATATGGAATTTGTTTTAACATCTTATTTTAAGACTTATGCTTTCTTTCATCATTAGTTAGGGTTTTTCCTCTTTGCCTAATGCTTGCTTTGTTTAACTCATTCAATGCATGATTATTGATTTTGTCGATACGGGAACGTACGGGGAAGTCTAGATCCAGGGAATTACTCCCAATATTATATTGGTTGTCGTTAAGCTCCTGTGCTAAAAAAACTAATTATTAGGAATGCTAGGAATTGTATGAACTTGTAATTAGGGAGAAGCCTTCTTGAAAGGTAATTTAGAGAGTGGCATTAACAATGATGACTTGAATGTTGAATTCCTAAAATATATGAGAGTGGATAAGATGAAATTGACCCCCAACAACATATTCATCAATATATTTCATTGAAAGTGCTTGTCTCTTGTTTTAGCCATTGATCAACCTCATGCATACATGTTTATTTTCGTCTTTTGCATATTAAACTCCACTTATTTTATTCTTAAGTCTTAGCTAATCAACAAATCACATAACTAAACTAGGCCGTGAGTCCTTTGGGAGAACGATACTTGGTCTTACCGAGTTTATTACTTGAAACGATTCGGTCATACTTGCCGATTGTTAAACAAGTTTGTGGCGCCGTATTTCGGTGTTCATAAATTTGTCCATCAGACAGCCTCATCAAATTTTGGCGCCGTTGCCGGGGACCAACGGTTCGGTCTTTAGTGTGTGTTGTGTTTTGTCTTATGTTGTGAGTGTGTTGAACTGTTTTGTGTGTTGTATTTAGATAGCTTTAGTTGCATATTTTCATTGCATTTTTCCTTTCCCCCTTTTTTTTTCCATTTCTACCTATTTTGATTATGTGAATACTGCTTCTTGTGCCTATGCCTATGATTATGATTCTCCTTCTACATTTAACTCTGATATTGCTTCTCATGCATATTCTGTTGATTTCTGTGTTGAGAACTATATGGCTGATGAGTCAATATTTTCTTGACTTCACTTAGTTTATTGTGCTAGAATTAATCAGGGAATTGTGCCTAATTGTCCGGTATTTTTCTGTTTTTGCTAATTGTGCTTAATTTGACCAGAAATTCTTATTTTAATTAATTTGAATTATCTGAGCTAATTATTTTCATCATTGATTATAGGAATATTTTTGGAGATACATTTTGGGACTTCAGGAAGAATGCCAAATAAATTCAAGACTCTTCACATAGACATTTTAGAATTAATTAAATTGTAATTTAGTATTGTAGAATGTTTTTGGATTAACTTTTGTAGATTGAGCCAATTTTTGGCAAAATGAACTAGGCCCAAAAGTGGGGGTGGATGACTTGGCACCCTAGGTTTTTTTTTGTGTGGACCCTACGCTCATTAAAGAAAAACTCACAGCCTTGGTGAGAAAGCAGCCGCACTTGTTTTGAGGTTTGGCCTTTTAAAGTTTTTTTAGAGAGAGCTTGTGACGTTTTTCATGTAGGAAAAAAAGCACACTTTCTTTTCCTTTCAATTTTGTGCAAGGTTGGAACGTTTTATTTTTTTGGAGTTTATCATTGAATGAAAACGGTGCAGACAACAATGTCATTGAAGAAAGAGCTCCTAATGATTGGAATGATGAGGATTGGTTTTTATGTTTTTCATTGAATGCAAAATGTACCGTGATTGAGTGCTTCGAAGCTTTTCTTTTCATTTGAAGAATGAGAAATGATGAAGAAGTGATTAGGTAAGAGTTGGTGGGAAGTCACGGCCAGCTAAGAGTAATGGCTGATTGACTTTTCCTTGAAGAAGATTGATTCATCCTTTATTGAAGAAGAAGGGCACGGAGCTTTCATTTAGCTTTGGAAGAAGTGGCACACACGGACATTGAAGTGGGTGAGTGATGGCTGAGGATGACTTTTTTATTATTTCTATTAGGAAAGTAGTGCACGTTGAGCTGGAAGCAAGGAAGGAGGTGCATTCAATTTGGCTTTGAAAGAAGTGTGTACGCGTTCAGCAGGAGGGTGAAGCGTTGACACGTCCTTGCTGCGTCAATATTTTCTTGACTTCACTTAGTTTATTGTACCGGATTTAATTAGGGAAGTGTGCTTAAATGTCCAGTATTTCCCCATTTTTGCTAATTGTGCTTAATTTGACCAGAAATTCTTATTTTAATTAATTTGAATTATCTGAGGCTAATTATTTGCAATATTAATTGTAGAGAAAATTTTGGAAATACAGTTTGGGACATTTGGAGGTTTGTCACATAATTCAAGACTCTCCACAAAAGAAGTGTGCACAAGAAAGAGGGCACTACGGTGATTTTACTCTTTGGACTTATGAGAAAGGGGTGCTTCATTATTGGAAAGGGGAGTGATGTCCAGCAAATTAAAGGTGTTGGCCAGCTGGAAGAAAAAAATCACGTCCAACACATACAGAAAAAAAAAGGGAAAGTTGATTGAAAAAGGTGTGCTGCCACGGTCCACATTGGACAATTGGTTTTTGCATTTAAGGAAGCAGTTACTAATTCACTTGAGCTTAGGAGGTGTCACGACCTTGGTGCAGCAGCAGGTCACGGCCCACACTTGGAGGGTCCAGCAAGGCATGTGGTGACATAAAGCACACGGCCCTTGAGAAGAGAGACACGGACAGCAGCAGCGTCCAGGAGGTGCTGTTACGTAAAAGCAGGTGTGTGTTTGGAGAGAAAGGGAGGCAGCCCATAAGCACATCTTGGAGCGTCCAGCATAGCAAAGGGGCACAGAAGTAGGTCCTGGAATTGGCAATCAGAGGATGGTCCAGCCGCCACCTAAGTTGGAGGGTTTTTGGCTTAAAAATAATGTAGCGCGAAGATGAAGAAAGGGGGAAGTTGGACGTCCTGGAAGAAGTGAGGCATGCGGTGAAGAGCACACGGTTGCCACATCATTGAAGAAGTGTTGCACGATGATTTCAATTGGAGTAGTTGCAAGCGGTGATTTGAATTTTTAGAAGCACGTTGACTCATTTTGCTTTGGAGAAAAAGAGAAATGGAACGGTGATTCAAGGTGCTGGAATGAGGTGCTCCACGGAAGAGCAAGGAGCTGGCACATGCGGTTATTAGATGGTGATTGAATTTACTTTTTGTTTGGTGCACGCTGATTCAGTCTTTGGGAGAGGTGCTGCACGGTAATGAATTTTTAATTTCCTTCTTGGAGAGAAGTAAGCAGCTGCCACGTCCGAGCTCCAAGTGTCACGGCCTGAAGGAATTTTGAATGTCAAATCCAAATTTGCTTTTAGATAGTTATAGACGCTGATTTCATTGAGGGCTAATTTCTTTTTCTTTTCTTTGAGAAACTCATGGTGATAGAGTTGCAAACCTTAGGACTTGAAGGACTTGAGACTAGTAGAACGTCACGGAGAAAGAGACTATCTAGAGTTCCTTCTCTACAAAGAATTTCACAGGTCCTACAGTCTGATCAGGAAAGCATGAAGAACAATGGGGTAGGCGTACTTTGGCAGATTATGCAACTGTTGTTGGCCCTTACCATTTTAACAGCATTGCAAAGCCAATGGTCAACGCCACAAGCATGGAGATGAAGCTTGCGTTGATCCATCTAGTAAAAAGCAACCAGTTCAATGGACTGTCCAATGAAAGTTCATATGAGCATCTGACCACTTTTAATGAGATCTGCAACACTGTGAAGCTGAATGGAGTACCAGACGATGCTATAAGACTGAGTTTGTTTCCTTTTTCACTGGGAGGAAACGCTAAATTGTGGCTAAACTCTTTTCCTGAAAACAACTTTACTAGGTGGGAAGATGTGGTTGCCAAATTCTTGCATAAATATTTCCCACAGTCAAAGATCAACAAAGGGAAGTAGGAAATCTCTTCTTTCAACCAAGGTATGGACAAATCATTAGGGCAAGCATGGATAGATACAAAAGCTTGCTGAGAAAGACACCTACTCATGGTTTTGATGAAGCAACAATAGTCATTGTTTTCCTTAGAGGTCTGTGTTCACAAACCAAATTGATGTTGGATGCCTCAGCTGGAAGCAATATCAAATGCAAGACTCTAGAGGAAGCCTATGAGTTAATTGACAACATGGCTACCAATGATAATGAGATGCACAATGAAAGAAAAACTTGCTCACAACCTAAGGGATTTTTACAGCTACAGTCTTATGATGCCTTGCTTGCTCAAAATAAAATTATCACTCAACAATTGGAGATTTTGACAAAAAAAACTTTCTCAACCATCAAAGGAGTGCCAGAATGTTTCACAGGTTCAACAACAACTTTGTGAGCTATGTGGTGGTGATCATATTAATGGTCAATGTGTAGTGCCCGAGAATCTAAATGAGAATGTGAACTACATGGACAACTTGTTCCGACCCAACAACTACAATCAAGGGTGGAAATCCCATCCAAGCACAACACAAAGCCAATTTGGGCAAACTGGTAGACAATTAAATAGACCACCACAACAACAACAACAACAGTGGCAACAACAACCCTCTCTATCTGACAGAACTACAAAGCTTGAGGAGACCCTCCAACAATTCATGCAGGCATCTCTTTCCACTCAGAAAAGCACTAAAGCTGCTATAAGAAACTTGGAGATGCAGGTTGGTCAAATGGCCAAGAAGTTGGAACAAATGCCTATCAAAAGTTTTGGGGCTAATACTGAAGTTAACCCCAAAGAAGAATCTAAGGCCATTGTGAGTATGAAAGATGAGAGAGAGAAAGAAAAAGAAAGGTTGAGTGAGCAAAAAATAGAAGAGAGTGAGATAAAAGAAAAAGAAAATTTAATTGAGAAAGAAAAAGAAAGAGAGGAGAATGACAGAGAGAAAAAAGAAGAGGTTGAGAGAAAAAAATAAAAAATAGAGAAAAATCTCAATCACCTTGAAGAGTGCTCAAGAAAAGAAAAAGAAAACCAATTAGGGTGCATTGAAGAAATTTCCAGAAAATTAGGAACACAAATTCCTGTGACTGAACACTGCAGCAGATTCCTGAATGTGCTAAATTGTTGAAGGAGCTCCTCACAAGAAAGAAATATTTAAATGAGGAAACAACAGAATTACAGGAAGAATGTAGTGTGATTTTACAAAAGACACTCCCTCCTAAGGTTGAAGATCGAGGATGTTTTACCATTCCTTGTACTATTGGGAATCATAAAATAGGGAAAGCCCTAATTGATTTAGGGTCCAGTATTAATTTGATGCCCTTATTTGTTCTTGAAAATATTTTGGTTTTGAAGTCAAACATGCAAAGATGACTCTGTTTATGGCTGATGGATCGACCAAAAAGCCCTATGGTGAAGTGGAAGATGTAACGATTCAAATTGACAATCTCATATTCTTGGTAGATTTTGTGATAATGGAGATGGGGAAAGATTTGGAGATCCCTATTATTCTTGGGAGGTCGTTCATGAAAACGGCCAAGGTAATCATTAATGTGGATGATGGAACTATAGGACTTAAAGACCAAGAAGAGGAGGTGATTTTCAATGTCTTCAATGTTGAGCAGCCAATTCAGGTGAAAAAGACTAGTCTCAGGACTTCAAGGGGAGGTACACCAGAAAGCAGTACTAAAGCTGCCAAGCCAGGTAAGGAAGGTAAAAATTGTTTTTTGTCAAAGGTACAACAAGAAGAAAAAGACAGCAAAGGAGCAAGTGTTCATCAAGATTCTCTGAAGAAACATGAAGAACTGAAACCAGGACTACCAGTGAGGTTTAACAAAAAGTTTTGGGTTGTTAAAGAACTCAGAGCTGATGGACTAATAGAGATTGAATCACCAATTTCAAGGAGAACAAAAAAGGTGAACAAGAATTTGTTGAAGATCAATTGGTGTGAAAAAGAAAAAGATAACACCAAAATCAAAGATGTGACATGAGCTTATTGGGTCAAGCTGGTGACGTTAAAGAAGCGCTTGCTGGGAGGCAACCCAGTGTTTTACAAACTTTTAATTTTTTTTGTTTGTTATTTTTATTTTTTTTATTTTTATTTTCAATTGTTTTCTGTTTATTTTGTGTTTGCTCTGGGTCAAGCTAGTGACGTTAAAGAAGCGCTTACTAGGAGGCAACCCAGTGTTCCTACAAACTTTTATTTGGTTTCTTTTATTTTTTTAATTTGGGTGTGACTCTAGTTTGCCTACTCTGTAAGAGCTGAATGTTTGAGGAGTGAGGAGAGATTAATTGATTGATCTGAGAGTATTGTGAGGACTTGGGAAAAGAAACTGAAAACTTTTAGGCTGAACCAGTAAACTCAGGGAAGGGCAAAACCTAAAACAGGTAAAATTAAGAGGGGGTACCCGTACCACCCGCCGCCCGAGCGGCCACTTAGCCCGCCCAGGCAGCGGCCCTGCAGATGGGCTCTTTAAACCCGAAGCTTAGGCGAACTCAGCCCATTCCCACTCTTTTTGACTGCAAGAGTTTTGCCCAAGCCCCCATTCTAATTTCCCTCAACCTAGCTCCTCAAAACTCTTCTCCCAAGTGCTCTCTCCATTTTCCCCCTTTTAATTACACCAAAACCCTAAGATTTCACCATTTGTGCACCATCCAAGGATCCAAGTGTGGGGTTTTGAAGTGGTGGCAGCTAGGATCACACTTTTCCTTCCATTATTTGCGCATTTTCTCTGGTTTTTGCTTCCAATCAAGTAAGTCATAAGCCCTAAAGCTTTCAATTTATGTAATTTTGATAAAGATGCATGTTCTTGAAAAAAAAGGTTTGATGATTAGGGATGAAATTGATTAATTTTGTTGATTAGGGCTGTGTAAAACTGTTTTGCCTCTATTTGGACCGACTAAAGTGTGTTAATTTAGGCTGGGATTAATTAGAAGCTGATTTGGAAAGTGAAAAATTGAAGCAACCCACGCTTGGCAGCACAGCTCGCCGCCCGGGCCCAGTAGGTCGCTCGGGCAGCGGACGTCTGTAATAGCACACAGGTTTTTCTTGTTTTCTGGCTCTGTTATCCTATGTAGATGGCACTGATGGTTCCTTAATTATCTTGGGAACAATGGTACTGGGTTGTTATATTTTTGGAACTAATGTTTGATGTTTTCTGGCTTTGTTTGTGAATCTTTGTGTGCAGGAATGGCATCCTCATCAAGAAGGAGAGTAAAGACTGCAGGCAACAAGAGAAAAGAAAAAGAGCAGTATTACTCTCACCAGTTCAGAATGGCTGCCCATGAGAGGTATTTCCCCTCAGTGAATGCCAAGAAGGTGTAAATGGAACGAAGGGTGGGAATGATCCCTACTTTGGCCCCCTAGTTTAAAAGGGAGGTCAGCGCCAGAGGCTGGGGGAACCTGGCCACTTATCCTACTCCTGCTAGCATCCCTATTGTGAAAGAGTTCTACATTAATGCTAAAGCATTAGGAGGAGAGGAGGAGACTTATACCAGCTATGTGAGGGGCAAGAAACCTTCCTTTGATGCTGACACCATCAACACTTTTTTGGGCACTGACTGGGAAGAAGAACGGTGTCAGTATGAGCGGGCTATGGCTGAAGGGATTGATTATGAGGATGTGGAGAGGACCCTATGTGTGCCTGGAGGGCACTTTGAGAGGAGCAGATCTGATGCACCTATCCACATCAAGAGGGCATCTTTGATACCACTAGCCAAATATTGGATGATCTTTTCCCAGGCCAACATCCACCCCTACTCCCATATGTCTGATATCACCACTTAGAGGGCTATCCTTTTATATTGTATTTTGAGTGGTAGGGAAGTCAACTTAGGGGCAGTTATTGTTGAGGAAATCAAGAGTTGTGTACGTGTTGTGAGTAGCAAGACCCCTCTAGGACACCCCTCTCTAATCATACATCTGTGTGAGATTATGGGTGTTGATGTGTTAGTACCACCATTAGAGCAGTCAAGGAAGGAGCTAGATGAGGCCTATTTCACTTATTACTGCTCTACAGAGGAGTAGGCCCCAGCTAGGTCACCACAGCAGGCTCCTAGGGGGAACAGGAGGGCACCACCACCAGCACAGGGGCCTGCCCATGAAGCCGCCCCGTTTCAGATGCGGGACATGTATATGTCCCTGATGGAGGCCCGAATGATGGCTCTCTACAGAGGAGAGCAGGAGCTGCTGAGGACGTTAACGTCCGCCTTTCTTAAGAGAGAGTTTATTTCACAAGAGGAGTTTTGATGGACAAATTTATGAACACCAAAATATGATGTCACAAACTTGTTTTTCAATCGAAAAGTATGACCGAATCGTTCAAGTAATAAACTTGGTAAGACCAAGTATCGTTCTTCCCAAAGGACTCACGGCCTAGTTTAGTTAAGACTTAAAGACGAAATATTTGGATTTTATATGCAAAAGACGAAAATTAAATATGTATGCATGAAGTTTTGATCAATGGCAAAAAGCAAAAGATAAACACTTTCAATGAAATATATGTATGAATATGTTGTTGGGGGTCAATTTCATCTTTTCCACTCTCATATATTTTAGGAATTCAACATTCAAATCATCATTGTTAATGTCACTCTCTAAAGTACCTTTCAAGAAGGCTTCTCCCTAATCACGAGTTCATACAATTCCTAGCATTCCTAATGATCAGTTCATAAGTGCAGGAGCTTAACGACAACCAATATAATATTGGGAGAAATTCCCCGGATCTAGACTTCCCCGTACGCGCCCGTATCGACAAAACCAATAATCATGCATTGAATGACTTAAACAATGCAAGCATTAAGCAAAGAGGAAAAACCCTAACTAATGATGAAAGAAAGCACAGATCTTAAATAAAAGATGTAAAAACAGATTCCATATATGAGAGCTTCAAAAGATTACATTGATTCCCCAACAAACATACAGAGTTTAGTTCACCATATTCATGGTGAACCTAGATGAATAATAATGAAAGAATGAAAGATAAAACCCTAAAAAGGTGAAGAGGAAGCCTCAGCATCCAAGATCCTCCTTCAAAGGGGTGGAAGAGAGAGTGTTTGCTTCGTTCCAGCCAAAGATACCTAACCCTAGGAAACCCTAAAGCTTAAATACCATTCGTAAATTACAAAAAATTAGGTCCAAGCCCATTAAAGTGCCGCTCAGCGGTAAAATACCGCTCAGCGGTAAGTGCGTGTCTTGTTTTCTCCCCTCAGCGGCCATTTTGCCCCTCAGCGGATCTCCCGTAAGCTCCTGAGTGCCGCTCAGCGGTAAACTGCCGCTGAGCGGTGACTTCGGCTTCTCCTTTTGCACTTTTTGATGTCTTTTCTGATTTCATCTCTCTCCTTCTTCACTTCTTTCACCAAATTCACCTTAAAACCTGCACAAAAACACTAAAATCAAGCATAAACCTGTCCAGCTCTCTTATTTCTGAAAATATGCAGAAAAGCATGCTTTCAAGCTAGTTTCTAAGTGTAAAGGTTGCTTTTAGTGTCAATTTTAAGCATGAAAATAACAGTTTTTCAACTATTATCAGGTTTGCAGCCAGGGTAGCATACCCAGAGGATCCGGCACACACAGATGTTGGAGCAGCAGGTGGAGATGCAGCTGATGAGGAGGAGGACTCTGATGATTAGAGAGTGATTGTATTTGGCGTCTACTGATGGACGCTTCTTTGTTTAGACAGGATTTCTCCTTACTTTTCATTGCTTTTATTTTATTTTTGTTTTGTTTATTGTTGAACTCTTTTAATATTCCCGTTTTATTGTTTTTTTCTATAGTGATGTACTATGCTCTATCTTATTACAGTGGTTTAGTTCTTTTGATGTTATGTTTTGATGCGAGTTACTTTTTGATGCTTATTATTTGAATTGAGGTTGAGATGATGCATGATATGAAAACACACAAGTGGTTGCTTCTAACATGTGAAACAGATGCTTGAGGTAAAACTTGATTGAGATACTAAGCAGGATGTTTTTCTGAATTCTAAAACTTGAGAATTTACCTGTGTGAATTTTGGACATCAGAGTTGTTGTGAATAATTGTTATTTCCCTAGAAGCATTAATGATTTCGCCCAAATTTTTTGTGATTGAACTACTTACTTGCAAGTTTCATATGATCAGGGCCATCTTTTGTTTTCCCTTATTTTTTTAGCCCACTCATGAATTTTTCCAAATAAAAAGAGAACAATTTGTTCCATCCTTTGAACCCTTAGCCTTAAGCACGTTTGAAAACCCTGTTTTAAATTCTTTACCTTGAGTTGAGTTGAGAATATTTGTGAGGTATTGAAAAAGGTTCAAGTTTGGGGTTGCTGGTAATGAAACTATATGAATAATGAAAAGATGAAAAAGCATGAGTCCAAGCAAGTTTCTAAGTAAAAAAGGGTGTATTTAATATCAAAATTACATCACAAATAACAGTATTTTCAACCGTTAGCACAACCCCAAACTTAGAACTTTGCTTGTCCTCAAGCAAAACAAAATGTAACTCAGCTCTTCAGAACAATCACTACAATGACTCATCATTTTTCAAAAACTTTTCCTTCCAAGACAATAAATTACTTTTATCAATCAGCATAAAGATCTCAATCAAGATGTGCAGATGCCTTAATTCAATCAAAATCAATGTGATGCTCATATTCTTTCAACAGATGCTATCCTTAAGAATGATCAATCAACCAAGCAAAGATGCAATCAAAAATTCAGAGAAGTACTCCTCACCAAAGAAAGTTTTTCACTCAAGCACTCAAAAGTGTATCACTCAAGCACTCAAAAGTGTACCACTCAACTCACAAGTGTATAGTGAGATCTCTCAATCACTCTGCTATCACAATGTCACACAAATTAATTTTTCCTTTCATTTAACCAAAATCAAACATACTCACAAGCAGGTTTTCATCACAAGGGCTTTTCTTGGCTTGTAATGCATATAATCGTAATGCATAATTAATTATTAGGGATGTAAGGGATTGTGGTCTAGTAATTAAGTATAGGCTTTCTTCGTCGAGGGATCGGGTTTTAAGTAATTTAGAATAGATGTTAACAATTGCATGAAGAAGATGAATTCTTATATACATGAGAGTAAACTAGGTGAAATCTAAACCCCAACAGCATACCTATCTCATAATTTCAATATCATTCATTCACCTTCGTATTTTTTTCTTCAAATGATCAAAAGTGCATTCATATTTATTTTCTTCTTTTTGCATTCAAAATCCTAAATTCTTTTTCAAAAGTCTTAAGTAGTTGAGTAATCACATGATTGTTTAGTGTTGTGAGTCTCTTGGGAAATGATACTTGGTCTTACCATTTATTATTACTTGATACGATTCGGTACACTTGCTACAGTCTTAACGTATATTCCATAGTACAATCAGCTTTTTGGATATTAGTTCTAGAATGCATTATAGGGTTCTTGGTTAGGTTTATAGCACTAGTGTTGGCACATTTCAAGGGAATGTGATCAAGGAAGATATCAAAATCTTCCAATTGGTGTTTCATCCACAACATTTGGGCACAACTGTTGTGGTAGACAAGTGATAAGCTGTCGTTGAAGCTATCAAATTAATACTACTTTTCAAGGCAACTTTAGTATTGCCAAGTAGTGTCCAACAAAGTAGATAGGGCTAAAGTAACCCTGAGTCGTCTCCCTACGAACACAGAATTGCTTTCGAATATCTGACTCTTATGAATGTTATGCAATGGTTATGAGTAAAAGTAATGGTTGAAAAATGTTTAAAGAATAAATAAGAAACTTAAAAACAGTTATGATTAAATAGGCTAACTCCACTGCTTTTCCAAGATAGATTTATCATCGGTTATTCACAGATAATTGTTCAATTGATTATTACTTAAGTTTCAAATTAATTAAAGTACATTCTTAATTAATTTGAGGGCGATCATCCATTTAACCAAAGTAAATTCTCAATCAAATACAAAACCATTCTAGATTATTCATAATGAATTCAACCAAAGTACATTCTCAATCAAATCCTATTGTGTTTAATCATGTCTATTCTTAAATCGCCTAACCAAATAAAAAACTAATCAATCAAAATAAATTCTCAATTGATTATAGTTGAAATTATTACTACCAATCAAAGTACATTCTCAATTGACACTAGTGCAGAAAGGGCTTTAGAGGTCTGTTATTTTGGCCTTTTGACGTCCGACATGCACCTGACGTCTTTGTGGGTGACGTTAACCAAACGTCTGTTGTGCCAGGTCGGACGTCTATTGATGACAAATTTATGAACACCAAAATACGGCGCCACAAAATACGTCTATTGATGACCGAATCGTTTCAAGTAATAAACTCGGTAAGACCAAGTATCGTTCTCCCAAAGGACTCACGACCTAGTTTAGTTATGTGATTCGTTGATTAGCTAAGACTTAAGAACAAAATAATTGGATTTTACTATGCAAAAGACGAAAATAAACATGTATGCATGAGTTTGATCAATGGCTAAAACAAAATACAAACACTTTCAATGGAATATATGGATGAGTATGTTGTTGGGGTTTATCAATTTCATCTTATCCACTCTCATATATTTTAGGAATTCAACATTCAATTCATCATTGTTAATGCCACTCTCTAAATTACCTTGTCAAGAAGGCCTATCCCTAATTACGAGTTCATACAATTCCTAGCATTCCTAATAATTAGTTCTTTTAGCACAGGAGCTTAACGACAACCAATATACTATTGGGAGAAATTCCCCGGATCTAGACTTCCCCGTACGTTCCTGTATCGACAAAACCAATAATCATGCATTGAATGAGTTAAACAAAGCAAGCATTGAGCAAAGAGGAAAAACCCTAACTAATGATGAAAGAAAGCATAGGTCTTAAATATAAGATATAAGCACAAATTCCATATATGAGAGTTTCACAAGTCTACATTGATTCCCCAACAACAATACAAGGTTTAGTTCACCATATTCATGGTGAAACTAGATGAACAATAATGAAAGAATGAAAGATAAAACCCTAAAAAGGTGAAGAGGTAGCCTGAGCATCCAAGATCCTCCTTCAAAGGGGTGGAAGAGAGAGTGTTTGCTTCGTTTCTGCCAAAGATACAAACCCTAGGACGTCCTAAAGCTTATATACTATTCTAAAATTACAGAAAATTTAGGCCCAAGCCCATAAGTGTGCCGCTCAGCGGTAAGTGCGTGAGTTGGTATCTTCCTCTCAGCGGCCATTTTGCCCCTCAGCGGATCCAACGCGAGCTTCTGAGTGCCGCTCAGCGGTAAACTGCCGCTCAGCGGCAGTTGCGGCTTCTCCTTTTGCACTTTTTGATGTCTTTTCTGATTCCATCTCTCTCCTTCTTCACTTCTTTCCCCAAATTCACCTTAAAACCTGCACAAAAACACTGAAATCAAGCATAAACCTGTCCAGCTCTCTTATTTCTGAAAATATGAATAAAAGCATGATTTCAAGCTAGTTTCTAAGTATAAAGGTTGCTTTTAGTATCAATTTTAAGCATGAAAATAACAATTTTTCAACTGTTATCACAACCCCAAACTTAGAACTTTGCTTGTCCTCAAGCAAACAAGATGTAACTCAATTTTCAACCAATTCATTTGATGGTTCACTCATTCAAAAATCTTCTTTTCAAGATAAGTAAAAACTTCAATCAAACTTATGACCAAGATTTCAATCAAGATGTGCACATGCTTTAGTGTTCACAAAGTCATTTAAATTCCAACAAATGCTATTTTTCATGAATGATCAGTCAATTAAGCATGGATGTTCATGTGCTCATGGAATACTTCCTCACTAGGTAAAGTGTTTCACTCACACACAAGTGTATAAGAGGTAATCACTCATTCACTCCACTATCACAATGTCACATGAATCAACTTTGGCTTTCATTTAACCACAATCAAAAACATTCACAAGCATGCATCATCACAAGGACTTTTCAATGGCTTATAACGTGGCTGGGCTAACAAGAAAATTGGTTTTTCTAGATCACAAAATCCTTGAGTTAAGAGAATCATAACAACACAATTATTCTTATTTTTCCCAACTTGCCTTTGCATTGAGCTTTGCCTTTTCTTTTCTTTTCTTTCTCTTTTTCTTTTCTTAGCTCTTAGCTCAATGCTTTTCCTTTTTTTTTTCATGCTTTCCCAACAACCCCAAACTTGAACATTTAACAATACCACACAAGATTTTCTACTTAACTCAAGGTAAACCTTTTCAACAAGGGTTTTCAATTTATGTTCAAGGCTAAGGGTTCAAAGGATAGAACAGATAGTGTTCTCTTTTAGTGGGCTAACTTCATGAATTTGGCCAATAAAAAGGGTTCCAACAAACGGCCTTGATCATATGATGCAAAACAAGCAATTGATTCAATCATAGAAAACCTGGGCCAAATCATTCATGTTTGCAAAGTAATAGCATTCAATCAATAAAAACTCTGGAGCTCAAAACCTCACATATAAGCTCATTCACATTTGACATACACATCCTGCTTAATCTCACAATCATAATATCCTGCATTTGTTCACAAAGCTTGTAAATCACCTGTATAAGCATTTAATGTGCACATCTATCTCAACATCAATCAATCAATAATCATCATCAAGCATTACTTATCACACAATCACAGTCAATAGCAAACCATCATAACAAACCAGGTTTCCAATAGAGTACATCAACCTTAATCTAAAACAAAAGTAAATAAGTTCAGAACACTTAAATCAACAAAAGCATAAGTTCATGATAGCATTCATCAGTAAATGCTATCTCAGCTCCTCATCAATCTGAGCTGTCCTCTGTATCTTCCTCTTCTTCCTCATCTTCATCATCTTCAAATGCATCATCATCATCAGCTTCATCTTCTTCTATCTCCCTATCTGAAGCTTCAGCTGCTTCAGCTCCTCCTCCTTGCACCAGCTCCTCTGGCCAAGCTACCACATTATGGAATTCCTCCATAGTCCACCTGTGAGCTGGAGGTGTATCATACATCCCCACAATCATCTCAGCAGTAGCCACCTACCCTCTATGAATGGACTGTAACTGAGCACCTGTAAGAGACATGTACATGTCCCTCATCTGGAACGGTTCTGCTTCATGTGTCTCAGCAGATGTCTGGTTCTGTGCTTGCCCTCTCTCTCTGCGAGCATGGCGTGGTGGAACTGGCTGAGCTGCCTCCTCACCTCCACAGTACTGTCTGTAATAGGCTTCATCAATGGCTTTTCTTGGCCTTTCAAATGGTGGAGCATAAGTGTCCACCCCAGCTATCTTGCAAAGGTGAGTGATTAAGGAAGGATGTCCTAGGGGTGCTTTGTTATTTAAGGTATTGGCACACATACTAATCTCATCAGCTATCACCTGACCACTATTAACATTTAAGTTCCTGTAGCATAGTAGATGAAGAGTGCCCTACTGAGAGTAATATCTGACACATGTGAACATGGCTGAATGTTAGCATGAGAAAATGCCATCCAATACTTTGCAAGAGGAGTCAAATCAGTCCTCCTAATGTTGACCACTGAGCCAGATCTATTCCTTTGGAAGTGTCCTCCAGGTATACAAAGTACTCTCTCTACATCCTCAAAATCAGCCCCTTCCTCCATGCAAAGAGCAAACTGGCACTGCTCACCAGCCCACACAGTATCCAGGAAGTTATTGATAGAATGAGGATCATACCTGATAGCATGGCCTCTGACATAGCCCAGATAATTTTCAACTGGATAATCACAAATCTTCTTTGCATTAGTGTAGAATTCTTTTACCACAGCTATGTTAGTAGGTGCAGGATATGTGGCTACCTTTCCCCAGTCATTCCCTAACAATTGCTCTCCAAATTGAGGAGCAAAGTTAGGTATCATTCCAACTTTTCTCTCCATAAGGAGTCTCTTGTCTTGCACCACATTGAAGTGCTTCTCATGTTTTCGAGAGAGGAACCTACTAGAATTGGTCTGTTCTGGTTCCTTTTCCTTTCTCTTGGTTGCCATGGTTTTCAATCTTTTTCCTGAAGAGGATGCCATTCCTGCAATCAAACACAGATACAAAACCACATAACATGATGTTAATCATTAGTAAAACACAAAATACAACTCCTTTCGAAGCCAAGTCACCGCTGAGGGTCAGAATTTCCCCTCAGCGCCACCAGTGCCACATTCCAGAACGCAACAAATAAAAAAAACCAAGTCTGGCAGAGTGCCGCTCAGCGGCAGTTTACCCCTGAGCGGTAACTCTGCAGAGTTTTGAAAAATCTCTTTTAAGCTGTCCTAACTCCACCCAAATGCAATTTTCAGTTTTCCAGATCAAAACCATGCAGTTTAATCGGTTCAAACATCAATTATATCATCAAATCATACATACAAACCAAAACCCGTAAATATTCATGCTTTGACAATCACATTCAAAATCAAGAACCCTAGAATGAACAAAATGCTTTTTTACTTACTTGGGTGGAGATACTAGATGCAATGAGAATGCTTCCAAAGTAGAATGCTCTCTTCCAACCCCAAACTTTGATGGCACACTAGTGAAAAAATGAGTGGAAGAGAAATTTTCTTAAGAGGGAAGAGTAAAAAGGTGTAGAAAACCTTGGAGAAGGTATGTGGGAGTGTTTGTGCAGAGAAGAGCCAGCAAACAGAAGCTTATGCGCAACTTAGGGTATAAAAATACCCTAATAGGCTCGGGTCCCGCTAAGGGGAAACTAAAGCCCATTCTGCTAGGGTACCGCTCAGCGGCACTTGCGTGATGTGCTCTTCTCCTTCTTTTCTTAACCTACGTGCCTCCTAAACATGCCCCTCACTGGTTCCCTACAATTCAATTCTCAGGTTACTTATGCACAACCCTATTATACTACTACAATGAAACAATCAAAAACAATCAATCAACTGGGTTGCCTCCCAGGTAGCGCTTGTTTAACGTCACGAGCCTGACCCAAAATCCACCAACACCCATCAGTAGGTGTTACAATCTTACCAACACCCATCAGTAGGTGTTACAAACTTAGTATCCTTCAGTAGATACTTAACCACCTAGCATCCTTCAGTAAATGCTATATCCAACAAAGTATTTACAAAAATAATATCCACAAATTAAAAGTTACAAAACAAAATCAAAAGTTTTTAAATCACTGGGTTGCTCCCAGCAAGCGCTCTTTCAACGTCATTAGCTTGACCTAGTAAAGTTCAAATTCCTTCTTCATAGTTGATGTTCTTGTCCCACCAACTCCTCAGCTGTTTACTGTGCACTGTTTTGATTCTTCCAAAATATGGAGATTCTATCTCTATCATCTCCTTCTCTTTATAGCCTTTCACAACCCACAACTTGTTTTTGATTCTCACAGGTGTACCAAGTTGGGGTCTTCCTCTATTCCAGTCATCAGGAACTTTTCCTCCTCTTCCAATCTGTTCTCCTTTATGCACCTGAAACAACAAACAATGGTTACCTGTAACCTTGGGCTTTTCATCTTTATGGCTAGTCATGTGTGCATCTTGAAATGCAGCTTTATAACTAGCTTCTTCCTCCTATGTTTGCGTCTCATCTTTAAAGACATCTACGACAACTCTCTCCTCTCGGTCCTGGAGCACCACTATACCTTCGTTTACATCAATGATAGCTTTGGCCGTTTTCATAAACGGTCTTCCAAGAATGATAGGTATCTTTTCTGTCTCTATCTTCATCACCACAAAGTCTGCCAAGAACTGGAGTTTTCCAACACAAACTATGATGTCCTCTGCAATCCCACATGGTTCCTTTGAAGATCCATCGGCCATTACTAAATTAACCTTTACAGGTTTCATATTAACATCGCCGATTTGCTCTAGTAAAGAGTAAGGTATCAAGTTAACACTTGAACCTAAATCAAGAAGAGCTTTTTTAATCCTTTTCTTCCCTATAGTACAAGGGATAGAAAAGCCTCCTGGATCTGTTGCTTTTGGAGGGAATGACTCCTTTTTAACAGTTTTACACTTCTTTGCCTCATCATCTCTATGTCTTTTCTTTGTTGAGACGTCTTCATCAGATTTAGTGTAAAGCGTAATTTGTTGTAAAATCTGCTCCTAAGGTGCATCATTATCCACCATCTTGAATAATTATGTGAAATCCAGTTGTTTCCCTTGATGTATTGGAAAAGGAGAAGTATTTTTGCTCTCTATTTCTCTTTTATCTTCTGTTTCTCCTTTGTCTAACTCAACTATCTCATTTTTAGCACTCTCTACCACCTTGCATTCTTCTCTGGGGTTAACCTCAGTATTAGCCCCAAAATTTCTATTTGGCCTTTCTTCCACCTGCTTGGTGATCTGCCCCATCTGAATCTCCAAATTCTTGATAGCAGCTTCAGTGCTCTTTTGGGTAGACTCAGTTTTCTATATGAAATTATTAAGAGTGTCTTCCATCCTCATGGACCTTTCATTAAGCATAGAAATCTGCTGCCATAAGGTGGGTTGCTGCTGCTGCTTATTAAATTGACCAGCTTGCCCAGTTTGCCCTTGACGAATGCTTGGGTGTGGTTTCCACCGTTGATTGTAGTTCCCTTGACGGTATTGATTGGTCATGTAATTTACATCCTCCACAGCTTCTGCTGGAAAGGCACATTGACCATTGATATGGTCGCCTCCACATAATTCACACAACTGAGATTGTACCTGTGCAGCAGTTTTCAACTCTTTAGGCAATTGTGCAAGTGTTTTAGTAAGAGTCTCCAGCTGTTGAGTTAGAATTTTATTTTGTGCTAGCAAGGCATCATGTGTCTGTAATTGTAGAACTCCTTTCTGTTGCATAGGAGCTCCTCTTTCACTGTGGAGCTCATTATCACTAGTAGCCATATTTTCAATAATTTCTGTTGCTTCCTCTGGAGTTTTCCATTTAATGTTTCCTCCTGCTAAGGCATCAAGCATCATCTTGGTTTGTGAACCAAGACCTCCAAGGAAGGTAAGGACTACTTCCACTTCATCGAATCCATGCGTGGGTGTTTTTCGTAGCAAGCTTTTGTATCTATCCCATGCATGACCCAGTGATTCTTCCATGCCCTGCCTGAATGAAGAAATCTCTTGCTTGCCTTTGTTCACCTTTGATTGTGGGAAGTATTTATTTAGAAACTTGGTTACCACTGCTTCCCACTCTGTGAAACTTCCCTCTGGAAAAGAATTTAACCAAAGCATAGCATTGCCTCCTAATGAGAAAGGAAACAAGCTAAGTTTGATCGCTTCATCTGGCACCCCATTGATTTTCACTGTGTTGCAGATCTCATTAAATGTAGTGAGGTGCTCATATGGGCTTTCATGAGATAACCCATTGAATTGATTGCTCTTCACCAGTTGGATCAATGCTGGTTTGACCTCTATGTTAGCTGCATTGACTCTAGGTCTAGCTATACTGTTAAAGTGCTGAGGTCCAGCTGTATTGGTGTAATCAGCAAGAGTTCTTCTGATATTATTGTTCTCCATATTTTCTATGCTATGGTCAGAACCTTGTGGTGATGGTTGCAACAGAGTTTCCGGAGGAGGGAAAAGTTCTCTAGATGTTCGGATTCTTCTCCTCCGTCTACTCTCGTCTAAACCTTCAAGAAGAGGTTCTGCAGTTATCTTGCTCCTAGTTCGAATTGCCTCCTGCATACACAAGAACACAAAACCCTAGAATATTTGGTTAGCACAAAAAGATATCGGAGAAGATATAAGATTCAGAGAATAAAATAAAATAAAATAAAATAAAATAAAAATAGAAAAAATAAAAACAGAAAAATAAAAACAGAAATTCAAAATTAAAGTCAAAGATAATCAATAATCACACAAATTAACCAGTTAAACCACGAGTCCCCGGCAACGGCGCCAAAAACTTGATGACAAATTTATGAACACCGAAATACGGCTCCACAAACTTGTTGAACAATCGGCAAGTATGACCGAATCGTTTCAAGTAATAAACTCGGTAAGACCAAGTATCGTTCTCCTAAAGGACTCACGGCCTAGTTTAGTTATGTGATTCGTTGATTAGCTAAGACTTAAGAACAAAATAATTGGATTTTACTATGCAAAAGACGAAAATAAACATGTATGCATGAGTTTGATCAATGGCTAAAACAAAATACAAACACTTTCAATGGAATATATGGATGAGTATGTTGTTGGGGTTTATCAATTTCATCTTATCCACTCTCATATATTTTAGGAATTCAACATTCAATTCATCATTGTTAATGCCACTCTCTCAATTACCTTGTCAAGAAGGCCTATCCCTAATTACGAGTTCATACAATTCCTAGCATTCCTAATAATTAGTTCTTTTAGCACAGGAGCTTAACGACAACCAATATACTATTGGGAGAAATTCCCCGGATCTAGACTTCCCCGTACGTTCCCGTATCGACAAAACCAATAATCATGCATTGAATGAGTTAAACAAAGCAAGCATTGAGAAAAGAGGAAAAACCCTAACTAATGATGAAAGAAAGCATAGGTCTTAAATATAAGATATAAGCACAAATTCCATATATGAGAGTTTCACAAGTCTACATTGATTCCCCAACAACAATACAAGGTTTAGTTCACCATATTCATGGTGAAACTAGATGAACAATAATGAAAGAATGAAAGATAAAACCCTAAAAAGGTGAAGAGGTAGCCTGAGCATCCAAGATCCTCCTTCAAAGGGGTGGAAGAGAGAGTGTTTGCTTCGTTTCTGCCAAAGATACAAACCCTAGGACGTCCTAAAGCTTATATACTATTCTAAAATTACAGAAAATTTAGGCCCAAGCCCATAAGTGTGCCGCTCAGCGGTAAAGTGCCGCTCAGCGGTAAGTGCGTGAGTTGGTTTCTTCCCCTCAGCGGCCATTTTGCCCCTCAGCGGATCCAACGCGAGCTTCTGAGTGCCGCTCAGCGGTTTAAATGGTCCAAAACAGATAAAAACCAACCTGGAAATGCAAGGCGCAGAGGGAACTCTCACAGGTTCGCGTAACTCCTCACGGGTTTGCGTTTTGGAATATATATCCTTCTTTTAAAAGTCTTTTGAACGTCCGTTCTGGAGGGGGCGGACGTCTATAATATTGTAGACGTCCAGCCCCCTCCAGAACAGACGTTCAAAAGGCTGAAGCAATCAACTCTTCAACTCCCCCCGTCAGCCTTTTGAACGTCCGTTCTGGAGGGGGCCGGACGTCTACAATATTATAGACGTCCGTCCCCCTCCATAACGGACGTTCAAGAGGCTGACAGGATAGTTGGACCTGTCAGCCTCTTGAACGTCTGTTCTGGAGGGGGACGGACGTCTATAATATTATAGACGTCCAGCCCCCACTAACGGACGTTCAAAAGGCTGAAGCAATCAACTCTTCAACTCTCCTGTCAGCCTCTTGAACGTCCGTTCTAGAGGGGGCCGGACGTCTACATTATCATAGACATCCGTCCCCCTCCAGAACGGACGTTCAAGAGGCTGACAGGGTAGTTGAACCTGTCAGCCTCTTGAACGTCCGTTTTGGAGAGGGACGGACGTCTATAATATTATAGACGTCCAGCCCCCTCTAACGAACGTTCAAAAGGCTGAAGCAATCAACTCTTCAACTCTCCTGTCAGCCTCTTGAACATCCGTTCTGGAGGGGGCCGGACGTCTACATTATTATAGACGTCCGTCCCCCTCTAGAATGGACGTTCAAGAGGCTGACAAGGTAGTTGAACCTGTTGACGGACGTCTATAATATTATAGACGTCCAGCCCCCTCTAACGGACGTTCAAAAGGCTGAAGCAATCAACTCTTCAACTCTCCCGTCAGCCTTTTGAACGTCCGTTAGAGGGGACCGGACGTCTATAATATTGTAGACGTCCAGCTCCCTCCAGAACAGACGTTCAAAAGGCTGACAGGTGGAGTTGAAGAGTTGATTGCTTCAGCCTTTTAAACGCCCGTTCTGGAGGGGGCCGGACGTCTACAATATTATAGACGTCCGGCCCCCTCCAGAACGGACGTTCTAAAGGCTGAAGCAATCAACTCATCAACTCTCCCGTCAGCCTTTTGAATGTCCGTTAGAGGGAGCCAGACGTCTACAATATTATAGACGTCCGGCCCCCTCCAGACCGGACGTCTCCACACTCAATTATTTACATTTATGCCACCGGTCAATTATTTACGTTGGGGTTTTGGTGGACTGATGTCTAATGGGTGACGTTAAAGGCCAATTCTGCACTAGTGTGATAGTAAAAACCATTTAACCATATGAAAGTTCCTAAATTAAATCAAAGTAGATTCTCAATTAAACCTAGAAACCCTAGAACTCATATAATCAATATGCATGTAGATTCAAACACATTATGATGCAAAAATTTTTGCTTTTAATTTGATAGAGAGATGAAAGGCATAGAGAGAGAACAACTTAAATCAATAATCAAAATAAACAATTGCATTAACTCAATCTAACCTCAGAATCCATAATGGAATTAGAGCAGAATAGCCCTAGATGCTTAGCTCTCCATGAATGGAGTTGAATACAAGATGAAATAAGAGAGAAAGAAGTGGTGAATGAATGAATCAAGTAAGTCCTTGGGTCTCTTTATATAGGGCTTGATTGGGCTTGGACTCTGAGTATTCAGTTGACAAAATCTTTTATCGTATATCTTCCAAATAACTAAAAGATTTAGATAATTATAACATTATTTGGAAGATATTTTCTGTTGATATTCCCAAATTAAATTAATTCAACAACTGAATTTTATCTTTTAGCTTTTTCTGACTTTCCAAAATTGCACAAATACCTTGAAATTGTCTCTATGTGCCCTTTAGCCCCTTCTGAATTTCTGAAATTGCAAGAAAGCCCCTCAGTTGACCACCCTTGACCAGATTCAAACAGCATTGACATGTTTTGACCAGAGAGGCGTGCCCAATGAGGGACTGACACGTGTCAGCCCCTTTCCCACCCAAAATTAATGTGTTAGATGGGGGAAAGCTCCTGTGCCGCCGCGAGAACGCGTTGTTCTCTACGCTTGCGCCTTCGCGATGGTGATGATGCTTCTGTCTCTAGGTTTTCTGAATGCAGGTGCCTGTTGATGATGGGGAGCGGCGGTTTCGCAGTTTCAGATCCGGTGATGGTGGATGGAGGTTGGCATTGATGGAGACGCGATTGGGTTCCGAGAATGGAGAAGATGAAGATGGTCGTTCTTGCGGCAGCTTTGGGTGTGCGCGAGGATGATGGATCTAGTTAGGGTTCTTGCAGGTTTCGAATTTGAAGGCGAGCGTTGGTGAAGGAGATGACGGCCATGCAAGGAGGTTCTCTCGATGGTGGTGTTTCGCGAATGGAGGAGGAGCTCGGTTGCGTCAATGGCTGCCTCTGGTTCTCTGTGTTTACTTTGCAGGTAGTGGAAGAAGGTGGTTGATGGTGGCCATTGGCGGCGCAGTTCCTGTGCGACGGCGGCTGACGGCGAGACTCTGTGGTGGCCTGTAGTGGCGCGGTGGCAAGGATGGAGGAGAATGCTTCGCGATTTGACGAAGGCGGAGAACTCGCGTCTGGTCTCGCGATGGCGGCAGCTTCACGGCGGCATGGTGCGGCGAAGGCTGTGCAGCATGGTTGCAGATGGTGTGGTGGCACGGTTGAGATGGCGGCTAACGAAGGTTGGGTTGCGCGAGAATGATGGTGGCTGTCCGGTGACGGAGCGGCGCGGCGGCGCTAGGGTTTTAGTGGGTGGAAGATGATGCTCATGTGTTAGGGCTGAGGTGGCGTGTTCTGACTGGTTCACTAGTGAGTGCAAGGATCAGTGATGTGGCATCATCTAAGTGGTTCAATCTGTTAGTGGTGGACTGCCACGTGGCATGATCTGGTGAAGTTTGGCTTAGGAGGGGTATGGGTAGGGAAATTTAGGAGGTGTATTTAGAATAGGGTTACTGTTTGGCTTAGTATTAGACCTGGTTGTTTGGTCTGTTTCAGAAATAGGAGTGTATGTAGGGAAATTGGGAGGTGCAAAGGTAAAAGTTGCCTGTTTGGCCCATCTGTACATTATTTTCCAAATAAAACCTGATTTTGGGCCTTGAATTGCCATTTGGACCAATAGAACTTACAATTTCAGCTACACAAATAAACGTAAGAACATCCAAGAATTTATTCGCTAAAACTCACTTTTTACGTCTCTTTAATTCCCAAACCCAACAATTCCAATCACCACAAATCCTCTTTAAATCAATCATTCAAGCACATGAATTTCATCAAAAATTTAATTTTAAAGCATAAATGTGGGCATAAATATGCACTCATCAACAAGGCTACACATGCTTGTTTTTTAGTGCCAAGACACCCAAGAGCAACCTAAAAAATGGCATGTACCATTAGTACTTTTCCTATCTATTTTGCAGCCCCCATAATCAGCATCAGAATAACCTAGTAAACTAGGTGTTTCATCAGAAGGATACCAAAGTCCAAAAGAGGTAGTTCCTTTAAGGTATTTTAAAATCCTTTCAACAGTAGTTAAATGGGACTCCTTAGGATTACCTTGGTACCTAGCACACACACAAACACTTTGCATAATGTCTTATCTACTCGCAGTAAGATATAACAATGATCTTATCATACCTCTAAACATTATTTGATTTACTTCTTCTCTAAATTCATCCTAATCTAACTAACAAGAAGTTGTCATAGGGTTGTTGGCTTCTTTACACGTATCTATTCCAAATTTCTTAAGTACTTCTCTACAATATTTCGTTTGGGAAACAAAGGTTCCCCCTTCCATTTGTTTTATTTGTAGTCCTAAGAAAAAGTTTAATTCACCCATCATAGACATCTCAAACTCACCTTGCATTATATTTGTAAATCCCTCACATAACGAATCATCAATAGATCCGAAAATTGTATCATCAACATACTTGAACAAGCAAAATATGTTTTCCTACTTTCTTAATAAATAAGGTTGAATAAACCTTGCCTCTAAAAAGATCATTTTCAATCAAGAAGGTACTAAGTCTTTCATACCAAGACCTAGGTACCTGTTTAAGGCCATACAAAGCCTTTTTCAGTTTATAAAAATGATTAGGAAATCTAAAATCCTCAAATCCAGGAGGTTGACTAACATATAGTTCTTCTTTTACAAAACCATTCAAAATGCACTTTTTACATCCATTTGAGATAGTTTAAATTTCATCAATAATGCATAAGCAAGTAAAAGTCTAATTGCTTCTAACCTGGCTACCGAAGCATAAGTCTCGTCATAGTCTATACCTTCCTCTTGGCAGTAGCCCTTTGCAACTACCCTTGCTTTGTTCTTTGTGATGTTTCCATCTTCATCTAGCTTGTTTCTGAATACCCACTTAGTGTCAATGACTTGATAATCCTCTTTTCTAGGAATGAGTTCCCAAACGTCATTCCTTTCAAATTGATTTAGCTCTTCTTGCATTGCAATGCACCATTTATCATCTTGAAGAGCTTCTTTTATATTTTTAGGTTCTATCTAAGACAAAAAAGTAACAGTTAGACAAAAATTATTTAGGTTCTATCATGAGGTTGGATCGAATTACGACAGCTCTAAAATAAAAGGCTTATAGTTTTTTTTTTGGTTTGTCAACTGGTGGGGCCCACCGTGACATGGATTTTAGACCAATGGATGTTAGATTTCAAGCAATCTATTAATCGCAGGAGAGAGAGAAATAATGCAATTCTTTCTTGATTTATTTTTCATAGGGGTACTTGTTTAGCAAACTACATTTTTTGTTGAGAAGAGAGAGAAGTGTTTTATTATTTTTTTGTGCATTGGGTACGTGAAAGAAGGGGTTAGGACATAGAAAAGTGCTTTTATAAGTCTTTTTCTGCATGCAACGTGAATTGGAGTTCTATGCTTCCAGAGAACTTCTTCTCATTCTTTAGTTAAATTGTACCCTTCAAAAACCTAGTTTTCTTTGTTAACCTTAAATGGCAGGGTAATTTTAGGAATGGGAAAAATGTTAAGAAAGTGGTTTGGTAATGATGACTCTTTCGGTCGTGTGATGCGGGAAAGAGATTTTCTTTGGCCGTGTGATGCGAGAAGATGATGGTTTGGTAATGATTACTCTTTCGGCTGTATGATGCGGGAAAGAAATTCTCTTCGGCCGTGTGATGCGGGAAGAGGATGGTTGAGCAATGATGACTCTTTGGCCGTGTGATGTGGGAAGAGGATGGTTTAGTAGTGGTGAATCTTCGGTCGTGAGATGCGGAAAGAGGATGTCGTGTGACTCGTAATGAATTGGTTGTGGTGATTAGGTGGTGTGGTAGTGTAGAGGAAATAGACCATTGAGTTGTGATGTTAATGTTGTGATGTTAATGTTATGATGTTAATGTTGTGGTGATATACGTTTATGATTTGATTATTATTGTAGTTAATATGATTATTGTATATTGTGTGATATGATAATTGTATTTGCTCACCCTGAAATCTTGTGGTTGTGGTTATCACCTACGATTATCGTACTTGTACGGGAGTAGATGATTTGCAGATAAGATCAGATCTGAGTAGCTGACGAGAGTTGGGATGTTATGTTCGGGGTTTATTATTTATTTTCTATTATGTAAAACTTTTCTGATTTGGTATTTTTATGTAAAAGTGATATTCTAAGATTTTCAGACAACATTTGTGGTTTTGTTTTGCTTCCACATTTTTAATCGAATATAGTTTATTATCTTTCATAAATTTTTTTATGAAAATATTATGTTTCGAAAAAAAAATTACACCGTAACATCTCAAAAATCGGGATGTTACACTTAAGTTGTCTGATGATCTTAATTGATTAACCCATCATTGTAATCGATTAAGTCATGCAGATATGCTTGGTGCATGTTGTTTTTCCATTTCAAAACTCATATTATGCATACACAAATATAATCACATTTCAAACACAGTAGTATGCAACAATCAACATAATATGTTCACAGTTATGCTTGTATAAATCTCACAGTAATCATATAAGCATATAACACATATAACACAGTACATATACATGTGTTTTTATTAACTATGTGTTGTCATAATCAAAAACAGATATCACAAACATTGTGGGTTCACCTAATCTTGTGCTCCCCCTATCAACAATAATGAGAAAAGTCTAATCGATTATATTATTTATGTAATCGGTTAAAACTCGTGAATCATGTTTTCACACAAATTTCACACCAATCAAGAACAAATCAATGCACACATCAAGATGAATGTTACATTGAATGAATGATGCATGATTTGATCAAATTGAATTGTGTTACCACTTGTAGAACTCAAGAAGTATGTGATTTATCCTTTAATCTTTCCTTGAGTTCTTGCCTCTAGTTTCCTTCATTTACCTGCAAAACAATCATAAGATTTTGGGGTCTTTGCTATTAGTGGTTTGAGTTGCTTTCTTGGGAATCCACTTGTACTTTCCCTTAGGTATACCAACTTTCTTATAATAACATGATTTTGATATATGACCAATAGTGTTGCACTAAAAGCAAGTAACAGAAGAATGTTTGCTTAATTCAGAAAACTTCTTTGAGTTTATTCGTTCACTTTTTGTAAAATAGCCTGTGCCTTTTTTATTATTAACCCTTCTTGGGGATCCTAGCACAACTTCAACATTTGATCTTCCTAAAGTAAATTTAGCTAAGGTATTGGATGAGTATTCAATTTTCTCTAGGTGTATTGGACAATCAGTGTAGTCTTGAACAATAGTTTTTACTTCAGCTTTAACAATCTTCACAGATTGACACTAATGCAGTCAAGGGAAACGACAGCGGTTATTTTCGCTGATAGGCAACGATTCCTGAACCGAGGCATATACAGGCGAGGCAAAAAGTCTACCCTTTTTTGCATCGGTTGTGAACCGATGCAAAAAGGGGTAGGATTTTGTCTCGATTCACAGGTAACCGATGTAGTAGGGTATTTGCTTTTTTTATTTTATTTTTTTCAAAGGACTTTTCGCCTCGGTTCCTACTGAACCGAGGTAATATACCCCCAATACAAACTACATTAAGATCATGGAGCATTTTTTGCTTGCATATCTCTCAATTGCAGCACACTCCGAAAGTCGATTCAACATCTTCTTTCAATTCGAGGACACTCATTAACCTCACACTCAATGAGTCACCTAATCACTATATTATAAAATTTAAACATGCTCATTTCAATCATCAATTTAAGAGCCAAATTGAAACACGATGTCTTCTTAGTGTCAACTGAAGCAAAAGATATAAAATAATAAAACTCAAAATTTACAAGACAAACATGAAGAGGACAATGTTATATCATCATCTGTTGTTGCTGATAGAACAAACTTGATCCATGAAAGGTTCCTCAGCCTTGTATATACATTCTCCCTATTCATCTTTCACAGCAACCATGACCAAAACAAAGAGTAATGGATAGCTTATTTTTGTGAGCACCCAATTCACTACCAACTGGGACATTAAACACACGTTATGTTCATATACTTGCCACGCAACAACAATCCTTGTACTCTGTATTCCTTCAAATAAACCATTGTACCTGTTACATATTTACATAACTCATTCACTACGTCTTTTCATTCACCAAGTACTAGAAACTAAGGCACATAAAAGAATTAAGCACTATTTGATGATGATTTTTTTGTTCAAGAAGATCTATTAAGAAAATATTATATATATATATATATGACTTTTTTATTTTTAATGAGTACTTTGAAGAAAACCCATCAGTTGATAATCTGATGCAGAATCTCTGCTTAATAATTTGACTACAATAGTGTATTGATAACGGTTTAAAATACTGTTATCTGTGATGTAATTTTGATACTAAATGCAACCTTTTTTACTTAGAAACTTGCTTTAACTCATGTTTTTGCTTTAGTTTTGTGAATAATTGAGTTGAGGTTATACTTGATGATTTTATCACTAAATTCCCTTGATTTTGTAGGCTATTGGAATGATTTGAAGGAAGAGTTAAAGTACCAAATAGTTGGAATGCAAAAAAGTCAACTAGAGTGCAGAAAAGTCAAACAGTGCAGAAAAGTCAACCAGAGTGTAGAAAAGTCAACCCTGCAAGGCTTGGGCGTCCTGTTTGGAGGCTTGGGCGCCAGAAATCAACGTCCACCGCCCGGGCGCCCTAAAAGGGGTGCTCGAGCATCGTGCGTCGTGGATTAGGCCCAGTTTTTGCTCTGTTTCGACTCTTTTGGACCGAGCCCTTTTTCTACTCTTTTCTGACTCTATTTAAAAGATGGTTTAATACCTATTTTGGTCCCTCGGTTTTGTAGGGTTTGTTCAAAGTTGTCCTCCTTTTTTTCAGAAGTTCACTAACATCCTATCTTTTGCAAAAGCGGTTCACGTTAGTCCTTTTTGCTTACGGCATTAAAAAGGTTAACGGCAGAGTTGCCCAGCTGGCAAAAAGTTGATGACGTGTTCACTTATTATTGACGTGGCACTGACACGTAATTTGAGGTGTTAATTACGTTTAGGATTAAATGATGTGGAAAATGTAAAACAGAGCGTTAAAATTAGGGCGTGAAATTTAGGGATTAAAGACGTGAAAGTACCTTTAGAATAAAACCAATTGGTGAATTGGAGCGATTTGGGGTTCAACAATCTGCTTTCAATTTGTATTGAGATTGAGTTCATGGTTTGTTCAACATCGTGGTTCGTTCAACAGCATGGTTTGTTCGAAGAGATGGGGCAAAGGATATTCACATTCCTCACATGGTGGAGTGATGCTGCAATTTGGGTTTTTGCATACTAGGAGTTTCCTGATTTGGGATTCTAGGGATTTTTGTGCAGATTGTGTGGTTGAGGTTGAAGAAAGAGGAAATTGAGGCTGAACGAAGGTTTCTCTCATGCTTTCAGATCGCAAGGAAAAGGGAATTCACGATGACGGTGGAAATGACGAAAAATGAGAAAAAGGTGTCTTGAAGAAGTTTCATCTTCAAAAACAAAAAATAGTATGGTAGAGAACTCAGGCAAAAAATTTGACACTGAAATTGATAGAGAGAAGAGGGAGATTACAACTGAGTTTTGAATTGCAGTAGTACTACTTATGCAAATGTAAATTTAGTTACTTGTTAGCCTTTGACCAGACACCAACTATTCTTATTTTCATTTCACAACTATTCTCCTAATGTTTAATGTTTAATCAGAGCTAGATAATACCGATTTGGAAATTTGTAAATGAAAATTTGATCACATTAAGGAACATATTAACAGAGCACATAACAACCTATTGCAAATTTCAGCCCTTCTAACAAATAGGTTCAAGACTAATAATGTAATCGATCAAGTTTGGCATCTTAGAAAATAATCACTTATATTTTTCCAGCTTCCAAAAATAGGTTTTTTTGAGTGTCCAACAGATAGTTAACTCACCTTGTAGGCCTTCTCTTCGACTCCCTTATAATAGGCCTTGATCATAACTTTTGCACTCTCCACTCCTTCACATAGTGCTTTTTCACAATTTCCTGCTACATTTCTACCTACGGACAACAATCCTTCTTTTAATTAAATAATCGTTATGGACATAATGCATAGTTTCATTGGCGTCATGGAGTTTGAAAAATGCATAGTTTCCACCAAGTCATTAAATATTTACATAATGCTCTCTACATTTTACTTCTGTCCTCCCAAAGAAACATTAAAAAGGTTATTTTGAACTCAGATACTGCATGCACATTAGTTGTTTCACTGGTGTAATGCAGGAAACTTTAAAATGTCAATGAAAGAATTTTAGCAGATCTTATGGAAATATTGTTTTCTGTTTTTTCTTTCAATTAAAGAAAGAAGCCATGTCTCATCATACACTTTTATGATGCAAAATTTTGGTAATTTAAGTGGCCTAAGTCTTTAAAAAAATTACTTAGAAATATGAGATCATGGTTCATAGTTTTAGGGGTTGTTTTAAGTTTTTAGTTGTTTGTTCCAGCAGTAAAAAGTATGGGTATTACAACCATTAAGAAAGTGAATAAATTATTGAAAGTGGGTGTATGGTAGGAGACTTGGTTAATGATGTTTCTAGATAGGAAAAGTTTAGAAATTAACATGGAGTGGCTGAATGTAATTTGATAGATGGAATGCATGGAAAGAACCATAGCTTAAGCCATGGAGAATGAGTTTAGTTTGATTACAGGATAAACCAAGGATGTTAGGCCATAAGGTAATGGATACTTTTGAAAACTAAGAAAAATGGTATGACCATGTGCTTACAGAGAAAATTAGTTATGTGCGAAAGCTATTTGATGTGGGGGCTGCTTTAGCATACTTGGGTTGGTAGATAAAGAAGCATTGTTTGTAGTGACGATTTCAATTATGATGAGGTGATTGAAAATACACGCTATTATTGTTTTACTTTTCTTACAAACAAATGTTGAATAATAATGACAAAAGGCTTGTGTTTTTCTCTGTAAGTCCTTATACCTTATTAGTTTGGTGCCTAAATATTAGATTTTTTCATATTCTTACTCCGTAAAACAAGAAAAGAAAGAGGGCGGGATAATTGAATAGTGTCGTTTCTTTCTTCTTCTTCTTTTTTTACTATGTTCTTCACATGGTTTGCACACCTACCACTACAGAGAGCATTGAATAGGAGAGGAACCAACCTAACTTACAAACTTTACACACCCTAATAACTACACAAACCTGCTCCGTAACGCCTTTGATGGGAGCGGCTGGGAGCGGCTGGGAGCGGCGGGAATCAAAACAACGCCTTCGACATTGACCATGGATTCAAGGTTGAGCGCGGAGGCGAACTTCACTGTTTACGGGTTCACCGTATTGAGCTGCGCTTGTACCAGACATTGAATATTTCCACGTCATTTACTTTTATTCTCAAAATGTACACCTCAAATTATGTGGCAGTGCCACGTCAATAATAAGTGAACAGGTCATCAACTTTTTGCCAACTGGACAGCTATGCAATTAGCCTTTTTAACGCCGTAAGCAAAAAGGACTAACGTGAACCGTTTTTGCAAAATATAGGATGTTAGTGAACTTTTGAAAAAAAGGAGGACAACTTTGAACACACCCTACAAACCGAGGGACCAAAATAGGTATTAAACCTTAAAAGATCCCAGCACTCTAGGTTTGGTATCTCTGGCTGGAGCAACACAACAAAACCCTCTTACACTCTTTAAAGGCGGATCTGGAGGTGGGAGCTTCCTCTTTTACTCTTAGGGTTTCACTATCTCATGTTTTTCCATTATTCATATAGTTTCTCCATGTCTATGGGGCACTAAACTCTATTTGTTGTTGGGGAATGATGTAACCTTGTGAACTCTCATGTATTTGAATTTATTCTTAATTTATATGCTTTTTCATTAATTATTAGGGAATTCATCTGTTTCAATGCTTGCTCTATTTAACTCATTTAGTAGCATGATTTATGAATTGCATGAGTGCCGGGAGGTTCCTTACAATTCAGGTTCTTGTTGAATTCTCCCAAGGGCAATATTTCTTAGGGATGAGGGTATGAGTACTTGGTCGTCTTAAGCTCTTGATCTTCAGATTTAATTTTCTAGGAACGCTAGGAATTGCACGAACTAGGAATTAAGGCAGGCTTATTGCGCCGAGGGATCGGGTTCTAAGTAATTTAGTGAGTGACGTTAATATTAATGTAAAAAGAAGAATTCTTTTATACATGAGAGTAAACTTGCTGAAATCAAACCCTAACAACATACTCAACTCATTTTATAAACAACCTCTGTTCATCTTTGTGTTGCTCTAGTATTGATCAATTTGCATTAATATTTAATTTTATGTCTTTGCATTTGAAACCAACAATCTCGTTTCATTTAAGTCTTAATTAATTGATTTATCACACAATTGTTTAGTGCCGAGAGTCTTAAGGGATACGATACTTGGTCTTACCATTTTATATTACTTGTGCGATTCGGTACACTTGTCGATCCATTAACAAGTTTTTGGTTTTGTTTCTGGAGATCAAAAATATTGTTAACATGTATATTAATGATGATAGTCAATCTATGAACCGTAGCTCCTAGAGTTTATTTAAGTGTCAAACAAAGTTCTAGAAAGCATATTTGGTAACTCTATAATTGCATTGGTTATTATGAAACACTATTATCGGATATGTGAATGTTCAGTTATCAGAAGATATGGATTGCACTAAAATACTCTTGTATTAAACAATGTTAATAACTTTATTAACACAATTCACAATAATATTTCATGGGAATTATGTATTAATCTACCCGCAGACACTACTATAATTAGTCTGGATTAATTTACCTGCTAAGGATCTCAGAATCATCAGCTAGGGCTCCCATAACCCTACCAAGCTCTAGAACATGGCATCTAGCAATCCAAAACTAAAGTACAAGACAAAAGGTCCAGAAAATCCTGAGTACCTAAAATCCAACTTTTATGGCAAAACATTGGAGTTGTACCTAAGCTGATTAGAAAGTGCACCACCCCAATTGCAGTCCCAAGAACACCAACCACCACAACTCCCAGCAACCCCCTCACCCTTCTCCTCTTAAAGCTGAAATCCAGGAGATAACCAATCCCAACAGAACCGAGCATCTGAGCCCCCCAATAGAACACACTGTTGAACCCTTTAGTCCTCAAATTAAACATGCCTCATTCACATCATTGAACTGGTAAGGGTAAAAGAAGTTGTTGGACCATGTTGCGGGAACCATAAGAAGCACCTTCTAATTGGAAAACAACTTGCGAATTTCAACACACTTGGTGGACTGATGACAAATTTATGAACACCGAAATACGGCGCCACAAACTTGTTGAACAATCGGCAAGTATGACCGAATCGTTTCAAGTAATAAACTCGGTAAGACCAAGTATCGTTCTCCCAAAGGACTCACGGCCTAGTTTAGTTATGTGATTCGTTGATTAGCTAAGACTTAAGAACAAAATAATTGGATTTTACTATGCAAAAGACGAAAATAAACATGTATGCATGAGGTTGATCAATGGCTAAAACAAAATACAAACACTTTCAATGGAGTCTATGGATGAGTATGTTGTTGGGGTTTATCAATTTCATCTTATCCACTCTCATATATTTTAGGAATTCAACATTCAATTCATCATTGTTAATGCCACTCTCTAAATTACCTTGTCAAGAAGGCCTATCCCTAATTACGAGTTCATACAATTCCTAGCATTCCTAATAATTAGTTCTTTTAGCACAAGAGCTTAACGACAACCAATATACTATTGGGAGAAATTCCCCGGATCTAGACTTCCCCGTACGTTCCCGTATCGACAAAACCAATAATCATGCATTGAATGAGTTAAACAAAGCAAGCATTGAGCAAAGAGGAAAAACCCTAACTATTGATGAAAGAAAGCATAGGTCTTAAATATAAGATATAAGCACAAATTCCATATATGAGAGTTTCACAAGACTACATTGATTCCCCAACAACAATACAAGGTTTAGTTCACCATATTCATGGTGAAACTAGATGAACAATAATGAAAGAATGAAAGATAAAACCCTAAAAAGGTGAAGAGGTAGCCTGAGCATCCAAGATCCTCCTTGAAAGGGGTGGAAGAGAGAGTGTTTGCTTCGTTTCTATCAAAGATACAAACCCTAGGACGTCCTAAAGCTTATATACTATTCTAAAATTACAGAAAATTTAGGCCCAAGCCCATAAGTGTGCCGCTCAGCGGTAAAGTGCCGCTCAGCGGTAAGTGCGTGAGTTGGTTTCTTCCCCTCAGCGGATCCAACGCGAGCTTCTGAGTGCTACTCAGTGGTAAACTGCCGCTCAGTGGTAAACTGCCGCTGAGCGGCAGTTGTGACTTCTCCTTTTGCACTTTTTGATGTCTTTTCTGATTCCATCTCTCTCCTTCTTCACTTCTTTCACCAAATTCACCTTAAAACCTGCACAAAAACACTGAAATCAAGCATAAACCTGTCCAGCTCTCTTATTTCCTAAAATATGAATAAAAGCATGATTTCAAGCTAGTTTCTAAGTATAAAGGTTGCTTTTAGTATCAATTTTAAGCATGAAAATAACAGTTTTTCAACTGTTATCACAACCCCAAACTTAGAACTTTGCTTGTCCTCAAGCAAACAAGATGTAACTCAATCTTCAACCAATTCATATGATGGTTCACTCATTCAAAAATCTTCTTTTCAAGTTAAGTAAAAACTTCAATCAAACTTATGACCAAGATTTCAATCAAGATGTGCACATTCTTTAGTGTTCACAAAGTCATTTAAATTCCAACAAATGCTATTTTTCATGAATGATCAATCAATTAAGCATGGATGTTCATGTGCTCATGGAATACTTCCTCACTAGCTAAAGTGTTTCACTCACACACAAGTGTATAAGAGGTAATCACTCATTCACTCCACTATCACAATGTCACATGAATCAACTTTGCCTTTCATTTAACCACAATCAAAAACATTCACAAGCATACATCATCACAAGGACTTTTCAATGGCTTATAACGTGGCTGAGCTAACAAGAAAATTGGTTTTTCTGGATCACAAAATCCTTGAGTTAAGAGAATCATAACAACACAATTATTCTTATTTTTCCCAACTTGCCTTTGCATTGAGCTTTGCCTTTTCTTTTCTTTTCTTTCTCTTTTTCTTTTCTTTTCACATTCTTCTTTCTTAGCTCTTAGCTAAATGCTTTTCTTTTTTTTTTCATGCTTTCCCAACAACCCCAAACTTGAACATTTAACAATACCACACAAGATTTTCTACTTAACTCAAGGTAAAGCTTTTCAACAAGGGTTTTCAATTTATGTTCAAGGCTAAGGGTTCAAAGGATAGAACAGATAGTGTTCTCTTTTAGTGGGCTAATTTCATGAATTTGGCCAATAAAAAGGGTTCCAACAAACGGCCTTGATCATATGATGCAAAACAAGCAAATGATTCAATCATAGAAAACCTGGGCAAAATCATTCATGTTTCCAAAGTAATAACATTCAATCAATAAAAACTCTGGAGCTCAAAACCTCACATATAAGCTCATTCACATTTGACATACACATCCTGCTTAATCTCACAATCACAATCATAATATCCTGCATTTGTTCACAAAGCTTGTGAATCACCTGTATAAGCATTTAATGTGCACATCTATCTCAACATCAATGAATCAATAATCATCATCAAGCATTACTTATCACACAATCACAGTCAATAGCAAACCATCATAACAAACCAGGTTTCCAATAGAGTACATAAACCTTAATCTAAAACAAAAGTAAATAAGTTCAGAACACTTAAACCAACAAAAGCATAAGTTGAAGATAGCATTCATCAGTAAATGCTATCTCAGCTCCTCATCAATCTGAGTTGTCCTCTGTATCTTCCTCTTCTTCCTCATCTTCATCATCTTCAAATGCATCATCATCATCAGCTTCATCTTCTTCTATCTCCCTATCTGAAGCTTCAGCTGCTTCAGCTCCTCCTCCTTGCACTGGCTCCTCTGGCCATGCTACCACATTATGGAATTCATCCATAGTCCACCTGTGAGCTGGAGGTGTATCATACATCCCCACAATCATCTCAGCAGTAGCCACCTGCCCTCTATGAATGGACTGTAACTGAGCACCTATAAGAGACATGTACATGTCCCTCATCTGGAACGGTTCTGCTTCATGTGTCTCAGCAGATGTCTGGTTCTGTGCTTGCCCTCTCTCTGCGAGCATGGCGTGGTGGAACTGGCTGAGCTGCCTCCTCACCTCCATAGTACTATCTGTAATAGGCTTCATCAATGGCTTTTCTTGGCCTTTCAAATGGTGGAGCAGAAGTGTCCACCCTAGCTATCTTACAAAGGTGAGTGATTAAGGAAGGATGTCCTAGGGGTGCTTTGTTATTTGAGGTATTGGCACACACACTAATCTCATCAGCTATCACCTGCCCAATATTAACATTTAAGTTCCTGATAGCACAGTAGATGAAGAGTGCCCTGTTGAGAGTAATATCTGACACATGTGAACATGGCTGAATGTTAGCATGAGAAAATGCCATCCAATACTTTGCAAGAGGAGTCAAATCAGTCCTCCTAATGTTGACCACTGAGCCAGATCTATTCCTTTGGAAGTGTTCTCCAGGTATACAAAGTACTCTCTCCACATCCTCATAATCAGCACCTTACTCCATACAGAGAGCAAACTGGCACTGCTCACCAGCCCACACAGTATCCAGGAAGTTATTGATAGAATCAGGATCATACCTGATAGCATGGCCTCTGACATAGCCCAAATAATTCTCAGCTGGATAATCACCAATCTTCTTTGCATTGGTGTAGAATTCCTTTACCACAACTATATTTGCAGGTGCAGGATATGTGGCTAGCTTTCCCCAGTCATTCCCTAACACTTGCTCTCCAAATTGAGGAGCAAAGTTAGGTATCATTCCAACTTTTCTTTCCATGAGGAGTCTCCTGTCTTGCACCACCTTGAAGTGCTTCTCATGTTTCCGAGAAAGGAACCTACTAGAATGGGTCTGTTCTGGTTCCTTTTCCTTTCTCTTGGTTGCCATGGTTTTCAATCTTTTTCCTGAAGAGGATGCCATTCCTGTAATCAAACACAGATACAAAACCACAGAACATGATGTTAATCATTAGTAAAACACAAAATAAAACTCCTTTCGAAGCCAAGCCACCGTTGAGGGTCAGAATTTCCCTTCAGCGCTACCAGTGCCACAGTCCAGAACGCAACAAATCAAAAAAACCAAGTCTGGAAGAGTGCCGCTCAGCGGCAGTTTACCCCTGAGCGGTAGCTCTGCAGAGTTTTGAAAAATCTCTTTTAAGCTATCCTAACTCCACCCAAATGCAATTTTCAATTTTCCAGATCAAAACCATGCAGTTTAATCGGTTCAAACATCAATTATATCATCAAATCATGCATACAAAGCAAAACCCCTAAATATTCATGCTTTGACAATCACATTCAAAATCAAGAACCCTAGAATGAACAAAATGCTTTTTTACTTACTTGGGTGGAGATACTAGATGCAATGAGAATGCTTCCAAGCTAGAATGCTCTCTTCCAACCCCAAACTTTGATGGCACACTAGTGAAAAGTGAGTGGAAGAGAAATTTTCTTAAGAGGGAAGAGTAAAAAGGTGTAGAAAACCTTGGAGAAGGTATGTGGGAGTGTTTGTGCAGAGAAGAGCCAGCAAACAGAAGCTTATGCGCAGCTTAGGGTATAAAAATACCCTAATGGGCTCGGGTCCCGCTAAGGGGAAACTAAAGCCCATTCTGCTAGAGTACCGCTCAGCGGTAAGTTACCGCTCAGCGGCACTTGCGTGATGTGCTCTTCTCCTTCTTTTCTTAACCTACGTGCCTCCTAAACATGCCCCTCACTGGTTCCCTGCAATTCAATTCTCAGGTTACTTATGCACAACCCTATTATACTACTACAATGAAACAATCAAAAACAATCAATCAACTGGGTTGCCTCCCAAGTAGCGCTTGTTTAACGTCACGAGCCTGACCCAAAATCCACCAACACCCATCAGTAGGTGTTACAATCTTACCAACACCCATCAGTAGGTGTTACAAACTTACCAACACCCATCAGTAGGTGCAAAATTTTCTCACCAACACCCATCAGTAGGTGTTACAAACTTAGTATCCTTCAGTAGATACTTAACCACCTAGCATCCTTCAGTAGATGCTATATCCAACAAAGTATTTACAAAAATAATATCCACAAATTAAAAGTTACAAAACAAAATCAAAAGTTTTTAAATCACTCGGTTGCCTCCCAGCAAGCGCTCTTTTAACGTCATTAGCTTGACCCAGTAAAGTTCAAATTCCTTCTTCATAGTTGATGTTCTTGTCCCACCAACTCCTCAGCTGTTTCCTGTGCACTGTTTTGATTCTTCCAAAATGTGGAGATTCTATCTCTATCATCTCCTTCTCTTTATAGCCTTTCACAACCCACAACTTGTTTTTGATTCTCACAGGTGTACCAAGTTGGGGTCTTCCTCTATTCCAGTCATCAGGAACTTTTCCTCCTCTTCCAATTTGTTCTCCTTTGTGCACCTGAAACAACAAACAATGGTTACCTGTAACCTTGGGCTTTTCATCTTTATGGCTAGTCATGTGTGCTTCTTGAAATGCAGCTTTATAACTAGCTTCTTCCTCCTGTGTTTGCGTCTCATCTTTAAAGACATCTACGACAACTCTCTCCTCTCGGTCCTGGAGCACCACTATACCTTCGTTTACATCAATGATAGCTTTGGCCGTTTTCATAAACGGTCTTCCAAGAATAATAGGTATCTTTTCTGTCTCCATCTTCATCACCACAAAGTCTGCCAAGAACTGGAGTTTTCCAACACAAACTATGTTGTCCTCTGCAATCCCACATGGTTCCTTTGAAGATTCATCGGCCATTACTAAATTAACCTTTAGAGGTTTCATATTAACATCGCCGATTTGCTCCAGTAAAGAGTAAGGTATCAAGTTAACACTTGAACCTAAATCAAGAAGAGCTTTTTTAATCCTTTTCTTCCCTATAGTACAAGGGATAGAAAAGCCTCCTGGATCTGTTGCTTTTGGAGGGAATGGCTCCTTTTTAACAGTTTTACACTTCTTTGCTTCATCATCTCTACGTCTTTTCTTTGTTGAGACGTCTTCATCAGATTTAGTGTAAACCGTAACTTGTTGTAAAATCTGCTCCCAAGGTGCATCATTATCCACCATCTTGAATAATTTTGTGAAATCCAGTTGTTTCCCTTGATGTATTGGAAAAGGAGAAGTATTTTTGCTCTCTATTTCTCTTTTCTCTTCTGTTTCTCCTTTGTCTAACTCAACTATCTCATTTTTAGCACTCTCTACCACCTTGCATTCTTCTCTGGGGTTAACCTTAGTATTAGCCCCAAAATTTCTATTTGGCCTTTCTTCCACCTGCTTGGTGATCTACCCCACCTGAATCTCCAAATTCTTGATAGCAGCTTCAGTGCTCTTTTGGGTAGACTCAATTTTCAGTATGAAATTATTAAGAGTGTCTTCCATCCTCATGGACCTTTCATTAAGCATAGAAATCTGCTGCCATATGGTGGGTTGCTGCTGCTGCTTATTAAATTGACCAGCTTGCCCAGTTTGCCCTTGACCAATGCTTGGGTGTGGTTTCCACCCTTGATTGTAGTTCCCTTGACGGTATTGATTGGTCATGTAATTTACATCCTCCACGGCTTCTGCTGGAAAGGCACATTGACCATTGATATGGTCGCCTCCACATAATTCACACAACTGAGATTGTACCTGTGCAGCAGTTTTCAACTCTTTAGGCAATTGTGCAAGTGTTTTAGTAAGAGTCTCCAGCTGTTGAATTAGAATTTTATTTTGTGCTAGCAAGGCATCATGTGTCTGTAATTGTAGAACTCCTTTCTATTGCAAAGGAGCTCCTCTTTCACTGTGGAGCTCATTATCAGTAGTAGCCATATTTTCAATAATTTCTGTTGCTTCCTCTGGAGTTTTCCATTTAATGTTTCCTCCTGCTAAGGTATCACGCATCTTCTTGGTTTGTGAACCAAGACCTCCAAGGAAGGTAAGGACTACTTCCACTTCATCGAATCCTTGCGTGGGTGTTTTTCGTAGCAAGCTTTTGTATCTATCCCATGCATGACCCAGTGATTCTTCCATGCCCTACCTGAATGAAAAAATGTCTTGCTTGCCTTTGTTCACCTTTGATTGTGAGAAGTATTTATTTAGAAACTTGGTTACCACTGCTTCCCACTCTGTGAAACTGCCCTCTGAAAAAGAATTTAACCAAAGCTTAGCATTGCCTCCTAATGAGAAAGGAAACAAGCTAAGTTTGATCGCTTCATCTGGCACCCAATTGATTTTCACTGTGTTGCAGATCTCATTAAATGTAGTGAGGTGCTCATATGGGCTTTCATGAGATAACCCATTGAATTGATTGCTCTTCACTAGTTGGATCAATGCTGGTTTGACCTCCATGTTAGCTGCATTGACTCTAGGTCTAGCTATACTGTTAAAGTGGTGAGGTCCAGCTGTATTGGTGTAATCAGCAAGAGTTCTTCTGATATTATTGTTCTCCATATTTTTTGTGCTATGGTCAGAACCTTGTGGTGATGGTTGCAACAGAGTTTCCGGAGGAGGGAAAAGTTCTCTAGATGTTCGGATTCTTCTCCTCCGTCTACTCTCGTCTAAACCTTCAAGAAGAAGTTCTGCAGTTATCTTGCTCCTAGTTCGAATTGCCTCCTGCATACACAAGAACACAAAACCCTAGAATATTTGGTTAGCACAAAAATATATAGGAGAAGATATAAGATTCAGAGAATAAAATAAAATAAAATAAAAACAGAAAAAATAAAAACAGAAAAATAAAAACAGAAATTCAAAATTAAAGTCAAAGATAATCAATAATCACACAAATTAACCAGTTAAACCACGAGTCCCCGGCAACGGCGCCAAAAAGTTGATGACAAACTTATGAACACCGAAATACGACGCCACAAACTTGTTGAACAATCGGCAAGTATGACCGAATCGTTTCAAGTAATAAACTCGGTAAGACCAAGTATCGTTCTCCCAAAGGACTCACGGCCTAGTTTAGTTATGTGATTCGTTGATTAGCTAAGACTTAAGAACAAAATAATTGGATTTTACTATGCAAAAGACGAAAATAAACGTGTATGCATGAGGTTGATCAATGGTTAAAACAAAATACAAACACTTTCAATGGAGTATATGGATGAGTATGTTGTTGGGGTTTATCAATTTCATCTTATCCACTCTCATATATTTTAGGAATTCAACATTCAATTCATCATTGTTAATGCCTATCCCTAATTACGAGTTCATACAATTCCTAGCATTCCTAATAATTAGTTCTTTTAGCACAGGAGCTTAACGACAACCAATATACTATTGGGAGAAAACCGGATCTATACTTCCCCGTACGTTCCCGTATCGACAAAACCAATAATCATGCATTGAATGAGTTAAACAAAGCAAGCATTGAGCAAAGAGGAAAAACCCTAACTAATGATGAAAGAAAGCATAGGTCTTAAATATAAGATATAAGCACAAATTCCATATTAGAGAGTTTCACAAGACTACATTGATTCCCCAACAACAATACAAGGTTTAGTTCACCATATTCATGGTGAAACTAGATGAACAATAATGAAAGAATGAAAGATAAAACCCTAAAAAGGTGAAGAGGTAGCTTGAGCATCCAAGATCCTCCTTCAAAGGGGTGGAAGAGAGAGTGTTTGCTTCGTTTCTGCCAAATATACAAACCCTAGGACGTCCTAAAGCTTATATACTATTCTAAAATTACAGAAAATTTAGGCCCAAGCCCATAAGTGTGCCACTCAGCGGTAAGTGCGTGAGTTGGTTTCTTCCCCTCAGCGGATCCAACGCGAGCTTCTGAGTGCCGCTCAGCGGTAAACTATCGCTGAGCGGCAGTTGCGGCTTCTCCTTTTGCACTTTTTGATGTCTTTTCTGATTCCATCTCTCTCCTTCTTCACTTCTTTCACCAAATTCACCTTAAAACCTGCACAAAAACACTGAAATCAAGAAAACCTGTCCAGCTCTCTTATTTTTGAAAATATGAATAAAAGCATGATTTCAAGCTAGTTTTTAAGTATAAAGGTTGCTTTTAGTATCAATTTTAAGCATGAAAATAACAGTTTTTCAACTGTTATCATGGACACGTTGGAGTACACCCTTCTTAGAACCATCTTGGATCGTCCTCCTCCATTCGAAGATCCAAAACCCCTATTCACAAAGGCATCACCTCCAACTGTCTCCTTAACCCCTTTAGGTTTCTCCACATTCCCATCCCCCCTTCATTGGACACTGACACAGACCGAGGTTGTAGAACAAGCCTTGGATTCACCCTTTTTCTTGTTCCAGTCATTTGAATCAACGTCGCTGCTAGAGCGAAACCCAATAACCTTCCTCTCTCTCTCTTAAACCCTCCACCATTAGACGCGAATTGCCGCTCCGACGACTGATGACAAATTTATGAACACTGAAAAACGGCGCCACAAACTTGTTTAACAATCGGCAAGTGTGACCGAATCGTATCAACTAATAAAAAAAGGTAAGACCAAGGATCATTTTCCCAAAGGACTCACAGCCTAGTTTAGCTATGTGATTTGTTGATTATTTAAGACTTAAGAACAAATTGATTGTAGGTTTCAATGCAAGAGACAGTAATTAAATATGTATGCATGAATTTGATCAATGGAGAAAAACAGAATACAAACACTTCAGTGAATTAGATGGATGAGTATGTTGTTGGGGTTATCAATTTCATCTTATCCACTCTCATATATTTTCAGGAATTCATCATTCTTATCATCAATTGCTAATGTCACTCTCTAAATCACCTTGCAAGAAGGCCTATTGATGGAAACCAATTCCCAGCTGGAAACGTGTAGGAAGAGGCTCCAGACCAGAGGAAACCAATAATGAATAATGGTGCAGCGGATGGATGAAATGATGCAGTGTTTGAGGTGTTTTAATGGAGGAAAGGTGTATAGGTGAAGCCTCACAGCTCAGAGGGCCTTCCTACAGAGGAAGGAAGCTTGAGGAAAGGAGAAGAAGTAGTAATTCAAAGGTGACTTAAGAGCACAAAAGCTGGAAAACCAATTCTGCAGCATATCATTAAGCTCAAAAGTAAGTCAATACAAAGAAAAGGCCCTCTTATTTATAGGTGAAGAGGAGCCTAATTTCTGATTTTAATTCCCTCCTAAATTCAAATTATTCAGATTTATTTTGATCAAGCAAAGTCCATGCCTCATTCCAGCTCAGCCAGCAAGGTGTATGCTTCCTTCCAAATCAGCCAATTCACGTGGAAAATGCTGGTGCATGCCGTAAGCACCTCCTTTTGGGCTCCTTTGCTTGGTTCTATTGATTTAACTTCTTGGATGGTTCAATCATAGTCTCCAAGATTTATTAATTCCTACAAAACAAAGTATAAGTGCTTTAGTTAAGAGAAGAAGGATTTTTATAAGTAACCTTCCATAGAAGTAAAATGTTAGGTGATCCTTCTTCTTCTTGAATCTTCCTTGCCATTGCTCTAGTAAGAGGTCCAATGTGATTTCCTGATGGTTTTCCATCAGACCCTCCCTCTTGAAAAAGATCTGTCCTCAGATCTGCTTCATCCTGTTGATCATCTCCTATGGAAGGAATTAAATCGCAGATGTTAAAAGTAGGACTGACACCATAACTTTCAGGAAGGTCTAATATGTATGCATTATCATTTATCTTTTTGACCACCTTGAATGGACCATCTCCTCTTGGACTAAGTTTGGATTTCCTTTGAGAGGGAAATCTTTCCTTTCTCAAATGAAGCCAAACTAGGTCTCCTTTTTCAAAAACTATTTTCTTTCTCCCTTTGTTGTTGTATTCTGCATATTTTTGAGTTTGTTTTTCAATTTGGATTTTAACTTTCTCATGTAACTTCTTGATAAACTCCGCTTTAGAAGCACCTTCTTTATGAAGAAAAGAAGATGATTCTGGAAGAGGTAGTAAATCAAGAGGTGTGATAGGGTTAAAACCATAAACAACCTCAAAAGGAGAAAGATTAGTAGTCTTGTGGACTACTCTATTATAAGCAAATTCAATATGAGGTAGATGTTCATCCCAAGATTTGTTATTTCCTCTTAATATTACCCTTAATAATGTAGATAAAGATCTATTTACTACTTCAGTTTGCCCATCAGTTTGTGGGTGACATGTAGTAGAAAATAGAAGTTTAGTTCCAAGCTTTTCCCATAAAGTTTTCCAAAAATGGCTTAGAAACTTCACATCTCTATCAGACACTATAGTTTTGGGTAAGCCATGCAATATCACTATTTCTTTAAAGAAGAGTCTAGAGATATAGCTAGCATCATCTACTTTGTGGCAGGGTATAAAATGAGGCATTTTACTAAAACGATCTACTACCACAAATATAGAATCATACCCCCTTTGAGTTCTTGGCAATCCTAAGACAAAGTCCATGCTTATGTCCTCCCAAGGGGTATTAGCTATAGGAAGAGGTGTATAGAGTCCATGAGGCATAATTTTGGACTTAGCTTGTAAACAAGCTATACATTTAGAACAATGCCTTTGAACATCTATTCTCATGTGTGGCCAATAAAATTTACTTTTCAAAATGTTTAGAGTTTTATCAACTCCATGATGGCCCATGAGTCCTCCTCCATGACTCTCTTTGATAAGAAGTTTTCTAATGGATCCTTGGGGTATACAAAGTTTTCCTTTATTAAAAAGATACCCCTTAGAAAGATAGAATCCATCAAAAGGCTTCTTAAGACATGATGAATAAGTGGATGCAAATGTTTCATCAATTTCATATAACTCTTTTATGTCATCAAATCCTAGTATTTGGGATCCTAGGGTTACTAATAATGCATGTCTTCTAGATAAAGCATCCGCAACAACATTAGTACTCCCCTTTTTGTGTTTGATGACATAGGGAAATTGCTCAAGATATTCCACCCACTTTGCATGTCTTTTGTTTAGCTTTGCTTGCCCTTTAATGTACTTGAGAGATTCATGGTCAGTGTGTATGATGAATTCTCTAGTTACCAAGTAATGCTCCCAAGTTTTTAAAGCTCTAATGAGGGCATACAACTCTTTGTCATAGGTAGGATAGTTTAAGGTAGGCCCCCTAAGTTTTTCACTAAAGTAAGCTTCGGGATGTCCTCCTTGTATTAAAACAGCTCCTATTCCTACCCCAGATGCATCACATTCTAGTTCAAAGGCTTTGGAAAAATCAGGCAAAACTAGAATAGGTGCATATGTTAACTTGTGTTTCAAAGTCTCAAAAGACAACTCTTGCTTATCACCCCAAATAAAAGGCATATCTTTCTTGACTAGCTCATTTAAAGGAGCAGCTATGGTGGAGAAGTCTTTCACAAATCTTCTATAAAAACTTGCTAACCCATGAAAACTTCTCACCTCTCCTACATTTTTAGGGGTTGGCCATTCTTGTATAGCCTTGATCTTCTCTGGATCAACATGTACACCTTCTTTTCCCACTTTGAATCCAAGGAAAATCACACTTTCTTGACAAAAAGTACATTTGTCAAAGTTGGCAAAAAGATGATGTTCTCTAAGAAGAAGCAAGACTTTTCTGACATGGTTAAAATGTTCTTGAAGGCCTTGACTATAGATTAGGATATCATCAAAGTAGACCACTACAAATCTCCCTATGCATTCTCTAAGAACATGGTTCATTAACCTCATGAATGTACTTGGAGCATTGGTCAAGCCAAAGGGCATGACTAACCATTCATACAAACCAAACTTGGTCTTGAAAGCAGTTTTCCATTCATCTCCTTCATGAATTCTTATTTGATGGTATCCACTTTTAAGATCAATTTTGGTGAAGAGATTTGCTCCATGTAATTCATCCAACATGTCATCTAGCCTAGGAATGGGATGCCTATACTTGACAGTTATGTTGTTGATGGCCCTACAATCTGTACACATTCTCCAGGACCCATCCTTTTTAGGGACCAACAACACAGGCACAGCATAGGGACTTAAACTCTTTTGGATCCACCCTTTGTTCAACAAGTCATTAACTTGTTTCTCTATTTCTTTTGTTTCCATAGGGTTGGTTCTATAGGCTGGCCTATTGGGTAGGCTTGCCCCAGGCACCAAATCTATTTGATGTTCTATTCCCCTCAAAGGTGGTAATCCACTTGGTACCTCTTTGGGAAATATATCATCAAATTCCTTTAAAAGTTTTTGCAACCCCTTTGGTAGAGAACCAAGTTCATGAGTGATTGAAACAAATGCCTCTTTGCAATAAAGAAGGAAATGAGGTTGTCCAAGAAAAAGATTTTTGGAAATATTCAAGTTTTGAGGTTGGACAACTTCATGGGTTGAGGCATGGGTTACCAAATTCTTTCTTTCTTTTTGTCTTGATTAATCAAAAGTTGACTAATCATGTCTTTGAGCTCACTAATCTCTCTATCCCTTTGTTCAAATTTTTGTTGAAATTCCTCCCTTAAAGAACTCTCACTATTGGGTTTGATGCTACCTTGCACACTTGATTGACTCATTCTTGTCAAATGAAAGAGGTTTTCACAAGGTTTTCAAAATATTTGACAAGTAATGAATGAAAAGATTTTCACAAGCTTTCTTTATTTTTTTGGTGAAAAATTTCTAAAGAGATTCTAGAGGTAAAAGATGTTTCTAAGTAGCTCCCAGGAAGAAGAGGTGAGTCACAAATGGACAAGCTTAGAAACCAAGTTCTTCCTTAGCCAGAGTTTCCTTAGAGTTATCTTTTACCTTAGTTTCTAAGTAGAAATTCTTCAAATTCTTTTCAAATGTTATGAAATAAACCTAAAACCAAAGAAAGGTTGACTAAATGCTATGAAATCCTATATACCACGGAGACTTAAAAAAAACAAAAAAATTAAGCAAGAAATTAAAGAAAGCAATAAAGATGCAAGAATGTAAATGCTAGACGGCCCTAAGTGAAAGTGCAAGTGACACTTGGAGCCCCTTGACACACTTCCACACTAAGAAAACGAAATTACACTATTACAATGTTTAAATGTGATCTTGGAATTGCTTCAAGAACATTTTCCCAAGTCACTTAGCCAAGAAATGAAAATCAACTTTAAACAACAAAGGTTCCGTGATATGTGGTGTAAACAAACTTAAAAGAAGGCCTAAAACTAATGTAAGCTTCACTCTCTTGCTGCTGCAGATTGCTACTCCAAAACAGGTTGCACTTCAAGCTTTTCTGGTGTATTTTTAGCTGCTGGAACAGCAGAGTTACAACTGCTCAAAAGCTCCCTTTTTGTTCCCACTTCAGCCCCCTTTTCACTTCCTAATATGGTACCTCAGTAGGGAAAGGTTTCTGCTTCTGGATGCCTCACAATAATTACCACAGCACCTCAAGATTCCACTCAAAACACACCAAACAGAATTAGCAAACTGCACCAGAATTTCAAACCAGATTTTTGAATGTTTGACAATTTGGAAGCCAAGAATGGGGAAATCAAATGGGGACAGGGATGGAATAACAGAAAGCACTCAAAAGGAACCTAATAATGGTACTAGAACAGATTAAGAAAGCAACAAAAACAGAAATAGCAGATCACAAACTCATCCAGACCAAACTGTTTGATATTTTACCAAAGTGTTTGTTAAAATGCCCCAATGAAAACCAGATTTTGTGTTTTGGGGTTTTTAACTGCCAAAAACTGGATTGCACGATTCAACAGGCTTTTTAACACTTGTTCTGACTTATTTTGATCATTTATTTTCAATTTAAAATAATGAACCAGCTCTTACTACAATCCAGAAATGAATTTGAACAAGAATGTCCAAAACAGTTGCTGGAAAATGAATTCTGCACCAGAAAAAGTGGATTGAAATGGTGGTTTTAAACCCAAAATTGATTGGAAGTGATTGAGCAGTTCAATTGATGCATCAAACAACTTTGTATCATCATTTTAAAGATGTTTAAACATTGAAACAGCTAGAAAACAGATTGCAATGTGAATTCACTGGTGCACTTCCATTTTAAAGTCAATTTTAAGGTTTAAAAAGGCAAATCTGCATATAGGCTAGAAAATGACCAAATGAACAGTGCAAACAACTTTGGAATGACAATTTAAACTTGCTCAAATGTTGTAAATGCACAGAAATAGCAAAATTCAACAATTCACCCTTGCTATAGCCTATTTATGCAGAAAATTCCCACCAAAATTGCACCAGATGTAAGAAACTTGTGGAAATAAGGCTGGACAGCACACACAATGACTCCAGAGAATGTTATTACATTGAACTAAGCTAGAATTAAAGTGCTTAGTATGAATAAACTCAGACTGGACTAAGCAAAGAATGATAGCACGGTGAAAAGCTAGAACAGAAAAAAGAAAACTGGACAGCAAAGGCTACTGGTTTTTAAGGCAACCAAGCTATGCTAGATGCATTTCCTTGCTTTTAATGGTCTGCCACACCTTTAGCCACTTCCAATAACAGCAAACAAATTTTTGCCAAGCAGCAGAATCAAATAAAATCAGCTGAAACAGATTTCAAATTTTAAAACCAGATTTGAATTTCTTGAGCAGATTTGAAACCAGAATTAGTTTCTAGTGCTTTTGCTTCTATCACCAAGGCTAGAACATGTTCTCATTGCCTTATTTGGTTGATTTAAAGCTTTTCTAGCACTTGAACTCAAGCAAAACGAATTAAATCAGCAGAAAAGAATACCAAAGCAGTGACAGAAATTAAAAACTGCAATATTCACTTGCACATGACCAAGACAACACTGAAATTGAAAATTAAAGTTGGAAATGACTCAAACAAAGAAAATTCACCGTTTAAAATAAAGGATAAACATGATAACAGAATGGAAGCACACTTAATAATGATTAAACACAACAAATTAAGAAGAATAGAACCAAAACAGAATGGAAACAGTGCTGGAACAAAAACTGGACAGAATGCAAAAAAACTGGACAGAATGCAAAAACAGAAAACAGAATTGGAATAAAAATGGATGAAATAGCTTAGCTCTTGGTGCGTGGACGACCTAAGCTCATGATACCACTTGATGGAAACCAATTCCCAGCTGGAAACGTGTAGGAAGAGGCTCCAGACCAGAGGAAACCAGTAATGAATAATGGTGCAGCGGATGGATGAAATGATGCAGTGTTTGAGGTGTTTTAATGGAGGAAAGGTGTATGGGTGAAGCCTCACAGCTCAGAGGGCCTTCCTACACAGGAAGGAAGCTTGAGGAAAGGAGAAGAAGTAGTAATTCAAAGGTGACTTAAGAGCACAAAAGCTGGAAAACCAATTTTGCAGCATATCATTAAGCTCAAAAGTAAGTCAATACAAAGAAAAGGCCCTCTTATTTATAGGTGAAGAGGAGCCTAATTTCTGATTTTAATTCCCTCCTAAATTCAAATTATTCAGATTTATTTTGATCAAGCAAAGTCCATGCCTCATTCCAGCTCAGCCAGCAAGGTGTATGCTTCCTTCCAAATCAGCCAATTCACGTGGAAAATGTTGGTGCATGCCCTAAGCACCTCCTTTTTGGCTCCTTTGCTTGGTTCTATTGATTTAACTTCTTGGATGGTTCAATCATAGTCTCCAAGATTTATTAATTCCTACAAAACAAAGTATAAGTGCTTTAGTTAAGAGAAGAAGGATTTTTATAAGTAACCTTCCATAGAAGTAAAATGTTAGGTGATCCTTCTTCTTCTTGAATCTTCCTTGCCATTGCTCTAGTACGAGGTCCAATGTGATTTCCTGATGGTTTTCCATCACCTATCCCTAATTACGAGTTCATACAATTCCTAGCATTCCTAGTAATTAGTTCTTAAAGTGCAGGAGCTTAAAGGCAACCAATATGCTATTGGGAGAAATTCCCCAGATCTAGACTTCCCCATACGTTCCCGTATCGACAAAATCAATAATCATGACAATGAATGAAAGCATATATCTTAATATAAGACTTTAAAACACAAATTCCATATATGAGAGTTTCACAAGACTACATTGATTCCCCAACAACAATACAAGGTTTAGTTCACCATATTCATGGTGAAACTAGATGAACAATAATGAAAGAATGAAAGATAGAACCCTAGAAAGAGGAGGAGGTAGCCTGAGCATCCAAGATCTTCCTTCAAGGGGTGGAAAAGAGAGTGTTTGCTTCGTCTCTGCCAAAGATACAAACCCTAGGACGTGCAAGTCCTTAAATAGGGCATAAAAATAACATAAAACAATTCCAAGCCCATAAAAACAAAAGAAAACCGGTCCAAGCCCATTTAAAATGGCGCTCAGCGGTAAAATACCGCTGAGCGGTAATACCGCATGATCCATTTTGCCCCCAGCTGCTGTTTTTGCCCCTCAGCAGTGATTTTGGCACCTGAAAAGTGCCGCTCAGCGGTATTTTACCGCTCAGCGCCACTCGGTCACATTTTTTTCTGCAATCTGGTTGGTTTTTCAGCATTCTGGTTGACTGGTTGACTTTTCTGGTTGACTAGTTGACTTTTTTGGTTGACTAGTTGACTTTTCTGGTTTCTGGTTGACTTTTCAGCGCTCCAATCATTCGGTACTTCAATTCTTCTTTCAAATCATTCAATTAGCCTACAAAATCAAGGGAATCTTGCACAAAACCATTAAATTCACTTTCAACTCTCTTATTCACAAAATTAACGTAAAAATATGAGTTCAATCTAGTTTCTAAGTCTTAAAGGTTGCTTTTGGTATCAATTTTATGCATAAAAATAACGGTTTTTCAACCGTTATCAACGAATGCGAATCGAAGAACCCTCATATGTCCCTCTCCCTCCTCTCAAACCCTCTCGAAGGTTTCTTTTTTGCCGCCCAATTATTAGTCTCGTTAGCGCGAGAAGAGGGAAGCTCATGATTGGGATCCCTAGCCCCAAAGGAACCGTTTCTCCTAGGCTCGTCAGAAACCCTAGATGAACCCAACAGGAATTCGACGAGCCAGCCAACTTGGACAACACTTTGTCGGAGACAATGGAGGTGCTAGTGGTGGACGAATTGTGGCGCCAGTGGTGGATGAATGTGGTATTTTCCTTATCCTCATGAGCATTATTGATTTGAAAATACCCAGAAAAACCATCAAGGAAACAATAGTGAGACTTACCTGCCAGGCACTTTAGCATTTGATCAATGAAGGGTAGATGGAAGTGATATTTCCTTGTTGCTTGATTGAGCCTCCTATAGTCAATGCAGACTCTCCAACTGTTCTACACTCTTGTGGGAATCAACTCATCCCTCTTATTCTTTACCACAGTAAGACCAGTCTTCTTGGACACAACATGGACCGGGCTCACCCACTAACTATCTTATATTGGGTAGATGATCCCATCTTGCATAAGCTTAGTCACCTCCTTCTTGATGACATCCAAAATCACAGGGTTTTTCCTTCTCTGTGGCTGGCTAACTAGTTATGCTTCATCCTCCAAAAGAATTCTATGCATGCAAGTGGATGGGTTGATACCAGGTATGTCAGCCAAGGTCCAACCAATAGCCTTTTTGTGCTTTCTCAGCACACTCAACAACTTCTCCTCTTGAACAACATCAAGGGAGGTGGAAATGATTAAAGGTTTCTTCTCATCATCCTCCAAGTACACGTACTTCAGGTTATCTAGGAGCAGTTTTAGGTTAGGAGTGAGTGCCTACAAGTCAGATTTATCTATACTTTCTGCAAAGTGGTTAGTGCATTCTGACTCTAAAGAATTCACATGTAAAGGCACAACACCCATCTCCTCATACTCAACAACAATATCCATGACAGATACATCATCAACATCATCAATATCACAATCCACATCAAAATCAACAACATTCACATATTGATTCATCACTCTTCATGTTGATTCTCAACTTCATGGTTGAGATCTTATGATGCGTTCCCTTCCTTGGGTGTGATATTGTTTACCTACAGTTTGGAGAATGAGTCGTCCAACTCTGTCTTACTTTGGTCAGGCTTATGGTTAAATTCTGCATGAATGGCTTCTTCAACTTTCAAGGTTCTAGAGTTGTATAATCTAAACGCACTTGGGGTTTCCGAGTAACCAAGCATGATTCCTTCATCATTACGAGAATCAAATTTATGTAAACTATCCTTGGTGTTCAGAACAAAACATTGACAACCAAAAGGATGGAAATAAGAAGTATTTGGCCTTTTATCATTCCATAGCTCATAGGGTGTCTTGTTAAGGATCGACCTTATGTAAACTCTGCTTTGAATGTCGCAGGCAGTGTTAACTACTTCTGCCCAGAAGTGTTTAGGAGTATTAAAAGGATTTAACATTGTTCTGGCCATATCTTGCAAAGATCTATTTGTTCTCTCAACAACTCAATTTTTTTTTGGAGTTGTTGGAGTTGAGAAATTATGTTTGATACCAGAGTTTTCGCAAAAGTTTTCGAAAATCTCATTTTCAAATTCTCCTCCAAGATCACTTCGGATAGATATAATTTTCAAATCTTTTTAAGTTTCTATCCTTTTATAGAGTTTGCATAAGACATTGAAAGCCTCATCCTTATGAGTTATAAACAGAACCCAAGTTCACCTAGAAAAATAATCTATAACTACTATTTCATAGTGTTTACTACTCATAGACTCAATTCTTATAGGTCCAAACAAATCTATATGAAGCAGATCTAGTGGTCGTTTGGTAGAAACCATGTTTTTACTTTTAAAGGATTCTTTGACCTTTTTGCCCTTTAAAAGTTTTTACTTTTAAAGGATTACTTCAATTATTATTTGCAGAACAATTTTGGAAACATATTTGGGACAACAAGAGTGTGGCCACGTCAATAATTGTATCTAATTTCGTTTTGTAATTTTAATTATTTTAGTTTGTACGGATTTGAACCTTTGGGCTCAATTTTAGGTCAATTTTAGGAGAAGCCCATACTAAGGGCATTTTCGTCTTTTGAGGTTATAAAGACCCAAAATCAGATTTTAGAATCTCTCTCTCCCCTCATTTTACGTTTTCCTTTAGGTTTTGAGCATTGGAGCGTTTTTCTTCTTCTTCTTCCCCTTTGGGGGTTTTAGGTTCTTTCTCTCATTTCCCTCTTTTATGTATTGAATCTTGTCTTTAATTCCATTTTCATTTGATACTCTTGCTTCTATTCACATTTTATGTTATTGCATTTCGTTTACCAATGCATTTCGTTTTGCCCCCTTCTATTCCAGTTTTCATTTTGTTCAATTCTATTTTGAATCCCGTTTTTAATTGTGTTTGCTGCTGTTACGTTTACCTTGCTGTAATGCTCGCAAATTCCATTTCGTTTTGCTGTTTGGGTTTCATTTTAATGATAGGTTAAATGTGTTTAGTTGATCATTAGCGAAATTGCATTGTTTCCTTGAGATTTCTGAGTTGAAAGTGTGTTTTTGCTAATCTGACTTGGCTAATACTGAATCTGTTTTGCGCTTGCGATTGGGTATACGCTTAGTTGCCAAATTGGTGTCTAATCTTTGCTTAGTTAATGAAACTGTATGGTGCAGAATTAGCTGAATATTAGCATTGCGTTTGCTTAGTTTGCAATATTGAAAACATGGCTAGTCTTCGCTTAGTTAGTTAGCTTGTGTTGGATTAGGGGTTAGAGTGGTGTGTAATTATTGTTAATCTGTGATTGGAAGCATTGTAATTGAGCTAGTGACCAATCATTTTTAATTAGTGTTGAATTTTGTTTTTGAATTTGGTAGTTTTTAGTTCATAAAAATGTCATAAACCACCCCCTACCAAGTGTTTGATCTAATGAATGAACCAATAATTGGTCCTTGAGAGACGACGTAGGAGTCACTTCCTAGTTTATACTACATTTTAATTGAGCATTAAATTTGATTCGGGTACAGCCTCGATCAATGTGAAACAAGGCTTTTATGGTGGCTGAAATGATGCTGAAACAGGGAAGAAAACAGCTTACGGAACAATATTCTTGTATCTCAATTCAGCTCTCTTTCCACTTCCTAGTATGCTACCCTGTTAGGGAAAAGGTTCTGCAGCTTGGATACTCCAATATGACTCCACAGCACCAATGAATTCAGCCAACACAAACACCAAACAAAATTAAATTCACTGCACCAAAGTTTTCAGCATAACAGATTTGGAATGGACATTATAGAGGTCAAGAAATGGAAAATCAAGTGATGCTAGGAGTTGAACAACAGTGGGGACACAAAAGGAACCTAAGAAAAATATTAGAATGGATTAAACAAGTAAGAAAAACAAAAACACAGATCAACTTTCAATTCTGCAACAAAATGTTTTATATTTTCAAAAGTGTTTGATAAAATGCCTCAATGAATTCCAAATTTGAGTTTTTGATTTTCAGAACTTCTAATATGGATTGCAAGGTTCTATATGCTTTTTATCACTTGATTATACTTCTTTTGATTATATAATTTCATTTTCAAACATTGAACCAACTTTTACCAATCCAGAATTGAATTTGGGCAAAGAAAAGAACCAAACAGTAGTTGGAAAATAAATTATGCACCAGAAAAAGTTCTTGATTTTGGTGGTTTGATACCCAAAAACGTACGGAAGTGTTTTAAACACTCAGCTGAAAGTTCAAACAACTTTGTTTGAATATTTTAATTGTATTTAAACTCTGAAATGAGTTATAAACAGCTTTCAATTAAAATTCACTACTCCACTTCTATTTTAACTCAAAAAAATGGTTCAAAGAATGACCAAATGAACAGTGATAGCAACTTTCAAACACCAATCTAAACTTATTCAGGCTATCAAATAGCTCAGAAATATCATAAACCGAAATTCAACCCATGTTATTTCCAATTATACATAAAAATACACCATCACACCACCAAAATCAGGCTTCAAAGAAAAGACTGGAACAACACTAGAAATGACTCTAAGAAGTCTTAAAACACTAGATCAAGCTAGAGATAATCAGTTAAAATGATTTAAACTTAGATTACACACTTAAGGAAAGTTAAGCACGGTGAAAAAGCTTGACTAAAACTGGACAGCAAGTGCAGTTTTTAAGGCTACCAAGCTATGTTAGATGCATTTCCTTGCTTTTAAATTTCTACCATACCTTTAACCACTTCCAATAACATCAAACAAATTTGTGCCAAGCAACAAAATTAACAAAAACCAGCTGAAACATATTTAAGAATTTGAAACCAGAATTGAAATTTTGTGTAGATTTCAAAATATAATTGTTCTTTAGTGCTTTAGCTTGTCTCATCAAGGCTAGAACATGTTATCATTGCCTTATTTGGTTGATTCAAAGATTTTCAAACACTCAGAACTCATTCAAACAAAATAAACACAATAGAAATGAATTCACTGGAACAAGATAGAGTTTAACTCTACATCAGAGTGCACATAACTATAACAAACTGAAATTGCAAAATTAAGCTAAAAATCACTCACACAAAGGAATTTCACCGTTTAAAATGAAAGATGAACATGAATACACAATGAAAACACTAAAATAACAACTGGAAACATTAAAGCCACAAACAGAACTCAAAAAAAGAAATAGTGGACTGGAAAGAAGAACAGTACAACAAGGAGGAAATTAAATGGAAGAGTGGCTTAGCTTGATGGAATGCGTGGATGACCTTGTGATGGACAAATTTATGATCACCAAAATATGATGTCACAAACTTGTTGAACAATCGGCAAGTATGACAGAATCGTTTCAAGTAATAAACTCGGTAAGACCAAGTATCGTTCTCTCAAAGGACTCACGGCCTAGTTTAGTTGTGTGGTTCGTTGATTAGCTAAGACTTAAGAACGAAATATTTGAAGTTTAATATGCAAAACAGAAAATAAACATGTATGCATGAGATTTTGATCAATGGCAAAAGCAAAAGACAAGCACTTTCAATGAAATATATATATGAATATGTTGTTGGGGGTCAATTTCATCTTATCCACTCTCATATATTTTAGGAATTCAACATTCAAGTCATCATTGTTAATGCCACTCTCTAAATTACCTTTCAAGAAGGCTTCTCCCTAATTACGAGTTCATACGATTCCTAGCATTCCTAATAATTAGTTTATTTAGCACAGGAGCTTAAGGCAACCAATATACTTATTGGGAGAAATTCCCCGGATCTAGACTTCCCCGTACGTTCCCGTATCGACAAAACCAATAATCATGCATTGAATGAGTTAAACAAAGCAAGCATTAGGCAAAGAGGAAAAACCCTAACTAATCATGAAAGAAAGCATAAATCTTAGATTAAGATGCAAGCACAAATTCCATATATGAGAGCTTCAAAAGATTACATTGATTCCCCAACAAACATACAAGGTTTAGTTCACCATATTCATGGTGAACCTAGATGAACAATAATGAAAGAATGAAAGATAAAACCCTAGAAAGGTGAAGAGGTAGCCTGAGCATCCAAGATCCTCCTTCAAAGGGGTGGAAGAGAGAGTGTTTGCTTTGTTTCTGCCAAAGATACAAACCCTAGGACGTGCAAGTCCTTAAATAGGGCATAAAAATAACATAAAACAAGTCCAAGCCCATAAAAACAAAAGAAAACCGGTCCAAGCCCACTTAGAATGCCGCTCAGCGGTAATTTACCGCTGAGCGGTACTAGCGCATGATCCATTTTGCCCCCCAGCTGCTGTTTTGCCCCTCAGCGGTGATTTCGGCACCCGAAAAGTGCCGCTCAGCGCCACTCGGTCAGACTTTTTCTGCGTTCTGGTTGGTTTTTCAGCATTCTGGTTGACTGGTTGACTTTTCTGGTTGACTGGTTGACTTTTCTGGTTGACTGGTTGACTTTTCTGGTTTCTGGTTGACTTTTCAGCATTCCAATCATTCGGTATTTCAATTCTTCTTTCAAATGATTCAATTAGCCTACAAAATCAAGGGAATCTTGCACAAAACCATTAAATTCACTTTCAACTCTCTTATTCTCAAAACTAAAGCAAAAATATGAGTTCAAGCTAGTTTCTAAGTCTTAAAGGTTGCTTTTGGTATCAAATTTAAGCATAAAAATAACGGTTTTTAAACCGTTATCACCTTGCTCTGACTATCAAATGATGGAAGCACGTTCAGGCATCATGCTAAAACAACTCCTCTAAAAGCAAGCAACAACGCAATGGAGATATTGAATTGGATGTTTGGTGCATTGAAAGTGTTTAATGAAAGTGTGAATGAAGAAATGGTGAGTGTATGGAGACTCTAAGCTCAGAAGACCTTCCTACCATGGAAGGAAGCTAGAGGATAGTGAGAGAATAGCGACACAAGGTCTGACACAAGAGTATAAGAAGCTTGAAATCATTTCAACAACATTTCATTATACTTCAAAGGTAAAAAATACAAGAGATTGACTCTCTTATTTATAGGTGAAGAGGAGCCTCTAATCTCTGCCAAATTCCCTCAAAAAATTCAAATATAATTTGAGCTTAGGCGCCAAGTGATAACAGTTGAAAAATTATTATTTTCATGCTTAAAATTGATACTAAAAGCAACCTTTAACACTTAGAAACTAGCTTGGAATCATGCTTTTGTTTATATATTTGGAAATAAGAGAGTTGGATAGGTTTATGCTTGATTTCAGTGTTTTATGCAGGTTTTAAGGTGAATTTGATGAAAGAAGTGAAGAAGGATAGAGATGGAATCAGAAAAGAACTCAAAAAGTGCAAAAGAAGAGAAGCCGCAAGTACCGCTCAGCGCCATTTTACCGCTGAGCGGCACTACTTAACACTCGTTGGCACCGCTGAGGGGTGAAAGTGATGCTGAGGGGAAGAATTCAACACACGCACTTACCGCTGAGCGGTATTTTACCCTTGAGCGCCATTATTTTGGGCTTGGGCCTACTTTTCTGTAATTTTTAGAATAGTATATAAGCTTTAGGACGTCCCTAGGGTTTGTATCTTTGGCTAGAGAAGACGCAAAACACACTTTTCACCCCTTGGGGGTAGAATTGGAGATGGTGACGGCTATCCTCTTCTCTTTCTAGGGTTTTTCTATCTCTTCCATTCTTTCATTATTGTTCATCTAGTTTCACCATGAATATGGTGAACTAAACTTTGTATTGTTGTTGGGGAATCAATGAAATCTTTTGAAGCTCTCATATATGGAATTTTGTGTTTAAACATCATATTTATGATACATGCTTTCTTTCATCATTAGTTAGGGTTTTTCCTCTTTTCTCAAAGCATGCATTGTTTAACTCATTCGATGTAATGATTATTGGTTTTATTGATATGGACACATACGGTAAAATCTAGATCCGGGGAAACTCTCCCAACAGTAGTATAAACCTAGACATAGGAATATGATGGTTGGTTGTCGTTAAGCTTCCGTTCACTATAATGCATGATTAATTGCTAGGGAGACAAGACATTGTAAACTAGTGATTATGATTAGGCTTTCTTCGTCGAGACATCGGGTTTAAGGTAATTTAGAGAGTGGCATTAACATTGATGAAAAGAATGATGAATTTCTAAAATATATGAGAGTGGATAAGATGAAATTGATTGCCCCAACAACATACTCATCCACATATTTCAATTCACGTGTTTCGTTTCTTCTTTCCCATTGATCATCACATGCATAGATGTTTACTTTTTGTCTTTTGCATTTGAAACTTATAACAATTTGTTCTCAAGTCCTAAATAATCAAGAAATCATATAACTAACTAGGTCGTGAGTCCTTTGTAAGAACGATACTTGGTCTTACCGAGTTTATTACTTGATACGATTCGGTCACACTTGCCGAGGGTTAAACAAGTTTTTGGCGCCATTTTTCGGTGTTCATAAATTTGTCATCAAGTTTTTTGTGTCGTTGCCGGGGACTCGTGGTTTAACTAATTTATTTGTGTGATTATTGATTATTTTTTACTTGTTTTTTAATTTTGAATTTTAAATTTCGAATTTTGAATTTTTGTTTTTATTTTTCTGTTTTTTTTTTCTGTTATTATTTTTCTGTTTTTTATTTTTCTGTTTTCTGTTTTTATTTTTCTGTTTTTATTTTTCTATTTTTATTTTATCTTCTATCTTTCTATCTTGTATCTTCTTATCTCTTATTTTATATCTTCTCTATCTTTTTGTACTAACAAATTTTTCTAGGGACTTGTTTTCTTGTGTATGCAGGAAGCAATTCGAACTAGAAGCAAGAAAACCTCGGAACCTCTTCTTGAAGGCTTAGACGAGAGTATGACGGAGGAGAAGAATCCGTACATCTAGAGAACTTTTCCCTCCTCCGGAAGATCTTTTACAACCTTCACCACAAGGTTCTCACCATAGCACTGAGGAGATGGAGAATAATAATGTTAGACGGACTCTTGCAAATTACACCAATGTGGTTGGCCCTCAACATTTTAACAGGATAGCAAGATTGAGGGTCAATGCAGCCAACATGGAGGTGAAACCGGTGTTAATCCAACTGGTTAAGAGTAATCAATTTAATGAAATTTGCAATACAGTGAAGATAAATGGGGTGCCTGACGAAGCAATCAAACTTAGCTTGTTTCCTTTCTCATTGGAAGGCAATGCTAAGCTTTGGTTGAACTCTTTTCCAGAAGGGAGCTTTACAGAGTGGGAAGTTGTAGTGGCCAAGATTTTGAATAAATACTTCCCACAATCCAAGGTAAACAAAGGAAAGCAAGAGATCTCATCTTTCAGGCAAGGCATGGAGGAATCACTAGGTCATGCATGGGACAGGTACAAAAGCCTATTAAGAAAGACTCCCACGCATGGATTTAACGAAGTAGAAGTAGTCCGATTCTTCCTTGGAGGTCTTGGTTCACAAACCAAGTTGATGCTAGACGCCTCAGCTGGAGGCAATATTAAATGGAAGACTCTAGAGGAAGCAACTGAAATAATTGAAAACATGGCTACTAATGACAATGAGTTGAACAGTGAAAGAGGAGCTCCTATTCAACAAAAAGGAGTTCTATAGTTGCAATTCAATGATGCCTTGTTAGCTCAGAACAAAATAATAATTCAACAACTGGAGAATCTCACAAAGGCACTTACACAACTGCCAAAAGAGTTAAAGACTGTTGCACAGGTTCAAAAACAGATGTGTGCACTATATGGAGGTGATCATATCAATGGTCAATGTGCCTTTCCAGTGGAAGCTTTAGAGGATGTTAACTTCATGGCCAATCAATTTCAATACCGTCAGGGGAACTTCAATCAAGGGTGGAAAGCACACCCAAGCATTGGTCAAGGACAAAGTGGGCAAGCTGGACAAGCAGGGCAATTTAACAAGCAACAGCAACAACCAACCTTATGGCAACAAATGTCTATACTTAATGAAAGATCAATAAGGATGGAAGAAACTCTTTAGCAATTCATATAGAAAACTGAATCCACTCAAAAGAGCACTGATCATCACATGCATACATGTTTACTTTTTGTCTTTTGCATTTGAAACTTATAACAATTTGTTCTCAAGTCTTAAATAATCAAGAAATCATATAACTAACTAGGCCGTGAGTCCTTTGGGAGAACGATACTTGGTCTTACCGAGTTTATTACTTGATACGATTCGGTCACACTTGCCGAGGGTTAAACAAGTTTTTGGTGCCGTTTTTCGGTGTTCATAAATTTGTCATCACCAAGCTAGTTAGGTCACGCTTCCCACTCCTAGCACACAAGGAAAACATGTGAAGTTTGAAATTTGATACGCAGTGGTTGGGCGGGCAGTGGTTTTGGTTGAGCCAAATCTGAATCTAGAAGGTAAAGTCCTTCATGAGTCCAATCCGGAATACAAGCTTCAAAATCCATAAAGCCCTCCTTTACTTCCTTATTTTGGCTTTTTTGCTTCCCTTGGCTTTCCAAGCTTATCGGGTGGTTCATCCATGATCTCCTACCTTTATTGGACCCTACAAAACATATATAAGCATATTAAAAAGAATCCTTCTAAGACTTAGAGAAAGAAAATCAAGAAAGAGCTTTTAAAATTCTTTCTTCAACTTCCCTTTCTTAGCCTTAGCTTAAGTTGGTACTTCTTTGAATGGAATTCCCATGATGGGTTTCCATCAAATCTCTTTGTCTCATGAAAGATATTGATTTTTCGAGCAACCTCTTCGACTAATGGAACTCATCACTCTTTTAAGCAACCTCCCCGACTAATGGACTTTTCGCTCTTCCAAGCCACCTCCCTAACTAATGGAATACATTCACAAACATATAAAAACTTTCTAAAATATATGTCTTCATAAAACCCATATTTTTAACCCATTCATTCTAAATACTCATGTAATTTCATAAACTCTCATCCTCATAGATTTAAACAACGAATTGAAAATACCCATCAAACCTCAACGCATCATTGTTCTCAAATTTAAAACACCTACATACAAGAAAAATAGAACACAAAAACACAAAAATGTAAGCTCTCATACCTCTTTTTGTTCACTTCTTACTCTTTGAAACTCAACCTTTACCCTTCTACCTATATTTGAATTTTACTCTTACTCTTCCTTCAAATATACTTAGTTGTGTTCTTTTTCACACAAGTGTAACACCCACTCACTCCTTTAGTATGTATATTTATGAGTTTCATTCTCACTATTAAACCCTAGAGACTCTTGAAAGATTTTAGGTGATCTTCTAATAACCATAAAATATTATATATATCTTTTCCTACCTTTTTCATTTTTGTTTCTTAAAAAATCTCTTTAAATATCTTACATATAACGAATATCACCACATAATAAATTTGATATATTTTTAATAAATTTGTTTAAGAAATAACCTCATATATATATATATATATATATATATATATATATATATATATATATATATATATATATATTCAAGGTGGTTTAATTTTTTTTCTATATATAAGTAGTTATTATAATATATATAACTTGTGTATATTATAATAACTAGTTATATATAAAAAAATTAAATTACCTTGAATATATATATATGTGTGTGTGTGTGTGTGTGTGTTGAGATTGTTCATAGGGAGAGCACTGGTTTAGCTAAACCTAACAATCTCAGAGCTTCTGGTTTTTTATGATGACAACACATTAGTAATCATACATGTGTTTATGTGTTACATGTTCATAACTTTCATGTTTATGATTATTTGAGAACATGTTTGTGTTGATTCTATCATTGCTGCAATTCACTACGTTTTGTATGAGATCTTATATGTGAATGCATGACATATATTTGAGAAAAGGAAAATCACATGCACTTTTGTTGAACTTATAATATGTGGCAAAACAGAAGTTTTAAGTCGACTTCATTATGAAGTAAGTCGATTAAAACTCGTAGCTTTGCACAAAATTTTTCAAAGTGTGTTGTGATAATTTTTGGAGAAAGTTTTTGAAAACTTTGTTTAACTGTGTTGTATAGTCGATTACATGCAACCTGCATTCGACTAAGTTTGTTACAGTTTTGAAATTCTATAAATGCTTGAATTAAATGTTACAACAGCTATATTTTTAAATATGTTGACCAAACATTTATTGTGATTCGAATACATTAATTGTCCATTCAATTAACTGCATTGATTGTTGCTAACTATTATAACTGTTTTGTTATATTCGACTGCATTAGTAGCAAAGTCGATTAAAATGCATCAAAGTTGCAAATTGCTATAAATTGACGCGAATTTGAATATTTTAAGAACTTTTGTGATTCTAATCAATTTGATATCTTTTCCAGAAAGTGTGAAACTTACAGAAAGAGAAAAACGCTCCAAGAAACAAGATTGAGCGTGTGATTATCAATTTGTGATTTCTTGAGAAGAAAGGTTGCTCGGTTTTCATAGAGCTAATCAAATCTGCACAAAGAGGTGTTTATTGGAAGATCAGAGTTGACAATCTACTAAAGATTGGGTTGATTACTTGTTGTGATTACAGGAAGAAGAGCATGCGGAGTGCTTCACTTTGAGGGGTTTCCCAAAGGGTGTAGACAGCAGAAAAAGGGATTCTTATTGTTGGTTTTTTTGCTGTATGCCTATATTTTGATTAGAGGGTTAGAGAGGTGTTTTATATTTTTGACGTGGATGTCGTTATAAAAGCCTTCTTGTAAAAACCTTGATCATTATAGTGCATTTTCTTCCTATGGTGGAAGGACACTGGATGTAGGCTTGGCCGAACTAGTATAAAAACTCAGTGTTTGATCTTTCTATCCCTACTTTGTTACATTCAGTCGAGTTTACATTTTACTCATTCGACTATATTCCGATGCACTACAAAGTTTTTTTCCTTGCGTTTCAAGAGAGCTTTTAAAGGAATCTACTTTGCGAAAAAGATTTAAAGAAAACATTGATTTTGTGTTTCACCAATTCACCCCCCCCCCTCCTCTCTTGGTATTGAAACTAAGCCATTCTATTTTCAACAATTGGCACTAGAGCTGGTTTTCATAAGATATTTGAAAAACTAGTCGATTATGTTTTCTGTTAAATCGACTAATCCTGGAAAATGGCTTTTAGTTCTCAAAACTTTGGTGAAGGTGCATCAACAAATAGACCACCACTATTTGCTGGTGAAAACTATGCTTTTTGGAAAATTCTGATGCAAATCTTTCTTGAATCCATGGATAAAGGTGTTTGGTTTGCAACACTAAACGGTCCATTTGAGCCAACTCATGTTACCAATGGAAAAATTGTTTTGAAAATTTTTTCTGAGTGGATTCAGGATGAAAACTGTAGAGCACAATATGATGTCAAAGCACGTAATGTAATTGCTTCTGCACTATCTATGGATGAATTTTTCAGGATTTCACAGTGCAAGACAATAGAGTAAATGTGGGACGTTTTGGAGGTCACACACGAAGGCACAGAAGAAGTCAAACAAGCCAGAAATAATTCACTGATACAAGAGTATGAATTATTCAGAATGAAGGCTGGTGAGACTGTCTACAAGGTGCAAAAAAGATTCACGCATATAGTTAACCACCTCATGGCTCTAGGAAAAGTGTTTGACAAAGAAGAGATCAATATCAAGATATTGAAAAGTCTGAATAGAAGTTGGCAACCCAAGGTTACTGCAATTTCTGAATCAAGAGACTTAACCAGCATGAACATGGCCACACTGTTTGGAAACTCAGAGAACATGAGTTGGAGCTTGGAAGGCTAAAGGAGGAAGAAGAAATTGAAGAGAAGAAATCGATTGCTCTAAAAGCCACAAGCAAGAAAGCTACAAAGATTCATGAACCTGAAACCGAATCAGATGCAGATATACTAGAAAAAGAAATGATGAATATGATGGTAAGAAAGTTTAATCGGTTTATGAAAAATAAAAGTCAACTTACTAACAATGCAGGTTTCTCAAGAGGAGAAAAGAAAAGTTCAAGAAGCAATGTTGTTCAATGCTATGAATGTGGAAAGAATGGTCATATCAAGCCTGACTGTCCAGACTTGAAGAACAAGCAGAAAGAATATTCCAAGTATCCTCAGGACAAGAACAAGAAGCACAGGAAAGCTTATATTGCTTGGGAAAACAGTGATGAAGAATCTTTAAGTGATGAAGACTATGATCGCGAAGAAGAATCAAATAATGCTTCATGGCAGGCTCTGCACAATTAGACGATGATAGTGATCGTGAATTCGAAAATGAACCAATAGAAGTCAAGTACCACATGCTACTGAATGCATTTCAGGAAATTCATGCAGAGGGAATGCGACTTCAGTACAAAGTGAATTAATTATCATCTGAGAGAAGAGATTATGAAAAGCTTGAAAAAGATCTTGAAGAAGCTCTGAAATCTGCAGAGACAGTAAAGACCGAAGTACAAGTTATTAAAAAAGAGTGTGATAAATGTTCTCTACATGTTGAGAAAATTGAGTACTTAACCAGCACATTGGCAAAATTCGCTTAAGGTAAAGAAAATCTTGATGTTGTGTTGAGATCATCTGAAAGAGCTATCTACAGACAAGGTATTGGTTATAAGGCTAAAAGTAATAGGATAAACTCAAAGAAATTTATTGATCTGAGTAAACCTACTACTAATGCATGCTTTTACTGCAATACACTTGGTCACACAGTAAGAAACTGCTATTTTAGAAATGTTGGTGTTCCAAAGGGATTATTATATATATGGATTCCCAAGGAACATCTTTCCACTAACAAACAAGGACCCAAATTCAAATGGTACCTGCATCAAATATCTAAGTTGTTTTGCAGGAAAGAAAATGATGTTGTAGCAGTGCAGAACTCATGAATGAACTAACTTGATAATATCAAAGTTCTTGAGTATCTACAAGTGGTAACGATTATTATCTCACTGCATCATGCATGACATTTGTTTAATGAATGTATGATTGTGGATTGATTGATTGAGATTGTTTTTCTACGAAAATCAATTTTTTACGACTTTCAATCGATTGGATTAAGTACTTAGTCGATTACATATTATTGTATCTGTGTTTTTATTTTGTGAAAACCTTGTGTCATACAGAAGTCAACTTTGAAATTAATGAAATCGATTTGATATCTCTGTTATTGGGCTTTCTGTATTTGAAAATTTAAATGTGGGATTATTTGAGTACATCTCTTTCGCGCTGTTATATTTGTATACCATGACTATAGTTGTAACACACAAAACCATAGAAGATTATGTGAAAAGGTGCTTCGTGAATTCTGTGAAAATGGCATCATCTTCCTCGTCTAGGCGTACCAAGAACATTTCTCCATCTGAAAGAAATGCAAGTCCTTTAGGGTGGATCAGTGACAGCGATGCTAGAGAAAGATATATATGTTGGAAGAATATCAAGGAAGTGGTTCCACACAAATCAATTGAGTTATCTCTTTTCATAACTGAAGGCTTCACATTTCCAGAAAAACTTGATCATCAAGGTTTACGCACTTTGTTCAAATGAAGGGTGACTGCTACCCGAATCTGGTAAATGTGTTTTATAACAATCTGAAAGTTGTCAACGGGGATATCCACTCAAGAGTAAAAGGTGTAGAAATTGTTATCAACAATGATACCTGGTTACAAGTTGCCAATCTCAAAAATGAAGGACGCATGTCACATCTACCTCATTGCTTACAAAACAGATGGACTAGGAAGACACAAATGTTCAAACACTACATGAGGTATCCAGGAAGATACAAGAAGGAAAAAGGATTTCTACATAGACGGTTGGACAAAGAAGAGAAAATCATTGCTTTCATCATTGGTCGTGTTTTGTTACCTGGAAGATCTAATTATGAAAAATTGACTTCAAAGGATCTATATCTGCTAAATGCTATAATGTTCAGAATACCAACAAATTGGGTAGTTGTTTTCAAGTGGCATATTATTGATGTCGGTATCAATGACTGGTGTGATTTACCTTATGGTGTGTTCATAAGCAAAATATGGTCTCTTAGTAACATTAATGTCACTGGTGAAACCAAGGTCACTGATGACAAATTTATGAACACCGAAAAACGGCGCCAAAAACTTGTTTAACCCTCGACAAGTGTGACCGAATCGTATCAAGTAATAAACTCGGTAAGACCAAGTATCGTTTTCCCAAAGGACTCACGGCCTAGTTAGTTATATGATTTGTTGATTATTTAAGATTTGTGAACAATTGATTATAGGTTTCAAATGCAAAAGACAATAATTAAACATGTATGCATGAATTTGATCAATGGAAAAGAGGAATACAAACACTTTAATGAATTAGATGGATGAGTATGTTGTTGGGGTAATCAATTTCATCTTATCCACTCTCATATACTTTTAGAAATTCATCATTCTTTTCATCAATGCTAATGTCACTCTCTAAATCACCTTGCAAGAAGGCCTATCCTTAATTACGAGTTCATACAATTCCTAGCATCCCTAATAATTAATTCTGAAGCACAGAAGCTTAAAGGCAACCAATATGCTATTGGGAGATTTTCCCCGGATCTAGATTTCCCCGTACGTTCCCATATCGACAAAATCAATAATCATGGCATCGAATGAGTTAAACAATGCATGCTTTGAGCAAAGAGGAGAAACCCTAACTAATGATGAAAGAAAGCATATATCTCAAATAAGATGTTTAAACACAAATTCCATATTTGAGAGTTTCACAAGATTACATTGATTCCCCAACAACAATACAAGGTTTAGTTCACCATATTCATGGCGAAACTAGATGAACAATAATGAAAGAATGATAGATAGAAAAACCCTAGAAAAAGAAGAGGAGAGCCGTCACCATCTCCAATTCTACCCCCAAGGGGTGAAAAGTGTGTTTTGCGTCTTCTCCAGCCAAAGATACAAACCCTAGGAAGACCTAAAGCTTATATACTATTCGTAATATTACAGAAAATTAGGCCCAAGTCCAAAATAGTGTCGCTCAGCGGTAAGTGCGTGAGATTGATTCTTCCCCTCAGCGTCATTTTCACCCCTCAACGGAGCCAACGTGGGTTTCTGAGTGTCGCTCAGAGGTAAACTGCCGCTGAGCGGTAGTTGCGACTTCTCCTTTTGCACTTTTTGAATTCTTTTCTGATTCCATATCTATCCTTCTTCACTTCTTTCACCAAATTCACCTTAAAACCTGCATAAAACACTGAAATCAAGCATAAACCTGTCTAGCTCTCTTATTTCCAAAAATATGAACAAAAACATGATTCCAAGCTAGTTTCTAAGTGTTAAAGGTTGCTTTTAGTATCAGTTTTAAGCACAAAAATAACAATTTTTCAACTATTATCAGTCACATGCAACAAAGCCAATCAAATTGGAAAGGTGATTCTAACATGTATTGGTTTGAAGAAAATTGCTCTAGGATGGATTTTCAGTAATGAATAGTACTCAACCAAGAGTCATGATGAGTTACATGACTTCGACAGTGAACAGATATTACCATCTCCTATGTCTGAATTTGAAAAGTTTGTGGCAAATAGATTTGAGAAGATCTCCAAAAGAGCTAACCTAGTGAAGAAATCTCTTATGAAAATGAATGAGAAGATGGATGGAATTATAGAGAATTGTGTGGAAAGTTCTACATCGACAAAAGAATCAATAGATAAATATGATGAGACCAGTGAAGAAAATTCTATGGAGTCATCTGAAACAGAATAAAAGTCTTATGTTTATAGTCTAGTGTCATGTGCTTTCTTTGTTTGGATGTTATGTTTGTTTTTAGTGCTTTTTTTCTTAATGGCTTTTTTATTCCATTTTATATTGGTTAATCTGATTGTAATCATGGTTTTAAGTCAATGAAATCAAAATTATTTCTATATTAAGTACTTGATTATGTTTGAATTAAAGTCGATTGTGTTATGTATGAAGTTGATTGCTTTACTGTTTATCATTGCATTCATACATTTACACACACAGATTATACTAGTAATAATTGTTGCATTACAATGAGTCTAAAATGCTTGATCTAGAAAGATCTTGAAAGGTTTTGCAGGAACATTGCTTCTGGATGAACTACTGGAGATAGAATTCAAATGGAAAGCAATGAAGTCGATTATAACAGTGGATCAATCGATTACTGTTTAACAGGGGTTATAAACTCCATGATTTAGAATTCGGTTATTCTGATTATTGATCATATAATGTTGATTGTTTCATTTTCAATATATCTCTGTTCTTTTAATTGATTGAAATTACTTGAGATAATATTGAGATTGATGATTGATATTGTATCTATGCTTCATTAATGTGTTTGCACAATTTCTGATATGATACAATATTGTCACATGCTTATACATGCTCTGAAATGTTATGTTAATACTGCATTGTGCATTTGGGTTTTGATTACAAAACATGCATAATGGCAGGGGCAGCATTGCATAGGATCTTAGATAATTTCACATACCTACACTTTAGGGGGAGATTATATCTTTATCATGTGATTATCTATGACAGCGGGAGCATCATTGTTTGATTAATATGATTTACTTATGCATCTCTGAATAACTGTTTGTCAGCATATTGATAACAGTTGAAAAACTGTTATTTTTATACTTAAATTTGACATCAAAACCAACCTTTATGACTTAGAAACTAGCTTGGAATCATGCTTTTGCTTATGTTTTTGAAATAAGAGAGTTGGATGTTTATGCTTGGTTTGCCTTGTTTTTGCAGGTTTTAAGATGAATTGAACGAAAGAAGTGAAGTAGCAAGGAATTGGATTCAGAAAAGGAAGAAAAAGTGCACAAAACAAGAGCCGCAAGTACCGCTCAACGCCACTTTTACCGCTGAGCGGCACTTTGAAGACCCACAGTCACCGTTGAGGGGCAAAACTACATCTGACCGTCAAATTGAAGAATCGCGCTTATCGCTGAGCGTCATTTTTATTGGCCTTGGGCCACTTTTCTGTAATCTTTAGGAAGCTATATAAGGCTTTAGTCGAATTAGGGTTACTATCTTTTGGCATAACGAAGCAAAATCACATTTTCTTCACCCCTTGGAGGAAGATTTTGGATGCTCAAGCTCCACTTTTTAAATTCTAGGGTTCTATCTTTCATTCTTTCATTATTTTTCATCTAGTTTCACCATGATTATGGTGAACTAAACCTTCATTGTTGTTGGGGAACCATTGTAATCCTTTGAAACTCTCATGTTTTGAATTGATTCTTTATAATATATGCTTTCTTTCATTAATTGTTAGGGTTTTTCTTCTATACTCTATGCGTGCTTTGTTTAACTCATTCAATTGCATGATCATTGTATGTATTCGTATGGACACATATAGATAAATCTAGACATGAAGAAATTCTCCCAAGAGCAATATTACCTAGACATAGGGATAGGAGGATTGGTTGCTTTTAAGCTTTTGTGCGAATGTAATGCATGAATAATTGCTAGGGAGACAAGACATTGTAAACTAGTGATTAGGATTAGGCTTTCTTCACCCAGACATCGGGTTTAAGGTAAATTAGAAAGTGGCATTAACATTAATGAAGAAAGGTGAATTCTTGAATACATGAGAGTGGATAGGAGAACTCGGTAACCCCAACAACATCATCATCCATATATTTCAATCATGTTTTGCTTCTTTTGTCCAATTGATCAATACATGCATTCATATTTACTTTTTAGTATTTGCATTTAAATCTCAAAGAAATCGGTTTTCAAGTCTTATTTAATCAAGAAACCACACAATTGTTTAGGCCGTGAGTCCTTTGGGAAACGATACTTGGTCTTACCATTTTATTATTACTTGATAGGATTCGGTACACTTGCCGAGGGTTAACAAGTTTTTGGCGCCGTTTCCGTGGACTCGTGGTTTAACTATTCTATTTGTGTGATTATTGATTAACTTTGACTTGATTTTTTTTTTTAATCTTTTTGTTCTTTTTATCTTTTTGTTTATCTTTCTATCTTTTTAGTTTTTAGTTTTTTATCTTTCTATCTTTTTAGTTTATCTTTTCTATCTTTTTGTGCTAACAATTGTTTCTAGGGTTTTGTGTTCTTGAAGGCTTGGACGAAAGTAGAAGGAGGAGGAGAATTCAAACTTCTAGAGAACTATTTCCTTCTCCGGAAACACTTCTACAACCCTCACAACAAAGGTCCAACTAAAGCACTGAGGATATGACCGGAGACAACAATGGTAGACGTACTCTAGCAGATTACACCAATGTTGTTAACCCTCATCACTTTAATAGCATTGCTAGGCCGAGGGTTGATAACAGTTGAAAAACTGTTATTTTCATGCTTAAAATTGACACTAAAAGCAACCTTTACACTTAGAAACTAGCTTGAAATCATGCTTTTCTTCATATTTTCAGAAATAAGAGAGCTGGACAGGTTTATGCTTGATTTCAGTGTTTTTGTGCAGGTTTTAAGGTGAATTTGGTGAAAGAAGTGAAGAAGGAGAGAGATGAAATCAGAAAAGACATAAAAAAGTGCAAAAGGAGAAGCCGAAGTCACCGCTCAGCGGCAGTTTACCGCTGAGCGGCACTCAGGAGCTTACGGGAGATCCGTTGAGGGGCAAAATGGCCGCTGAGGGGAGAAAACAAGACACGCACTTACCGCTGAGCGGCACTTTAATGGGCTTGGACCTAATTTTTTGTAATTTACGAATGGTATTTAAGCTTTAGGGTTTCCTAGGGTTAGGTATCTTTGGCAGAAACGAAGCAAACACTCTCTCTTCCACCCCTTTGAAGGAGGATCTTGGATGCTGAGGCTTCCTCTTCACCTTTTTAGGGTTTATCATTTCATTCTTTCATTGTAATTCATCTAGGTTCACCATGAATATGGTGAACTAAACTCTGTATGTTTGTTGGGGAATCAATGTAATCTTGTGAAACTCTCATATATGGAATCTCTTTTTACATCTTTTAATTAAGACTTATGCTTTCTTTTCATCATTAGTTAGGGTTTTTCTCTTTGCATAATGCTTGCATTGTTTAACTCATTCGATGCATGATTATTGGTTTTGTCGATACGGGCACGTTGATGGACAAATTTATGAACACCAAATTATGATGTCACAAACTTGTTTTCAATCGGCAAGTATGACCGAATCGTTCAAGTAATAAAACTTGGTAAGACCAAGTATCGTTCTTCCCAAAGGACTCACGGCCTAGTTTAGTTATGTGATTTCTTAATTAACTAAGACTTACAAACGAATTAATTGGGGTTTAAAATGCAAGACAGAAAATAAACATGTATGCATGAATTGTGATCAATGGCAAAAAGCAAAAGATAAACACTTTCAATGAAATTTATGTATGGATATGTTGTTGGGGTTCAATTTCATCTTATCCACTCTCATATATTTTAGGAATTCAACGATCAAATCACCATTGTTAATGCCACTCTCTAATGTACCTTTCCAGAAGGCTTCTCCCTAATCACGAGTTCATACAATTCCTAGCATTCCTAATGATTAGTTCATAAGTACAGGAGCTTAACGACAACCAATATAAAATTGGGAGAAATTCCCCGGATCTAGACTTCCCCGTACGTTCCCGTATCGACAAAACCAATAATCATGCATCGAATGAGTTAAACCATGCAAGCATTAAATAAAGAGGAAAAACCCTAACTAATGATGAAAGAAAGCATAAGTCTTAATTAAAAGATGTAAAAACAGATTCCATATATGAGAGTTTCACAAGACTACATTGATTCCCCAACAAACATAAAGAGGTTAGTTCACCATATTCATGGTGAACCTAGATGAATTACAACGAAAGAATGAAAGAATAAACCCTAAAAAGGTGAAGCGGAAGCCTCAGCATCCAAGATCCTCCTTCAAAGGGGTGGTAGAGAGAGTGTTTGCCTCGTTCCAGCCAGAGATACAAACCCTAGGACGTCCTAAAGCTTATATACTATTTCAAAAATACAGAAAAATTAGGCCCAAGCCCATAAAAGTGCCAAAAAACCAGTCCAAGCCCATTTAGAATGGCGCTCAGCGGTATTTTACCGTTGAGCGGTACTAGCGGTTGATCCATTTTGCCCCCCAGCTGCTGTTTTGCCCCTCAGCGGTGATTTCGGCACCTGAAAACTACCACTCAGCGCCAAATTTCCGCTCAGCGCCACTCGGTCAGACTTTTTCTGCGTTCTGGTTGGTTTTTCAGCATTCTGGTTGACTGGTTGACTTTTCTGGTTGACTGGTTGACTTTTCTGGTTTCTGGTTGACTTTTCAGCACTCCAATCATTCGGTATTTCAATTCTTCTTTCAAATCATTCAATTAGCCTACAAAATGAAGGGAATCTTGCACAAAACCATTAAATTCACTTTCAACTCTCTTATTCTCAAAACTAAAGCAAAAATATGAGTTCAAGCTAGTTTCTAAGTCTTAAAGGTTGCTTTTGGTATCAAATTTAAGCATAAAAATAACGGTTTTTCAACCGTTATCACAACCCCAAACTTAAAACTTTGCTTGTCCTCAAGCAAACAAGATGTAACTCAATCTTCCATCAATCCATATAATGGTTCACCACATTCAAAAATCCTTCTTTCAAGATAAGTAAGTGCTCAATTCAGCTCATTTCAAAGATTTCAATCAAGACATGCACATGCTTTAATGTTCACACAATCACATACTATCCAACAAATGCTACCTTTCATGAATGATCAATCAACTAAGCAAAGATGTTCTTATATTTTCATGGAATCTTTCCTCACTAGATAAAGTGTTTCACTCAAACACACAAGTGTATAAGAGGTATTCACTCATTCACTCTACTATCACAATGTCACATGAATCAACTTTGCCTTTCATTTAACCATAATCAAAAACACTTACAAGCAAGCATCATCACAAGGACTTTTCTATGGCTTATAATGTGGCTGGGCTAACAAGAAAATTGGTTTTTCTAGATCACAAAACCCTTGAGTTAAGAGAATCATATAAACACAACCATTCTTACTTATTCCCAACTTTCTTTTGCATTGAGCTTTGTTTTTTCTTTTCTTTTCTTTCTCTTTTTCTTTTTCTTTTCACATACTTAATTATTAGCCCTTAGCTCAATGCTTTCAATTTCCCTTTCTATTTTCCAACAACCCCAAACTTGAACATTTGTCAATACCACAAAATATTTCCTACTTAACTCAAGGTAAAGCTTTTCAACAAGGGTTTTCAAATCATGTTCAAGGCTAGAGGTTCAAAGGATATAACACATAATGTTCTTTTTTAGTGGGCTCAATTTATGAATTTGGCTAAATAGAAGGGTTATCAACAAATGGCCTTGATCATATGATGCAAACAAGCAAGTAATTCAATCATAGAAAACCTGGGCAAAGTCATTCATGCTTTCACAGTAATAGTATTCAACAATAACAACTCTGGAGCTCAAAACCTCACATATAAGCTCATTCACATTCCACATATAACATCCTGCTTAGAATCATAATCATAACATCTTGCATTTGTTCACAATGCTTGTGAACCACCTGTATAAGCATATAATGTGCACATTCTCAACATCAATCAATATCAAAGCATCATCAGGCATTACTTATCAAACAACAATCATAAGCAAACCATCATAACAGACAAAGTTTCCAATTGAGTACATCAAATCCTATTCTAAAAACAAAGTGATTGATAAAACAAATCCTACTCTAGTGCTTTGAAAAACTCAGCCCCATCAATGATGCTCTCTCCCAACCCCAAACTTAGATGGAAAACTAGTGAGAAAGTGAGTGGAAGGGAGATTTTCTAAAGAGGAATGAAAGGAAAAATGTAGAGAACCTTTGGAAAAATGTTTAGGAGTGTGTGTGCAGAGAAGAATCTAAAAATAGAGGCCAAAGCGCAGCTTAGGGTATAAAAATACCCTAATGGGCTCAGGTTCCGCTGAGGGGCAACCCAAGCCCCTTCTGCGACACTACCGCTCAGCGGTAGTTTGCCGCTCAGCGGCACTTGCGGGAAGTGCTCTCCTTCTTAGCTTGACCTAGATGCATCCTAAACATACCCCTTACTGGCTCCCTGCAATAAAATTCTCAAATCACTCATGCACAACCCTATTATGCAACTAAAGCAGGATCAAAACAAAATTATACAGAAAAATTAATCAACTGGGTTGCCTCCCAGGTAGCGCTTGTTTAACGTCACGAGCCTGACCCAAAATCCTCCAGCACCCTTCAGTAGATGCAAATCTTTCTTACCAACACCCATCAGTAGGTGTATACAAACATAGTATCCTTCAGTAGATACTCTTCCGCCTAACATCCATCAGTAGATGTAAACCCTGTAACAAACTTATAACAAAACAAAAATACCCAAAAGTTCAAAATTACATCACCAAAACAAAAATTAAAAGTTCTTAAATCACTGGGTTGCCTCCCAGCAAGCGCTCTTTTAACGTCACTAGCTTGACCCAATAAAGCTCATGTTCCTTCTTCTTTTTCTTCTTTCTACTGAACTTCTTCAGAAATTTGATCAAACCAGGAACCTGTTGCAGTGTCTCAATCATAGGAACTTTAATCTCCAATTTCTTGAAGATTTCCATAAAGCACTTGAATTTCTTTTCCTTCCTATGATTCTTCTTTAGATGAGGATGTGATTTTTCATATGATTTCTTCTTCTTTCCTCTCATCTTCTTTTTCTTCCTTTTTCTCTCCCTAAATTTTCTCTTTTTCTTTTCTTTTATTTTTTTCTTCCCTTTTCTTTTTCTTTTCAACTTCTTTATTTTCACACAAATTTTCTTTCTCTCTTCTCTCTCAACCACTTCTTTCTCTTTTTCTTCATCTTTATTTCTCTCACTCAATTCTTCTTTTTCTTTTCTCTCTATCTTTTCCTCATCGCCCCCTATTTTTTTCTCATCAAGAATCTTGTCACTTTCAGTGATAATGGCTTGCCCTTCCTCCTTAGGGTTAACTTCAGTATTAACCTCATCATTCAATCTCTGACTAATGGAATGAAGCTGCATCTCCATCCTTTTACATGATTCTTCAATGCTTTTCTGAGTAGCGTCAGAATTTTTCAAAAATTGTTGAAGGGTGTCATCCAAACTTCCTGATAGAAAGGTTTGTTGCTGTTGCTTGTTAAATTGCCCAGTTTGTCCAGCTTGCCCACTTTGTTCCTGACCAATACTTGGGTGTGGTTTCCACCCTTGATTGTAGCTCCCTTGACGGTACTGATTGGTCATGTAGTTTACATCCTCTACGGCTTCAACTGGAAAGGCACATTGACCATTGATATGGTCACCTCCACACAATTCGCATAACTGGGATTGTACCTGTGCAACAGTCTTTAACTCTTGTGGCAATTGTTCAAGTATCTTTGAGAGATTCTCCAATTGTTGAGTTATTAACTTGTTCTGAGCTATCAAGGCATCATTGGATTGCAACTGTAGAACTCCTTTTTGTTGAATAGGAGCTCCTCTTTCACTGTTCCACTTATTAGTAGTCATGTTTTCAATTATTTCTGTGGCTTCCTCTGGAGTCTTCCATTTGATATTGCCTCCAGCTGAGGCGTTAAGCATCATCATGGTTTGTGAACCAAGACCTCCAAGGAAGATTAGGACTACTTCTCCTTCGTTAAATCCATGCGTGGGAGTCTTTCGTAATAGGCTTTTATACCTGTCCCATGCATGCCCCAGTGATTCTTCCATGCCTTGTCTAAATGAAGAGATCTCTTGCTTCCCTTTGTTGATTTTAAAGCTTTGTTGCTGCCATTGTTGTTGTGGTTGGTTCTCAAATTGTCCGGCAGCTTGCCAAAATTGGCTTTGATCCATGCTTGAGTCATGTTCCCACCAGTGGTTGAGATTACTTTGGTAGAATTGAGTGCCCATATAGTTAAATTCTTGACCAAATTGCATTCTGCAGACATTAGGCACAAAACCCTAAAACCAATTGTTAGCACAAAAAGATAGAGAAAAAAAATCAAAGGATATAATTGAAAAGATAAGAAGGTAGGAAATAAAAACAGAAAAATAAAAACAGAAAAATAAAATAAAATAAAATAAAAATAAAAACAGAAAATAAAATAAAATAAAATAAAATAAAATAATAACCAAAAAAAATAAAAACAGAAAATAAAAACAGAAATTCAAAATTAAAGTCAAAGATAATCAATAATCACACAAATTAACCAGTTAAACCAGAGTCCCCGGCAAGCGGCGCCAAAAACTTGATGGACAAATTTATGAACACCAAATTATGATGTCACAAACTAGTTTTCAATCGGCAAGTATGACCGAATCGTTCAAGTAATAAACTTGGTAAGACCAAGTATCGTTCTTCCCAAAGGACTCACGGCCTAGTTTAGTTATGTGATTTCTTAATTAACTAAGACTTACAAACGAATTAATTGGGTTTAAAATGCAAGACAGAAAATAAACATGTATGCATGAATTGTGATCAATGGCAAAAAGCAAAAGATAAACACTTTCAATGAAAATTATGTATGGATATGTTGTTGGGGTTCAATTTCATCTTATCCACTCTCATATATTTTAGGAATTCAACGATCAAATCACCATTATTAATGCCACTCTCTAATGTACCTTTCCAGAAGGCTTCTCCCTAATCACGAGTTCATACAATTCCTAGCATTCCTAATGATTAGTTCATAAGTACAGGAGCTTAACAACAACCAATATAAAATTGGGAGGAATTCCCCGGATCTAGACTTCCCCGTACGTTCCCGTATCGACAAAACCAATAATCATGCATCGAATAAGTTAAACCATGCAAGCATTAAATAAAGAGGAAAAACCCTAACTAATGATGAAAGAAAGCATAAGTCTTAATTAAAAGATGTAAAAACAGATTCCATATATGAGAGTTTCACAAGACTACATTGATTCCCCAACAAACATAAAGAGGTTAGTTCACCATATTCATGGTGAACCTAGATGAATTACAACGAAAGAATGAAAGAATAAACCCTAAAAAGGTGAAGCGGAAGCCTCAGCATCCAAGATCCTCCTTCAAAGGGGTGGTAGAGAGAGTGTTTGCCTCGTTCCAGCCAGAGATACAAACCCTAGGACGTCCTAAAGCTTATATACTATTTCAAAAATACAGAAAAATTAGGCCCAAGCCCATAAAAGTGCCAAAAAACCAGTCCAAGCCCATTTAGAATGGCGCTCAGCGGTATTTTACCGCTGATCGGTACTAGCGGTTGATCCATTTTGCCCCCCTGCTGCTGTTTTGCCCCTCAGCGGTGATTTCGGCACCTGAAAACTGCCGCTCAGCGCCAAATTTCCGCTCAGCGCCACTCGGTCAGACTTTTTCTACGTTCTGGTTGGTTTTTCAGCATTCTGGTTGACTGGTTGACTTTTCTGGTTGACTGGTTGACTTTTCTGGTTGACTGGTTGACTTTTCTGGTTTCTGGTTGACTTTTCAGCACTCCAATCATTCGGTATTTCAATTCTTCTCTCAAATCATTCAATTAGCCTACAAAATGAAGGGAATCTTGCACAAAACCATTAAATTCACTTTCAACTCTCTTATTCTCAAAACTAAAGCAAAAATATGAGTTCAAGCTAGTTTCTAAGTCTTAAAGGTTGCTTTTGGTATCAAATTTAAGCATAAAAATAACGGTTTTTCAACCGTTATCACACGTACGGGGAAGTCTAGATCCGGGGAATTTCTCCCAATATGATATTGGTTGTCGTTAAGCTCCTGCACTTATGAACTGATCATTAGGAATGCTAGGAATTGTATGAACTCGTGATTAGGGAGAAGCCTTCTAGAAAGGTACTTTAGAGAGTGGCATTAACAATGATGATTTGAATGTTGAATTCCTAAAATATATGAGAGTGGATAAGATGAAATTGACCCCCAACAACATATTCATACATTAATATCATTGAAAGTGTTTATCTTTTTCTTTTTGCCATTGATCAAAACTTCATGCATACATGTTTATTTTTTGTCTTGCATATTAAACTCCAAATATTTCTTCTTTAAGTCTTAGCTAATCAAGAAACCACACAACTAAACTAGGCCGTGAGTCCTTTGGGAAGAACGATACTTGGTCTTACCAAGTTTATTACTTGAACGATTCGGTCACACTTGCCGATTGAAAAACAAGTTTGTGACATCATATTTTGGTGTTCATAAATTTGTCCATCAAGTTTTTGGCGCCGTTGCCGGGGACTCGTGGTTTAACTGGTTAATTTGTGTTATTATTGATTATCTTTGACTTATTTTTTTATTTTTAATTTAAATTTCGAATTTTTTTTATTTTATTTTATTTTTCTGTTTATATTTTTCAGTTTGTATTTTATTTTATTTTATTTTATTTTTCTGTTTTCTGTTTTTATTTTCTGAATCTTATATTTTCTCTTATATCTTTTTGTGCTAATCAAATCTTTTCTAGGGTTTTGTGTTCTTGTGTATGCAGGAGGCAATTCGAACTAGGAGCAAGAAAACAACAGAACCTCTGCTTGAAGGATTAGAAGACAGTAGACGGAGGAGAAGAATCATAACATCTAGAGAACTTTTCCCTTCTCCGGAAACTCTGTTGCAACCATCACCACAAGGTTCTGACAATAGCACAGAAAATATGGAGAACAATAGTATCAGAAGAACTCTTGCTGATTACACCAATATAGCTGGACCTCAGCACTTTAACAGTATAGCTAGACCTAGAGTCAATGCAGCTAACATGGAGGTCAAACCAGCACTGATCCAACTGGTAAAGAGCAATCAATTTAATGGGTTATCTCATGAAAGCCCATATGAGCACCTTACTACATGTAATGAAATTTGCAACACAGTAAAAATCAATGGGGTGCCAGACGAAGCAATCAAACTTAGTTTGTTTCCTTTCTCATTGGGAGGCAATGCTAAGCTTTGGTTGAACTCTTTTCCAGAAGGAAGTTTCACAGAGTGGGAAGCAGTGGTAACAAAGTTTTTGAACAAGTACTTTCCACAATCAAAGGTGACAAAAGGCAAGCAAGAGATATCTTCATTTAAGCAGGGCATGGAAGAATCACTGGGGCATGCATGGGATAGATACAAAAGTCTGCTAAGAAAAACACCCACGCATGGCTTTGAAGAACAGGAAGTAGTCTTAACTTTCCTTGGAGGGCTTGGTTCACAAACCAAGATGATGCTTGATGCCTCAGCAGGAGGCAATATTAAATGGAAAACTCCAGAGGAAGCTATAGAAATCATTGACAACATGGCTACTAGTGATAATGAGCTCAACAGTGAAAGAGGAGCTCCTATGCAACAAAAAGGGGTTCTCCAATTACAGACACATGATGCCTTGCTAGCTCAAAATAAAATTCTAACTCAACAGCTGGAGACTCTGACTAAAACTCTTGCACAATTACCTAAAGAGTTGAAAACTGCTACACAGGTACAAACCCAGTTGTGCGAATTATGTGGAGGTGATCATATCAATGGTCAATGTGCTTTTCCAGTGGAAGCTGTGGAGGATGTTAATTTCATGTGGCTAATCAATTTCCATACCGTCAAGCGAATTACAATCAAGGGTGGAAACCACATCCAAGCATTGGTCAAGGACAAACTGGGCAAGCAAATCAATATAATAAGCAGCAGCAGCAACCAACCTTTTGGCAACAATTATCTATGCTTAATGAAAGATCAACAAGGTTGGAAGAAACTCTTCAGCAATTCATACAGAAAACTGAATCTTCTCAAAAGAGCACTGAAGCTTCTATAAAGAATTTGGAGATTCAAATGGGTCAGATTACCAAGCAATTGGAAGAAAGGCCAAATAGAAATTTTGGGGCTAATACTGAGGTTAACCCCAGAGAAGAGTGCAAAGTGGTAAAGAGTGTGAATGAAGAGATAATTGAGTTAGAAGAAGGAGAAACAGAAGAAAGAAGAGAAATAGAGAGCAAAAACACTTTTCCTTTTCCAATAAATCAAGAGAAACAAATGGACTTCACAGAATTATTCAGAATGGTGGATAATGAAGCACCTTGGGAACAGATTCTACAGAAAATTGCAGTTTACACAAAATCTGATGAAGAAATCTCTACAAAGAAGAGACGTAGAGATGATGAGGTAAAAGAGTGTATAACTGTTAAAAAAGAGTCATTCCCTCCTAAAGCATCAGATCCATGCAGTTTTTCTATCCCTTGTACTATAGGGAAGCAAAAGGTAAAGAAAGCTCTTCTTGATTTAGGTTCAAGTGTTAACTTGATACCTTATTCTTTACTGGAGCAAATCGGCAATGTTAAAGTGAAACCTGCAAAGGTTAAAATAGTAATGGCCGATGGAAGAGAGCATTCTAGCTTGGAAGCATTCTCATTGCATCTAGTATCTCCACCCAAGTAAGTAAAATGCATTTTGTTCATTCTAGGGTTTTGATTTTGAATATGATTGTCAAAGCATGAAGATTTAGGGGTTTTGATTTCTTGGCATGATTTGATGATATATTTGATGTTTGAACCGATTAAACTGCATGATTATGAACTGGAAAACTGAAAATTGCATTTGGGTGGAGTTAGGAAAGCTTTAAAATAGGTTTTTCAAAAATCTGCAGAGTTACCGCTGAGGGGTAAACTGCCGCTGAGCGGCACTCTGCCAGATTTGATTTTTCTGGTTTCTTGTGATCTGGAATGTGGTACTGGTGGCGCTGAGGGGGAATTCTGGCCCTCAGCGGTGGTTTAGCTTCGAAAGGAGTTGTGTTCTGTGTTTTACTAATGATTAACATCATGTTCTGTGGTTTTGTTTGTGTTTTGAATGTAGGAATGGCATCCTCATCAGGAAAAAGATTGAAAACCATGGCAACCAAGAGAAAGGAAAAGGAACCAGAGCAACCCCAATCTAGCAGGTTCCTCTCTAGGAAACATGAGAAGCACTTTAGGGTGGTTCAGGACAGGAGACTTCTGATGGAGAGAAAGGTTGGAATGATACCTAACTTTGCTCCTCAGTTTGGAGAGCAAGTGTTAGGGAATGATTGGGGAAAGCTAGCCACTTATCCTGCACCTGCCAACATAGCTGTGGTAAAGGAATTTTACACCAATGCAAAGAAGATTGGTGATTATCCAGCTGAGAATTATTTGGGCTATGTCAGAGGCCATGCTATTAGGTATGATCCTGATTCTATCAATAACTTCCTGGATACTGTGTGGGCTGGTGAGCAGTGCCAGTTTGCTCTTTGCATGGAGGAAGGTGCTGATTATGAGGATGTGGAGAGAGTATTGTGTATACCTGGAGGACACTTCCAAAGGAATAGATCTGGCTCAGTGGTTAACATTAGGAGGACGGATTTGACTCCTCTTGCAAAGTATTGGATGGCGTTTTCTCATGCCAACATTCAGCCATGTTCACATGTGTCAGATATTACTCTCAGCAGGGCACTATTCATCTACTGTGCTATCAGAAATTTAAATGTTAATATTGGGCAGGTGATAGCTGATGAAATTAGTGTATGTGCTAACACCTCAAACAACAAAGCACCATTAGGACATCCTTCTTTGATCACTCACCTTTGCAAGCTAGCTGGGGTGGACACTTCTGTTCCACCATTTGAGAGGCCAAGAAAAGCTATTGATGAGGCCTATTATAGACAATATTGTGGAGGTGATGATGCAGCTCAGCCAGTTCCACCACGCCGGGCTCGTAGAGAGAGAGGGCCAGCACAGAGCCAGACATCTGCTGATACACATGAAGCAGAACCATTCCAGATGAGGGACATGTATATGTCTCTTATAGGTGCTCAGTTGCAGTCCATTCACAGAGGGCAGGTGGCCACTGCTGAGATGATTGTGGGGATGTATGATACACCCCCAGCTCACAGGTGGACTATGGATGAATTCCATAATGTGGTAGCTTGGCCAGAGGAGCCAGTGCATGGAGGAGGAGCTGGAGCAGCTGAAGCTTCAGTTAGAGAGATGGAAGAAGATGAAGCTGATGATGATGATGCATTTGAAGATGAAGAAGATGAGGAAGAAGAAGAAGATACAGAGGACAGCTCAGACTGATGAGGAGCTGAGATAGCATTTACTGATGAATGCTATCATATGCTTATGCTTTTGTTGGTTTAAGTTTTCTGAACTTATTTGTTTTTGTTTTTAGATTAGGGTTTGATGTACTCTATTGAACACCTGGTTTGTTGTGATGGTTTGCTCTTAACTGTGATTGTATGATAAGTAATGCTGAAGGATGCTTATTGATTGATTGATGTTGAGATGATGTGCACATTAAAATGCTTATACAGGTGATTCACAAGCTTTGTGAACAAATGCAGGATATCATGATTGTGATTGTGAAATTAAGCAGGATGTGTATGTCAAATGTGAATGAGCTTATATGCGAGATTTTGAGCTCCAGAGTTGTTATTGTTGAATGCTATTACTTTGAAAGCATGAATGATTTTGCCCAGGTTTTCTATGATTGAATCAATTGCTTGTTTTGCATCATATGATCAAGGCCGTTTGTTGGAAACCTTTTATTGGCCAAATTCGTAAAAATTAGCCCACTAAAAGAGAACACTTTGTGTTCTATCCTTTGAACCCTTAGCCTTGAACATACAATGAAAACCCTTGATTGAAAATCTTTACCTTGAGTTAAGTAGAAGATCTTGTGTGATATTGTTAAATGTTCAAGTTTGGGGTTGTTGGGAAAACATGAAAAAGGAAAAGCATTGAGCTAAGAGCTAAAAAGTAAGAATATGCAAAGAAAAAGAAAAGAAAAGAAAAAGAAGCAAAGCTCAATGCAAAGGCAAAAGAAAGTTGGGAATGAATAAGATGATTGTGTTGTTATGATTCTCTTAACTCAAGGATTTTGTGATCCAGAAAAACCAATTTTCTTGTTAGCCCAGTGATGAGAGGGTCGCACCTCCCAACAAAAGTTGTGCATAAAAGAATGCAGTATAGCTAGGAATTGACTCCTAGGTCGTCTCTCAAGGACCAATTGTGGTTCAGTCTCAGATCAAACACGTAGTGGGGGGGGTTTTGAAAATGTTTTTGTTAATGCAATTGAACTAAAAAATTGAAAATTAAACACAACCGAATATAAATAAAAGCATTAAAATGAATGAAAACACTGGAATAAAACATTCAATGCTAAGGAGCGTGAACAGTAAAATAAAGTGAAAATGCAACCGAGAGCGAGTGAGGTTGGCGGCTCTCCATCGCTTCCTCCAAAACATAAGAGTGACTATAATTTAAAATGCAAGGTTTGGAAGCACCGTGCAGTTCTAAAGTTCAATCCCTTGCTGCACCGCTTCTCCCTCCTAGCTGGAACGTAACTCTCCAATAAATCCCGTGCACAACAATGCTTCCAAGTAATCCACCGTGTGCACCTCTTCCTCGAAAGCAATTTAGTGCAGCATGTGTTGCCTCCCTTTCCGTGACACCACACCCTTTCACCTAATACTTCTCATTCTAGCAATACGTGTGCTTCCAAAGAAAGGAAAATAAATATCTCCGTGCAGAACCCTTTTCTCCATCCTAAATGAAATTAACAAAACCCTTAAAATGAATAAACGCTACTTCCATCTAATCACCTTTTCACCACTTTGCTGGATCAGCTGCTGCCCCCTTCAATCCCGTGTAGCACTGGACGTGACTTCTCACCTAATCACTTCATTTCTCATTCTTCAAATGAAAAGAAAAGCTACGAAGCCCTCAAGCAAGGTACATTTTGCATTCAATGAAAGACATAAAAGTCAATCCTCATTATTCCCATCCTATGATGTGCTGCACCGTGAGCTTTCTCTCCACCTACTCTATGACGTGATGTTTCTCTTCTCTCATTCCCTGCACACCATTCCAGCCGCTCTGCCAAGCCGTGACACCATTTCTTCCACCTAATCTTCCTCTCAAATAAATAAAAGACTTGCATCCATTTCATTCTCCATGTTTCAGCACACCACCTACTCCCATCACCTCTTCATTCCAACCGTGACTTGCCTCCATTTCATTCTCCATGTGAAAAGAATCCACCTCAACTCCCGTGATAGCTGCTGCCCATTCTCCATTCAACACCACTTTATTCCCTTCAATGCTTCCAACCGTGCATCAACTTCACCAATCAACACTTGCATCCATTTCAAGACATTCCCGTGAGCTGCTGCTTTCAAATCAGCTTTCTTCCCAACTTGACACCACACGCTTCTTGCTTCCAGCTCCACCTAATCACTTCCTCAACGCTGCTTCTTGGTCGTGACACCTTCCGGCTTCATCTCTCTGTGAAACACCTCACTTTTAATAATGAAAATTAAACAAGCATTCTCAGGAATCCAGCGTTTGCAAAAACGAAGTAAAAAAATGAAAGTGTGTTCTTCATTCATCATTCAAAATAACGTTTTAGTCCAGAAACATCAAAATGTGCCTCTCCACCAAAAGCCTGGACCGAGAGTTTTTTTTTGAGAGAGTGGTGGCCAAAATGCAAGTGGCGGCTGCCCTATTCTAATGCCGTGGGTCACCTTTTAACAAGGGTGGGGTCCACACAAAAACCCTAAGGTGCCAAGTCATTTTCCTTCACATTTTGGGTCTAGTCTACTTTACCAAAAATTGTCCCAAAATGTAAAAGTTGATACAAAAATTCTAAACTACTGAATTACAATTTAATTAATTCTAAAATGTCTGTGTGGAGAGTCTGGAATTTATTTGGCATTCTTCCTGATGTCCCAAAATGTATTTCCGAAATTTTCCTGCACTTCAAAAACGCACTTAATCAGCTCAGAAAACCCAAATTAGCACAATTACAAATTTCCGACCAAATTAAGCAGAATTCAGAAAACGGGGAAATAACAAACAATTAAACACAATTCCCTGGTTTATTTAAGTGCAATAAACTAAATATAATTCAAGAAATAACGACTCATCAAAATAGACCACACTTAGTCTTTTGCACTCCTGGGCAAAACCAAAATGAAAACTAGGGAACTACTCAAACATCAGGGAGCCGACACAGACTCGACAGACAGACAACAGAGACTCCAAAACAGAAACACAGTTGCACAATTCTCACAAAATCTGGACGGTAAAAGGTATAGGCAAAATTCCACACAGAGTCAATGAAAACAAATACTCAAAGAATCATCCAAACAATTCAGTACAAGGAAAGCAGTCAATCAGTTCAAGAGATGAATCAAAAGCAACAGAGCCTCACAGATGCACACAATCAGTGTTTCTCTCAAGTGTTTAAGGTAAATCAATGTCACTCAATGCACTCAAGAAAGCGATCACAAATAGACTTGGCAAGCCTCTAATATCAACACTCAAGCACATATGCATGTTCAAATCAAAAGGTCTTTTCATGGTTGTAATGGGGCCAAGGACAAGGGAGGATATATCTGGGTAAGAAGCTACAAACCATAAGGAACAGAGGAGCAATGGGGAACAAGTGTAAACACATTCAAACACACCCACAACCTCTACTTCCATCCTCTTCTTGACTCCATTATTCACAATTATTCACTATTTTTTTCTATTTTTTTTGCTCTTCTTTTTTTTTTTTTCATCCTGTCTCTTTTCTTTTCTCTCTTTCAAAACAAAACTGTAAAAGACAAGATACACATATATTTACCAAAACAAAACAAGAAGAGGAACCAACTAGCCAACTCATCAGAAACCCCCAAGAGACCACACTTGTTCCCAAAACACTTCCAAAGCTCCAAAATTCCCTAAGGTTAAGGTAATCATTGTTTTTCACTAAGGGCTAGTGTATGAGCTTCAAAACAAAGAAATGGTGGAAAGTATAGGCTCAAAATGGGTTATCAAAGAATTAAAACAAGGTGAGCTTATTTGGCTAGAGAGGCTCAAGAACAAAACTGCCTTTATCACTTCCAAACATGCATATCAATCAAGAATTATCAACAAGAGTCAAGCCAAGGCATATGTGCAAGCAATCAAGAGACATATCACACACAAGAAAGAACATAAAGTGGCTCAAATTCTCACACAGGGCATTTGTGTCACTATCAATTCAACTCTCAAACATCATGATCATCTTCCAAGCAAAGAAAAGCAAGGAATCCAACATCTCAGAGTATCAATGAAGTGAAGGAAAACTGATAACCTAACCACAATCCAGAATTTACGAAAAGCATGCAAAACTGTACACAAGACACAACAAACTACATAAAAACCGAAACATGAACAAAGAAACAACCTCCCCTAATAGACCACACTTAAACGACACAATGTCCTCAGTGTGTCACAATCAGTAGATCAAACAATCAGAACAATCATCAGATATCGACAAAGTGCAATAAAAGTGAGGAGGGAAGGAGAAGAGAAACTCCCTGAGTCAGATGGGAGGATAGGTGGGGTGGACCAAAGACGTCTCCTCCACCACTACATCCACTAAAGAAGGGTTGCTGAGGAAAGGCTTCAGTCTATGCCCGTTCACCTTGAAGCTTTTAGCTGTAGATGGTCCTTGGATCTCTACTGCACCATAAGGATAAACATTAGTCACAACAAAAGGTCCAGTCCATTTTGATCTCAACTTACCACCCATGAGGCCGAGTCTAGAGTTATACAACAAAACCTGTTGGCCAACCTCAAAGTCCTTTCTAACAATAGAACTATCATGGAACTTCCTTGTCCTTTCCTTGTAGAACTTCGAGTTCTCATATGCCTCCAATCGGATCTCATCCAATTCATTCAGTTGCAACTTTCTTTCCTCTCCAGCTTGGTCCATGGAGAAATTGCAAATCTTCACAGCCCAATATGCCCGATGCTCAATCTCGACCGGTAGGTGACATGCTTTTCCGAAGACAACCCGGTAGGGAGACATCCCTATCGGTGCTTTGTAGGCTGTCCTGTGAGCCCAAAGAGCATCGTCCAACCTATTGCTCCAATCTTTCCTGTTGGGTTGGACAATCTTCTCCAAAATCCTCTTAATCTCCCTGTTGGAGATCTCCGCCTGCCCATTTGTTTGGGGATGGTAAGGTGTAGAAACTCTGTGCGTCACCCCATATTTCTTGAGCAAAGCTTGCATGGATCTGTTGCAAAAATGGGTTCCTTGATCACTAACAATTGCTCTAGGCACTCCAAACCTGCAAAAGAGGTGAGATCTAACAAAATCTACAACAACCCGAGCATCATTAGTCCTGGTGGCTCTAGCTTCCACCCATTTTGAAACATAATCCACAGCAAGGAGAATATAAGAGAAACCAAAAGAAACAGGAAAAGGACCCATGAAATCTATACCCCATACATCAAACACCTCACAGAACAACATAGGTTGTTGAGGCATCTCTTGTCTCTGTGAAATTGATCCTCCTGCTCTCTGACAAGGCTCACAAGTGCTGCAAATCTTCTCCGCATCTTTGAAGATGGAAGGCCAATAGAAACCACAGTCAAGCACCCTACGAGCTGTTCTCTGTATCCCCAGATGACCACCAGGTGAGGAGGCATGACAAAACTGCAGGACCGCGTCAATCTCATGGTCTGGAATGCATCTCCTAGTAACCTGGTCACTACACAACTTCCACAGATATGGGTCATCCCAAACATAATACTTAGCATCACTCTTAATTTTAGCAATCTGAGCACGTGATGCTAAGGGAGGAAAAACAGAAGCAACCAAATAATTTACAATGTGTGCAAACCAAGGAGTGGGGTGAGAGTAAGAAATCATCAACAAACTCTCGTCAGGAAAGGTATCCTGTATGGGCAACACATCAGCTTCATTCCCAGCTTTTTCAGTCCGGCTTAGGTGGTCTGCAACCAAATTTCGTGCTCCACTCCGGTCTTCAATTTGCAAGTCAAACTCCTGGAGCAGTAGCATCCACCTGATCAATCTAGGCTTTGACTCCGCCTTTTTCAACAGAAACTTTAGAGCTGCATGCTCAGTATACACAATAACAGGTGATCCAAGCAAATATGACCTAAACTTATCAAGGGCAAAAACAATTGCCAACAACTCTTTTTCAGTGGTGGTATAATTTGCCTGGGCAACATCCAAAGTGCGTGAAGCATAGTAGATCACTCTCGGCAGCTTGTCAATTTTCTGTGTCAAGACAGCCCCTAATGCATAATTAGACGCATCACACATGAGCTCAAATGGGGCTGTCCAATCTGGTGCCTGAATGATAGGGGCGGTGGTCAAAGCTTCCTTCAGGCAATCAAACGCCTGCTTGCATCTGTCATCAAAAGAAAAGTCAATATCTTTCTGCAGCAGTCTGGACAAGGGAAGCGCCTTCTTGCTGAAATCTTTGATGAAGCGCCTGTAGAAACTTGCATGTCCAAGAAAAGATCGCACCTCTCGCACGCAAGAGGGGTAAGGCAACTGCGAAATCACAGATATCTTAGCAGGGTCTACCTCTATTCCCTTTTCAGAAATGATATGCCCTAGAACCAAACCTTGTCCAACCATGAAGTGACATTTCTCAAAATTGAGAACAAGGTTTGTTTCTATGCATCTTTTCAAAACTTTTTCCAGACTATCTAAACATGCATCAAAGGAGGATCCATACACAGTAAAATCATCCATAACACCTCTATGCAATTCTCAAGAAAGTCGCTAAAAATGCTAAGCATGCACCGCTGGAAGGTACCAGGGGCGTTGCACAGACCAAAGGGCATCCTCCTATAGGCAAAAATGCCAAAGGGGCAGGTGAATGTGGTTTTTTCTTGATCCTCAGGCGCAATATTTATTTGAAAATAACCAGAAAAACCATCAAGAAAACAATAATGAGATTTACCTGCCAGGCGCTCCAGCATCTGATCAATGAATGGCAGGGGGAAATGATCTTTCCTGGTTGCTTGGTTGAGCCTCCTATAGTCAATGCAGACTCTCCAACTGTTCTGCACTCTAGCTGGGATAAGCTCATCCCTCTCATTCTTCACCACAGTGAGGCCAGTTTTCTTGGGCACAACATGGATGGGGCTAACCCACTGACTGTCTGAAATAGGGTAGATGATCCCAGCTTGCAAAAGCTTGGTCACCTCCTTCTTGATGACGTCCATGATCACGGGGTTTTGCCTTCTTTGTGGCTGTCTGACTGGCCTTGCCCCATCTTCCAAAAGAATTCTATGCATGCATGTGGATGGGCTAATACCAGGTATGTCAGCCAAACTCCAACCAATGGCCTTCTTGTGCTTCCTCAGCACACCAAGCAACTTCTCCTCTTGAACAGAATCAAGGGAGGTGGAAATGATCACCGGTTTCTTCTCATCATCCTCCAAGTACACGTACTTGAGGTTATCTGGGAGCTGTTTCAACTCAAGAGTAGGTGCTTTCAAGTCAGATTCATTTGTACTTCCTGCAAAGTGGTTAGTGCATTCTGACTCCAAAGAATTCACAGGTAAAGGCGGAACACCTATCTCATCAAGCTCCAAATCCATATCCATGACAATTACATTATCGACATCATCCATATCAAAAACATCATCAACATCATGGATATCAAAATTCTCTTCAAAATCAACATCATTCTCAAATTCAGATTCAATGCATGTATGTAGAGAAGATAGAAAAGAATGCTCTTTCTTATGCAAAGAATCAGAATCATCAACAACATATTTATCAATAATGTCATCCAATGCATCGATCTTAAACAGAGAATGGTCCTCAGCTGGAAATTTCATTGCATCAAGGATATTAAAATGAACAACAATATCAGCAAATTCCATAGACAAAGTTCCAGCATACACATCAATCTTAGTTCGGGCAGTTTTCAAGAATGGCCTGCCTAAGATAATGGGAGCGGATCCATGAGAGAATCCCTCCTCCATTTCCAAAACATAAAAGTCAGCAGGAAAAATCAATTCACCAACCCTAACCAAGACATCCTCTATGAAACCTGCTGGGTGGGTAACACTCCTATTGGCCAACTGAATGACCACACCCGTGGTTTGCAAAGGACCAAGAGATAAAGATGCATATATAGACAAAGGCATGACATTAACAGAGGCACCCAAATCAAGCATGGCATTTTCAAATTTATTGTTTCCAATCACACAAGGAATGCAAAATATACCTGGGTCCTTGCACTTTTCAGGGATGTGCGGGACCGACTTACCAATAAGCGCAGATACATTCCTTCCCATGCTTATCCTCTCATTTCCCTTCATCTTCCTCTTGTGTGTGCACAGCTCCTTCAAGAATTTGGCATACTTCGGTATCTGCTTGATGGCATCAAGTAGAGGTATGTTCACCTCTACCTTCCTGAAGGTCTCCAGAATTTCCTTATCCACATCTTCCATCTTTTTGCTAGGAAGTGCCCGTGAAGGGAATGGTAGAGGGATAGGTCGGTCAACCAATGGAGAAGGTGCGGTAGCGGTGGTGGTGGAAGAGGGAGGAGATCCACTTGAAGAAGAACCACCGGCTGGAGAAGAAGATTCACCCACCTCAAATGCCTCGCTCGGACCGTCATGGTCGTTCTTTCTAGGACAAGTAGCAGGCATGGGTGTAGGTGTAGAAGCGGGCTCTGAAGGCACAAAAATCTGCTTCCCTGATCTAAGGGTTATGGCACTCACATTCCTTGGGTTCTGCACAGTCTGGGATGGTAACTTATCTGAATTCTGAGACTGCGCCTGGTTTATCTGAGTAGCCATCTGACCCATCTGGTTAGTGAGACTCTGTATGGAAGCTCTAGTCTCCTGCTGAAACTGCAGGTTTTGCATAGTCATCTGTCTCACTAACTCTTCCAATGAAGGTTCAGACGAAGTGGAAGGTTGGGCAACTGGCTGGGTAGGTGCCTCTTGTTGCTGCTGTTGTTGTTGCCTCTGGTGTTGTTGCATTGGTGGAGGCACATATCTGTTAGGTGCTCCAGCATTCTGGAAAGGTGGTGCCTGCTGTTGATGCTGTGGCGCATTGTTCCATCTCAAATTGGGGTGATTCCTCCACCTTGGGTTGTACATGTTGCTGGATAAGTCATGATTTTGCTGTTGTTGCTGCCTGTTGTTGTAGATGTTCGTAGCATAAGCCTGAGGCGCATCAGAGGCAGCAGAGTGCTGCAAAGAAGGACAAGCATCTGTATAGTGGTCACTGGAAGGACAAATAGCACATAGTCGTGCAACAGATGCAGATGGAGCTGCAGATCTCTGGTTGGTAGTCAACTGTGTCACCATCTTCGTAAGAGAGTCAATCTTTCCTTCCAACTTGCTTTCAACAGCTGATAAAGACTGGGCAACAACATCATGTACGCCCCTCACCACAATGGCATCATTCCTGGTGCTAAACTGCTGGGAGTTGGAGGTCATCTTCTCAATCAATTGTCTGGCCTCAGCAGGTGTGGTGTCTCCAAGAGCTCCACCACTGGCAGCATCAATCATACCACGGTCCATGTTGTTCAAACCCTCATAGAAATACTGGACAAGGAGATGCTCAGGTATCTGATGGTGGGGACAACTAGCACAAAGTGTCTTGAATCTCTCCCAATACTCATATAAGTTCTCTCCACCAAGCTGCCTAATCCCAGTTATGTCTTTTCTGATAGCTGTGGTCCGGGCTGCTGGAAAAAATTTATCTAAGAGCAGCCTCTTCAGATCATCCCAGCTAGTTACGGATCTAGGCGCCAAACCATACAACCAATCCTTAGCAACATTTTCCAATGAATGAGGGAATGCCTTCAAGAAGATGTGCTCTTCAGGAACATCATGTGGTTTCATACTAGAACAGACAATGTGGAATTCCTTCAAATGCTTATGAGGACTCTCACCTGCAAGACCATGAAACTTGGGCAACAAATGGATCAGTCCAGTCTTGAGAACAAATGGAACGCCCTCATCAGGATATTGGATGCACAAGCTTTCGATATCGAAATCAGGTGCAGCCATCTCCCTAAAAGTCCTCCCACGAGGTGGAGGTTGTGCCATATTGTTCTCAGTGTGAAAAACAACAGAATCAGAATCAGAATCGCGTGCAGATGCAACAGATGCAGTAGATGCAGTATGCACAAAGTACTCAGCAGTCGGATGCACAGTATCCAATGGAACAGACTCAAAAACAGACTCTAAAGATAAATTTCTAGAATGCCTAGCTAACCTATGAAAAGTTCTATCAATCTCAGGATCAAAGGGTGGTATAGGCCTAGGATTTCCCCTAGTCATGCACTAAGTCACAACACCCTAAAATCATGAAATGATATCACAAAAATTTTGAACACACAAAACAACCTAAACAAACAAATCACACACTCAAACATACAAGACAAAACACAACACACAAACAACACATTATCAACACAAAAGACCTAAGACCGAACCATTGGTCCCCGGCAACGGCGCCATTTTGATGAGAGGGTCGCACCTCCCAACAAAAGTTGTGCATAAAAGAATGCAGTATAGCTAGGAATTGACTCCTAGGTCGTCTCTCAAGGACCAATTGTGGTTCAGTCTCAGATCAAACACGTAGTGGGGGGGGGGTTTTGAAAATGTTTTTGTGAATGCAATTGAACTAAAAAATTGAAAATTAAACACAACCGAATATAAATAAAAGCATTAAAATGAATGAAAACACTGGAATAAAACATTCAATGCTAAGGAGCGTGAACAGTAAAATAAAGTGAAAATGCAACCGAGAGCGAGTGAGGTTGGCGGCTCTCCATCGCTTCCTCCAAAACATAAGAGTGACTATAATTTAAAATGCAAGGTTTGGAAGCACCGTGCAGTTCTAAAGTTCAATCCCTTGCTGCACCGCTTCTCCTTCCTAGCTGGAACGTAACTCTCCAATAAATCCCGTGCACAACAATGCTTCCAAGTAATCCACCGTGTGCACCTCTTCCTCGAAAGCAATTTAGTGCAGCATGTGTTGCCTCCCTTTCCGTGACACCACACCCTTTCACCTAATACTTCTCATTCTAGCAATACGTGTGCTTCCAAAGAAAGGAAAATAAATATCTCCGTGCAGAACCCTTTTCTCCATCCTAAATGAAATTAACAAAACCCTTAAAATGAATAAACGCTACTTCCATCTAATCACCTTTTCACCACTTTGCTGGATCAGCTGCTGCCCCCTTCAATCCCGTGTAGCACTGGACGTGACTTCTCACCTAATCACTTCATTTCTCATTCTTCAAATGAAAAGAAAAGCTACGAAGCCCTCAAGCAAGGTACATTTTGCATTCAATGAAAGACATAAAAGTCAATCCTCATTATTCCCATCCTATGATGTGCTGCACCGTGAGCTTTCTCTCCACCTACTCTATGACGTGATGTTTCTCTTCTCTCATTCCCTGCACACCATTCCAGCCGCTCTGCCAAGCCGTGACACCATTTCTTCCACCTAATCTTCCTCTCAAATAAATAAAAGACTTGCATCCATTTCATTCTCCACGTTTCAGCACACCACCTACTCCCATCACCTCTTCATTCCAACCGTGACTTGCCTCCATTTCATTCTCCATGTGAAAAGAATCCACCTCAACTCCCATGATAGCTGCTGCCCATTCTCCATTCAACACCACTTTATTCCCTTCAATGCTTCCAACCGTGCATCAACTTCACCAATCAACACTTGCATCCATTTCAAGACATTCCCGTGAGCTGCTGCTTTCAAATCAGCTTTCTTCCCAACTTGACACCACACGCTTCTTGCTTCCAGCTCCACCTAATCACTTCCTCAACGCTGCTTCTTGGTCGTGACACCTTCTGGCTTCATCTCTCCGTGAAACACCTCACTTTTAATAATGAAAATTAAACAAGCATTCTCAGGAATCCAGCGTTTGCAAAAACGAAGTAAAAAAAATGAAAGTGTGTTCTTCATTTATCATTCAAAATAACGTTTTAGTCCAGAAACATCAAAATGTGCCTCTCCACCAAAAGCCTGGACCGAGAGTTTTTTTTTGAGAGAGTGGTGGCCAAAATGCAAGTGGCGGCTGCCCTATTCTAATGTCGTGGGTCACCTTTTAACAAGGGTGGGGTCCACACAAAAACCCTAAGGTGCCAAGTCATTTTCCTTCACATTTTGGGTCTAGTCACTTTACCAAAAATTGTCCCAAAATGTAAAAGTTGATACAGAAATTCTAAACTACAGAATTACAATTTAATTAATTCTAAAATGTCTGTGTGGAGAGTCTGGAATTTATTTGGCATTCTTCCTGATGTCCCAAAATGTATTTCCGAAATTTTCCTGCACTTCAAAAACGCACTTAATCAGCTCAGAAAACCCAAATTAGCACAATTACAAATTTCCGACCAAATTAAGCAGAATTCGGAAAACGGGGAAATAACAAACAATTAAACAAAATTCCATGGTTTATTTAAGTGCAATAAACCAAATATAATTCAAGAAATAACGACTCATCACCCAGCCATATTATAAGCCATTGAAAAGTCCTTGTGATGATGCATGCTTGTGAATGTTTTTGATTGTGGTAAAATGAAAGGCAAAGTTGATTCATGTGACATTGTGATAGTAGAGTGAATGAGTGATTACCTCTTATACACTTGTGTGTGAGTGAAACACTTTACCTAGTGAGGAAATATTCCATAAACACATGAACATCCATGCTTAATTGATTGATCATTCATGAAAAATAGCATTTGTTGGAATTTAAATGACTTTGTGAACACTAAAGCATGTGCACATCTTGATTGAAATCTTGATCATAAGTTTGATTGATGTTTTTACTTATCTTGAAAAGAAGATTTTTGAATGAAGTGAACCATCATATGAATTGGTTGAAGATGGAGTTACATCTTGTTTGCTTGAGGACAAGCAAAGTTCTAAGTTTGGGGTTGTGATAACAGTTGAAAAACTGTTATTTTCATGCTTAAAATTGACACTAAAAGCAACCTTTACACTTAGAAACTAGCTTGAAATCATGCTTTTCTTCATATTTTCATAAATAAGAGAGCTGGACAGGTTTATGCTTGATTTCAGTGTTTTTGTGCAGGTTTTAAGGTGAATTTGGTGAAAGAAGTGAAGAAGGAGAGAGATGAAATCAGAAAAGACATAAAAAAGTGCAAAAGGAGAAGCCGAAGTCACCGCTCAGCGGCAGTTTACCGTTGAGCGGCACTCAGGAGCTTACGGGAGATCCGCTGAGGGGCAAAATGGCCGCTGAGGGGAGAAAACAAGACACGCACTTACCGCTGAGCGGTATTTTACCGCTGAGCGGCACTTTAATGGGCTTGGACCTAATTTTTTGTAATTTAAGAATGGTATTTAAGCTTTAGGGTTTCCTAGGGTTAGGTATCTTTGGCAGAAACGAAGCAAACACTCTCTCTTCCACCCCTTTGAAGGAGGATCTGGGATGCTGAGGCTTCCTCTTCACCTTTTTAGGGTTTATCATTTCATTCTTTCATTGTAATTCATCTAGGTTCACCATGAATATGGTGAACTAAACTCTGTATGTTTGTTGGGGAAACAATGTAATCTTGTGAAACTCTCATATATGGAATCTGTTTTTACATCTTTTAATTAAGACTTATGCTTTCTTTTCATCATTAGTTAGGGTTTTTCCTCTTTGCATAATGCTTGCATTGTTTAACTCATTCGATGCATGATTATTGGTTTTGTCGATACGGGCACGTACGGGGAAGTCTAGATCCGGGGAATTTCTCCCAATATGATATTGGTTGTCGTTAAGCTCCTGCACTTATGAACTGATCATTAGGAATGCTAGGAATTGTATGAACTCGTGATTAGGGAGAAGCCTTCTAGAAAGGTACTTTAGAGAGTGGCATTAACAATGATGATTTGAATGTTGAATTCCTAAAATATATGAGAGTGGATAAGATGAAATTGACCCCCAACAACATATTCATACATTAATATCATTGAAAGTGTTTATCTTTTGCTTTTTGCCATTGATCAAAACTTCATGCATACATGTTTATTTTCTGTCTTGCATATTAAACTCCAAATATTTCTTCTTTAAGTCTTAGCTAATCAAGAAACCACACAACTAAACTAGGCCGTGAGTCCTTTGGGAAGAACGATACTTGGTCTTACCAAGTTTATTACTTGAACGATTCGGTCACACTTGCCGATTGAAAAACAAGTTTGTGACATCATATTTTGGTGTTCATAAATTTGTCCATCAAGGGTCAATGCTGCAAACATGGAGCTGAAATCGGCGTTGATACAATTGGTGAAGAGCAATCAATTTAATGGGCTATCACATGAAAGTCCATATGAGCATCTCACCACATTCAACGAGATTTGCAACACTGTAAAGATCAATGGTGTGTTGGATGAAGCAATAAAGCTTAGTTTGTTTCCTTTCTCATTGGGAGGCAATGCTAAGTTATGGTTGAATTCTTTTCCAGAGGAAAGCTTTACTGAATGGGAAGTCGTGGTTTCAAAGTTTCTAAACAAATACTTCCCACAATCAAATATCAACAAAGGGAAGCAAGAGATTTCTTCTTTTAGACAAGGCATGGAGGAGACGCTAGGTCAAGCATGGGATAGATACAAGAGCTTGTTGAGAAAGACGCCCACTCATGGCTTTGATGAGGCAACAATAGTCATTCTTTTCCTTGGAGGTCTTGGTTCACAAACCAAGTTGATGTCAGATGCCTCAGCTGGGGGCAATATCAAATGCAAAACCCCAGAGGAAGCCACCGAATTGATTGATAGCATGGCTACTAATGACAACGAGATGCATAATGACAGATGAGCTCCAATTCAGCAGAAGGGAGTTCTACAATTGCAATCAAATGATGCCTTTCTTGCACAGAACAAAATCATAACTCAACAGTTGGAGAATTTGACAAAGACATTTGCTTAGTTGCCAAAGGAGCTAAAGAATGTTGCACAGGTTCAACAACAACTTTGTGAACTATGTGGCGGTGACCATATCAATGGTTAATGCGCTTTTCCAGTAGAGGCTTTAGAAGATGTCAATTTCATGGCTAACCAATTTCCATACCGTCAAGGGAACTACAACAAAGGGTGGAAATCACACCCAAGCATGGGTCAAGGTCAGAATGGACAAGCTGGACAAGCAGGACAATTCAATAGACCACAGCAGCAACCATCAATTTGGCAACAAATATCTGCATTAAATGAGAAATCAACAAAGCTTGAAGAAACTCTGCAACAATTTATTCAGGTGACCATCTCCAATCATAACAGTACTGAAGCTGCAATTAGAAATATGGAGATCCAGATTGTCCAAATGGCTAAGGATTCAAAGGAGAAGCCTTGGAAGAATTTTGGGGTTAATACTGAGGTTAACCCTAAGAAAGAGTGCAAAGTTATTGTAAGTGCAGATGATGAGAGGATGGATGAAGAAAAAAAAAGAGTTGAGTTAGTAATAAAAGAAGAAAAAGAAGAGAGAAAAGAGAGAGTTGAGAGAAAAGAAGAGATAATCGTTAAGGATGAGAGAAAAGAGAAAGACAAGAAGAGGGGAGAGAAAAAGATAGAGAAAAGTGATAAAATTCTTCCTTACCCTAAGGGGAGTGAAAAGATTGAAAAAGAGAGTCAATATGGGCGCTTTAAAGATATCTTCAGGCAATTGGAGATTTCAATACCTGTGAGTGAAGCATTGCAGCAAATTCCAGCTTATGCAAATCACATGAAGCAAGTCTCCATAAAGAAGAAATTTCTAGATGAAAAGGGAGATTGCAGTTTTATTGAGAAGAAGCCACTTCCTCCAAAAGTGAAGGATCCAGGAAGCTTTATTATTCCTTGCGTCATAGGGAAGGAGAAAATAAGGAAAGCCTTAATTGATTTAGGGTCAGGTATTAATTTGATGCCTTTAACTATGCTTGAAAGAATTGGTGATTTTGAAGTCAAACTAACAAAGGTGACTTTGCTAATGGCGGATGGATCTTTAAAGAAGCCCTATGGTGTGGTGGAAGATGTTGTGGTTTGCATAGACAAACTAAAATTCCTGGTAGATTTTATGGTGATGGAGATGAAGGAGGATGAGAAGGTCCCAATCATTCTTGGAAGACCGTTTATGAAAATGGCAAAGGTAATAATCAATGTGGATGATGGGATAATAGTGCTTCAAGACTGAGAAGAAAAGGTGATCTTTAATGTCTTCAAAGGGGAGCAGCAGATTCAAGGGAAGGAGGCTAGTCATAAAGCTGCATGTAAAGATGCACCCTTGATTAGTTCAAAAGTTGCAAAGTCGGGCTTCAAAGGTAAAAATTGTTTCTTGTCACAAGTTAGGAAAGAAGAAAAAGATGGCAAAGGAAGGAAGGTTCATAATGACTTGATGGAGGAACAACTTAAACTTGGTACACCTGTAAGATTCCAAAATAAGTTGTAGGTTGTGAAAGACTATAAAGATGATGGAGTGATAGAGATTGAAGCTCCATATTCAAGGAGAAAAGGTGGACCGGAAACAGCTGATGAGTTGGTGTGATGACAAAAAGATGAACACCAACATTGAAGATGGAACTTGAACTTTATTGGGTCAAGCTAATAACGTTAAAAGAGCGCTTACTGGGAGGCACTCCAGTGATTTCAGAACATTAATTTTGATTTTGGTTATTGATAACGGTTGAAAAACCGTTATTTTTATGCTTAAATTTGATACCAAAAGCAACCTTTAAGACTTAGAAACTAGCTTGAAATCATATTTTTGCTTTAGTTTTGAGAATAAGAGAGTTGAAAGTGAATTTAATGGTTTTATGCAAGATTCCCTTGATTTTGTAGGCTAATTGAATGATTTGAAAGAAGAATTGAAATACCGAATGATTGGAGTGCTGAAAAGTCAACCAGAAACCAGAAAAGTCAACCAGTCAACCAGAAAAGTCAACCAGTCAACCAGAATGCTGAAAAACCAACCAGAACGCAGAAAACGTGTGACCGAGTGGCGCTGAGCGGTAAAATACCGCTGAACGGCACTTTTCAGGTGCAAAAATCACCGCTGAGGGGCAAAAACAGCAGCTGGGGGCAAAATGGATCATGCGGTATTACCGCTCAGCGGTAAAATACCGCTGAGCGCCATTCTAAGTGGGCTTGGACCGGTTTTCTTTTGTTTTTATGGGCTTCGACTTGTTTTATGTTATTTTTATGCCCTATTTAAGGACTTGCACGTCCTAGGGTTTGTATCTTTGGCTGGGAGGAAGTAGAAACACACTTTTCACCCCTTGGGGGTAGATTGGGAGATGGTGACGGCTCTCCTCTTCTCTTTCTAGGGTTTTTCTATCTCTTTCCTTCTTTCATTGTTATTCATCTAGGTTCACCATGAATATGGTGAACTAAGCTCTGTATGTTTGTTGGGGAATCAATGTAATCTTTTGAAGCTCTCATATATGGAATCTGGTTTTACATCTTTTATTTAAGATTTATGCTTTCTTTCATCATTAGTTAGGGTTTTTCCTCTTTGTTTAATGCTTGCATTGCTTAACTCATTCGATGCATGATTATTGGTTTTGTCGATACGGGCGCGTACGGGGAAGTCTAGATCCGGGGAATTTCTCCCAATATTATATTGGTTGTCGTTAAGCTCCTGCACTTATGAACTGATCATTAGGAATGCTAGGAATTGTATGAACTCGTGATTAGGGAGAAGCCTTCTTGAAAGGTACTTTAGAGAGTGGCATTAACAATGATGATTTGAATGTTGAATTCCTAAAATATATGAGAGTGGATAAGATGAAATTGACCCCCAACAACATATTCATACATAAATTTCATTGAAAGTGTTTATCTTTTGCTTTTTGCCATTGATCAAAACCTCATGCATACATATTTAATTTTCGTCTTTTGCATATAAAATCCAAATATTTCGTCTTTAAGTCTTAGCTAATCAAGAAACCACACAACTAAACTAGGCCGTGAGTCCTTTGGGAAGAACGATACTTGGTCTTACCAAGTTTATTACTTGAACGATTTGGTCATACTTGCCGATTGAAAAACAAGTTTGTGACATCATATTTTGGTGTTCATAAATTTGTCCATCAAGTTTTTGGCGCTGTTGCCGGGGACTCGTGGTTTAACTGGTTAATTTGTGTGATTATTGATTATCTTTGACTTATTTTTTTATTTTTAATTTAAATTTCGAATTTTTTTTTATTTTATTATTTTATTTTTCTGTTTATATTTTTCAGTTTGTAGTTTATTTGATTTTATTTTATTTTTCTGTTTTCTGTTTTTATTTTCTGAATCTTATATCTTCTCTTATATCTTTTTGTGCTAACCAAATCTTTTCTAGGGTTTTGTGTTCTTGTGTATGCAGGAGGCAATTCGAACTAGGAGCAAGAAAACAACAGAACCTCTGCTTGAAGGATTAAAAGACAGTAGACGGAGGAGAAGAATCCGAACATCTAGAGAACTTTTTCCTCCTCCGAAAACTCTGTTGCAACCATCACCACAAGGTTCTGTTCATAGCACAGAAAATATGGAGAAAAATAATATCAGAAGAACTCTTGCTGATTACACCAATATAGCTGGACCTCAGCACTTTAACAGCATAGCTAGACCTAGAGTCAATGCAGCTAATATGGAGGTCAAACCAGCACTGATCCAACTGGTGAAAAGCAACCAATTTAATGGGTTATCTCATGAAAGCCCATATGAGCACCTCACAACCTTTAATGAAATTTGCAATACAGTGAAGATAAATGGGGTGCCTGACGAAGCAATCAAACTTATCCTGTTTCCATTCTCATTAGGAGGCAACGCTAAGCTTTGGTTGAACTCTTTTCCAGAAGGGAGCTTTACAGAGTGGGAAGCTGTGGTGACAAAGTTCTTGAACAAATACTTCCCACAATCCAAGGTAAAAAAAGGAAAGCAAGATATCTCTTCTTTCAGGCAAGGCATGGAGGAATCACTAGGTCATGCATGGGACAGGTACAAAAGCCTATTAAGAAAGACTCCCACACATGGATTTGACGAAGTAGATGTAGTCCTAATCTTCCTTGGAGGTCTTTATTCACAAACCAAGCTGATTTTAGATGCCTCAGCTGGAGGCAATATTAAATGGAAGACTCCAGAGGAAGCAACTAAAATAATTGAAAACATGGCTACTAATGACAATGAGCTTAATAGTGAAAGAGGAGCTCCTATTCAACAAAAAGGAGTTCTATAGTTGCAATCCAATGATGCCTTGCTAGCTCAAAACAAGATACTAACTCAACAATTGGAGAATCTCACAAAGATACTTGCACAACTGCCAATAGAGTTAAAGACTGTTGCACAGGTTCAACCACAGATGTGTGAATTATGTGGTGATGACCACATAAATGGTCAATGCGCCTTTCCAGTGGAAGCTTTAGAGGATGTTAACTTCATGGCCAATCAATTTCCATGCTGTCAGGGGAACTTCAATCAAGGGTGGAAACCACACCTAAGTATTGGTCAAGGACAAAGTAGGCAAGCTGGACAATCAGGGCCATTTCACAAGCAACAACAGCAACAACCAACCTTATGGCAACAAATGTCTACACTTAATGAAAGATCAACAAGGTTGGAAGAAACTCTTCAGCAATTCATACAGAAAACTGAATCTTCTCAAAAGAGCACTGAAGCCGCTATTAAGAACTTGGAGATTCAAATGGGTCAGATTACCAAGCAATTGGAAGAAAGGCCTGACAAAAATTTTGGGGCTAATACTGAGGTTAACCCTAGGGAAGAGTGTGAAGTGCTAGTGAGTGTAAATGTTGAAAAAGTTGAGTTGGAAAAAGAAGAGAGAGAAGAGAGAAAAGAGAGAGAAGAGAAAGAAGAAGAGAAAATTTGTGTGAAGATTGAGAAAGTGAGTAGAAAAAGAAAAGAAAAAAAGAAAGTGAGAGAAAAGAAAAAGAGGATGAGAGAAAAAAAGAAAGAATCATATGAAAAACCTCTTCCTCATCCAAAGAAGTATCATAGGAAGGAAAAGAAATTTAAGTGCCTCATGGAAATCTTCAAGAAATTGGAGATTAAAGTTCCTATGATTGAGACACTGCAACAGGTTCCTGGTTTGATCAAATTTCTGAAGAAGTTCAGTAGAAAGAAGAAAAAGAAGATGGAACATGAGCTTTATTGGGTCAAGCTAGTGACGTTAAAAGAGCGCTTGCTGGGAGGCAACCCAGTGATTTAAGAACTTTTAATTTTTGGTTTGGTGATGTAATTTTGAACTTTTGGGTATTTTTGTTTTTGTTATAAGTTTGTTACAGGGTTTACATCTACTGATGGATGTTAGGCGGAAGAGTATTTACTGAAGGATACTATGTTTGTATACACCTACTGATGGGTGTTGGTAAGAAAGATTTGCATCTACTGAAGGGTGCTGGAGGATTTTGGGTCAGGCTCGTGACGTTAAACAAGCGCTACCTGGGAGGCAACCCAGTTGATTGATTTTATCTGTATTGTTTGTTTTGATTTTGCTTTAGTTGCATGATAGGGATTGAATGTTTGAGTGATCTGAGAAATTAATTGCAGGGAGCAAGTGAGGGGCATGAGTAGAAGGCACCTAGGGTAAGCTAGGAAGAAGAAAAGCACAACACGAAAGTGTCGCTGAGTGGTGGTATCGAAAAAGGGGCTTAGGTTGCCCCTTAGTGGAACCCGAGCCCATTAGGGTATTTTTATACCCTAAGTTACGCTTTGGCCTCTATTTTTAGATTCTTCTCTGCACACACACTCCTAAACATTTTTCCAAAGGTTCTCTACATTTTTCCTTTCATTCCTCTTTAGAAAATCTCCCTTCCACTCACTTTCTCACTAGTTTTCCATCTAAGTTTGGGGTTGGGAGAGAGCATCATTGATGGGTCTGAGTTTTTCAAAGCACTAGAGTAGGATTTGTTTTATTAATCACTTTTGTTTTTAGAATAGGATTTGATGCACTCAATTGGAAACTTTGTCTGTTATGATGGTTTGCTTATGATTGTTGTTTGATAAGTAATACCTGATGATGCTTTGATACTGATTGATGTTGAGAATGTGCACATTATATGCTTATACAGGTGGTTCACAAGCATTGTGAACAAATGCAAGATGTTATGATTGTGATTATGATTCTAAGCAGGATGTTATATGTGGAATGTGAATGAGCTTATATGTGAGGTTTTGAGCTCTAGAGTTGTTATTGTTGAATACTATTACTGTGAAAGCATGAATGACTTTGCCCAGGTTTTCTATGATTGAATTACTTGCTTGTTTGCATCATATGATCAAGGCCATTTGTTGATAACCCTTCTATTAGCCAAATTCATAAATTGAGCCCACTAAAAGAGAACACTATGTGTTATATCCTTTGAACCTCTAGCCTTGAACATGATTTGAAAACCCTTGTTGAAAAGCTTTACCTTGAGTTAAGTAGAAAATATTTTGTGGTATTGACAAATGTTCAAGTTTGGGGTTGTTGGAAAATAGAAAGGGAAATTGAAAGCATTGAGCTAAGAGCTAATAATTAAGTATGTGAAAAGAAAAAGAAAAAGAGAAAGAAAAGAAAAGAAAAAGCAAAGCTCAATGCAAAAGAAAGTTGGGAATAAATAAGAATGATTGTGTTTATATGTTTCTCTTAACTCAAGGGTTTTGTGATCTAGAAAAACCAATTTTCTTGTTAGCCCAGCCACGTTATAAGCCATAGAAAAGTCCTGGTGATGATGCTTGCTGGTAAGTGTTTTTGATTGTGGTTAAATGAAAGGCAAAGTTGATTCATGTGATATTGTAATAGTAGAGTGAATGAGTGAATATTTCCTATACACTTGTGTGTTTGAGTGAAACACTTTATCTAGTGAGGATAGATTCCATGAACACATAAGAACATCTTTGCTTAGTTAATTGATCATTCATGAAAATAGCATTTGTTGGATAGTATGTGTTTGAGTGATCACTAAAAGCATGTGCACATCTTGATTGAAGTCTTGATGATGAGCTAAATTGAGTATTTACTTGTCTTGAAAGAAGGATTTTTGAATGTGGTGAACCATTATATGGATTGATGGAAGATTGAGTTACATCTTGTTTGCTTGAGGACAAGCAAAGTTTTAAGTTTGGGGTTGTGATAACGGTTGAAAAACCGTTATTTTTATGCTTAAATTTGATACCAAAAGCAACCTTTAAGACTTAGAAACTAGCTTGAAATCATATTTTTGCTTTAGTTTTGAGAATAAGAGAGTTGAAAGTGAATTTAATGGTTTTACGCAAGATTCCCTTGATTTTGTAGGCTAATTCAATGATTTGAAAGAAGAATTGAAATACCGAATGATTGGAGTGCTGAAAAGTCAACCAGAAACCAGAAAAGTCAACCAGTCAACCAGAAAAGTCAACCAGTCAACAGAAAAGTCAACCAGTCAACCAGAATGCTGAAAAATCAACCAGAACGCAGAAAACGTGTGACCGAGTGGCGCTGAGCGGTAAAATACCGCTGAGCGGCACTTTTCAGGTGCAAAAATAACCGCTGAGGGGCAAAAACAGCAGCTGGGGGCAAAATGGATCATGCGGTATTACCGCTCAGCGGTAAAATACCGCTGAGCGCCATTCTAAGTGGGCTTGGACCGGTTTTCTTTTGTTTTTATGGGCTTGGACTTGTTTTATGTTATTTTTATGCCCTATTTAAGGACTTGCACGTCCTAGGGTTTGTATCTTTGGCTAGGAGGAAGTAGAAACACACTTTTCACCCCTTGGGGGTAGATTGGGAGATGGTGACGGCTCTCCTCTTCTCTTTCTAGGGTTTTTCTATCTCTTTCCTTCTTTCATTGTTATTCATCTAGGTTCACCATGAATATGGTGAACTAAACTCTGTATGTTTGTTGGGGAATCAATGTAATCTTTTGAAGCTCTCATATATGGAATCTGTTTTTACATCTTTTATTTAAGATTTATGCTTTCTTTCATCATTAGTTAGGGTTTTTCCTCTTTGTTTAATGCTTGCATTGTTTAACTCATTCGATGCATGATTATTGGTTTTGTCGATACGGGCGCGTGTGGGGAAGTCTAGATCCGGGGAATTTCTCCCAATATTATATTGGTTGTCGTTAAGCTCCTGCACTTATGAACTGATCATTAGGAATGCTAGGAATTGTATGAACTCGTGATTAGGGAGAAGCCTTCTTGAAAGGTACTTTAGAGAGTGGCATTAACAATGATGATTTGAATGTTGAATTCCTAAAATATATGAGAGTGGATAAGATGAAATTGACCCCCAACAACATATTCATACATAAATTTCATTGAAAGTGTTTATCTTTTGCTTTTTGCCATTGATCAAAACCTCATGCATACATATTTAATTTTCGTCTTTTGCATATAAAATCCAAATATTTCGTCTTTAAGTCTTAGCTAATCAAGAAACCACACAACTAAACTAGGCCGTGAGTCCTTTGGGAAGAACGACACTTGGTCTTACCAAGTTTATTACTTGAACGATTTGGTCATACTTGCCAATTGAAAAACAAGTTTGTGACATCATATTTTGGTGTTCATAAATTTGTCCATCAAGTTATGTAATTTTATAAATTGTGGACATTGATTTATGTCCATCAACCAGTCAACCAGAAAAGTCAACCAGTCAACAGAAAAGTCAACCAGTCAACCAGAATGCTGAAAAACCAACCAGAATGCAGAAAACGTGTGACCGAGTGGCGCTGAGCGGTAAAATACCACTGAGCGGCACTTTTCAGGTGCAAAAATCACCGCTGAGGGGCAAAAAACAGTAGCTGGGGGCAAAATGGATCATGCGGTATTACCGCTCAGCGGTAAAATACCGCTGAGCGCCATTCTAAGTGGGCTTGGACCGGTTTTCTTTTGTTTTTATGGGCTTGGACTTGTTTTATGTTATTTTTATGCCCTATTTAAGGACTTGCACGTCCTAGGGTTTGTATCTTTGGCTAGGAGGAAGTAGAAACACACTTTTCACCCCTTGGGGGTAGATTGGGAGATGGTGACGGCTCTCCTCTTCTCTTTCTAGGGTTTTTCTATCTCTTTCCTTCTTTCATTGTTATTCATCTAGGTTCACCATGAATATGGTGAACTAAACTCTGTATGTTTGTTGGGGAATCAATGTAATCTTTTGAAGCTCTCATATATGGAATCTGTTTTTACATCTTTTATTTAAGATTTATGCTTTCTTTCATCATTAGTTAGGGTTTTTCCTCTTTGTTTAATGCTTGCATTGTTTAACTCATTCGATGCATGATTATTGGTTTTGTCGATACGGGCGCGTATGGGGAAGTCTAGATCCGGGGAATTTCTCCCAATATTATATTGGTTGTCGTTAAGCTCCTGCACTTATGAACTGATCATTAGGAATGCTAGGAATTGTATGAACTCGTGATTAGGGAGAAGCCTTCTTGAAAGGTACTTTAGAGAGTGGCATTAACAATGATGATTTGAATGTTGAATTCCTAAAATATATGAGAGTGGATAAGATGAAATTGACCCCCAACAACATATTCATACATAAATTTCATTGAAAGTGTTTATCTTTTGCTTTTTGCCATTGATCAAAACCTCATGCATACATATTTAATTTTCGTCTTTTGCATATAAAATCCAAATATTTCGTCTTTAAGTCTTAGCTAATCAAGAAACCACACAACTAAACTAGGCCGTGAGTCCTTTGGGAAGAACGACACTTGGTCTTACCAAGTTTATTACTTGAACGATTTGGTCATACTTGCCAATTGAAAAACAAGTTTGTGACATCATATTTTGGTGTTCATAAATTTGTCCATCAAGTTATGTAATTTTATAAATTGTGGACATTGATTTATGATTGAGATTTTGTGGTATAGCATCTACTGATGGATGCTAGGTGGTTAAGTATCTACTGAAGGATACTAGGTTTGTTACACCTACTGATGGGTGTTGGTAAGAAAGATTTGCACTTACTGAAGGGTGCTAGAGGATTTTGGGTCAGGCTCGTGACGTTAAACAAGCGCTACCTGGGAGGCAACCCAGTTGATTTACTTTATCTTTGTTTGTCTGTTTTGATTCTGCTTTAGATACATTATATGGATTGAATGTTTGAGTGATGTGAGAACCTAAATGTATGGAGTGAGTGAGAGGCATGAGTATAAGACATCTAGGGCAAGCTAGGAAGAAGGAGAGTAGGTGCCGCAAATGCCGCTCAACGGTAATTACCGTTGAGCGCGAACACTGCAGAGTTGGGTGGACTGGTTTGGCTCATTTGGGCTTAGCGGTATTAGGCCCATTAGGGTATTTTTATAACCTAGGGTGCGGCTTTGCTTCTATTTTCAGATCTCCCTCTTCCCACACACTCTCAAGCACTCTCCCAAGAGTTCTCTCCACTTTTCCCTTCTTCCTCCTTCACAAAACCTCTCTTCCACTCACTTTTGCACTAAGTTTCCATTCAAGTTTGGGGTTTTGTGAGAGAATTGTTGTTGGGGGCTGATTTGTTCATATTCCTAGAGCATTTTTCACTCATCTAGCATCTTCATCCAAGTAAGTTCAAGCATTTTCATTCTAGGGTTCTTAAAAGCATGAATTGATATGAATATGGTTGTTTAAGCATGAATCTTTAGGGATTTTGATTTCTATGCATGATTAGATGAATTAATTGTTGTTTGAAACGATTAAAATGCTTGATTCGGGTCTGGATTTAGGAAGATTGCAAGTGGGTGGAGATTAGGATGTTTTAAAAGCAATTTTGCAAAATCTGCAGAATCGCCGCTCAGCAGAAATTTCCCCTGAGCGCGATTCTGACAGGTTGATTTTTTTGTGATTTCTTGCTTGCTGATGAATGCACAGGTTGCGCTGAGGAGTTTTGATTGTCCTTAGCGGTGATTAGGAGTGTTTTAGGGAGTTGTTTGTGGTTTACTAATGCTTAACAATGTGTCTTGTGGTTTTGTGAATTGTGTTTGATGCAGGGATGACCTCCTCATCGGGCAAAAGAATCAAGACTATAGGATCCAAGAAGAAGGAGAGGAGGAAGATTCGGATGATAGCTGGGGTTGATGAGGACCTGAGATAGCATTTACTGATGAATGCTATCAGCACTAGAGCAGGATTTTTCTTATCTTTTGTTTTGTATTGTTGAACTTATTTGCTTCTGTTTTTAGATTAGGGTTTGATGTACTCAGTTTGAAACTTTATCTGTTATGATGGTTTGCTTGTGACTTATGCATGATGATGAGTATTGCTTGATGATGCTTGGATATTGATTGATGTTGAGATTGTGCACTATATGCTTATATACAGGTGGTGGTTCACAAGTTTTGTGAACAAATGCATGATGTTGTGATTGTGATTATGATGTTAAGCAGGATGTGTATGTGGAACGGTTAAATGAACCTATAGGTTTTTGAGATCCAGAGTTTTTGATTGAATGCTATTACATTGAAAGCATGAATGACTTTGCCAAGGTTTTCTATGATTGAATCACTTGCTTGTATGTTTCATATGATCAAGGCCATTTGTTGTTAACCCTTTTTAGCCAAAATGCATGATTTTAGCCTACTAAAAGAGAGCGTTATGTGTTCTATCCTTTGAACCTTTAGCTTTAAACATGATTTGAAAACCCTTTGTGAAAATCTTTACCTTGAGTTGAGTTGAGTTGAGAATATTTTGTGGTATTGATAAAGGTTCAAGTTTGAAGTTGTTGGGAAGTATAGAAAGGGAAAATAACAAGCATTGAGCTAAGAGGTAAGCACGTGAAAAGCAAAAGAAAAAGAGAAAGGCTCAATGCAAAGGAAAGTTAGGAAGAAGGAAGAATGGTTGTGTTTAGATGATTCACTTAACTCAAGGATTTTGTAATCCAGAAAAACCAATTTTCTTGTTAGCCCAGCCACATTATAAGCCATAGAAAAGTCCTTGTGATGATACTTACTTGTGATTGTGTTTGATTATGGTTAAAAGAAAGGCAAAGTTAATTCATGTGACATTGTGATAGTAGAGTGAATGAGTGACCTCTTATACACTTGTGTGTTTGAGTGAAACACTTTTTCTGGTGAGGAAAAATTCCATGAGCACATAATTACATCTATGCTTAGTTGATTGATCATTCATGAGAATAGCATTTGTTGGATATTATGTGATTATGTGAACATTGAAGCATGTGTGCATCTTGATTGAAGTCTTTGTGTTGAGCGGATTTAAGTAATTACTTGTCTTGAGAGAAGGAGTTTTGAATATGGAAAACCATTGTATGGATTGGTGGAAGATTGAGTTACATCTTGTTTGCTTGAGGACAAGCAAAGTTCTAAGTTTGGGGTTGTGATAACAGTTGAAAATTTTTTATTTTTATACTTAAATTTGACATCAAAAACAACCTTTATGACTTAGAAACTAGCTTGGAATCATGCTTTTGCTTATGTTTTTGAAATAAGAGAGTTGGATGGGTTTTACGCTTGGTTTTCCTTGTTTTTGCAGGTTTTAAGATGAATTGAACGAAAGAAGTGAAGTAGCAAGGAATTGGATTCAGAAAAGGAAGAAAAAGTGCACAAAAGAAGAGCTGCAAGTACCGCTCAGCGCCAATTTTACCGCTGAGCGGCACTTTGAAGACCCACGGTCACCGCTGAGGGGCAAAACTACAGCTGAGCGTCAAACTGAAGAATCGCACTTACCGCTGAGCGCCATTTTTATGGGCCTTGGGCCACTTTTCTGTAATCTTTAGGAAGCTATATAAGGCTTTAGTCGAATTAGGGTTAGTATCTTTTGGCAGAACGAAGCAAAATCACACTTTCTTCACCCCTTGGAGGAAGATTTTGGATGCTTAAGCTCCACTTTTCAAATTCTAGGGTTCTATCTTTCATTCTTTCATTATTTTTCATCTAGTTTCACCATGATTATGGTGAACTAAACCTTCATTGTTGTTGGGGAACCATTGTAATCCTTTGAAACTCTCATGTTTTGAATTGATTCTTTATAATATATGCTTTCTTTCATTAATTATTAGGGTTTTTCTTCTATACTCTATGCATGCTTTGTTTAACTCATTCAATTGCATGATCATTGATTGTATTTGTATGGACACATATAGATAAATCTAGACATGAAGAAATTCTCCCAAGAGCAATATTACCTAGACATAGAAATAGGAGGATTGGCTGCTTTTAAGCTTTTGTGCGAATGTAATGCATGAATAATTGCTAGGGAGACAAGACATTGTAAACTAGTGATTAGGATTAGGCTTTTTTCATCGAGACATCGGGTTTAAGGTAAATTAGAAAGTGGCATTAACATTAATGAAGAAAGGTGAATTCTTGAATACATGAGAGTGGATAGGAGAACTCGGTAACCCCAACAACATAATCATCCATATATTTCAATCACGTTTTGCTTCTTTTGTCCAATTGATCAATACATACATTCATATTTACTTTTTAGTATTTGTATTTAAATCTCAAAGAATTGGTTTTTCAAGTCTTGAAATTCTGTTAATGCTTGAATTAAATGTTACAACGACTATATTTTAAAATATGTTGACCAAACATTTATTGTGATTCAACTACACTAATTGTCTATTCAATTAACTGCATTGATTGTTGTTAACTGTTATAACTGTTTTGTTATATTTGACTGCATTAGTAGAAAAGTCGATTAAAATGCGTCAAAGTTGCGAATTGCTATAAATTGACGCGAATTTGAATTCTGTAAGAAATTTTGTGATTCTAATCATTTTGATATATTTTGTAGAAATTGTGAAACTTACAAAAAGAGAGAAAGGCTCCAAGAAACAAGACTAAATGTGTGATTATCAATTTGTGATTTCTTGAGAAGCAAGGTTGTTGGGTTTTCAAAGAGCTAATCAAATCTGCACAGAGAGGTGTTTATTGGAAGATCAGAGTTGACAATCTACTTAAGATTGGGTTGATTCCCTGTTGTGATTACAGGAAGAAGAATGTGCGGCGTTCTTGACTTTGAGGGGGTGTAGACAGTAGAAGAGGGGATTATTGCTGCTGGTCTTTTTGTTGTATGCCTATATTTTGATTAGAGGGTTAGAGAGGTGTTTTATATTTTTGACGTGGATGTCACTATAAAAGCCTTGTTGTAAAAACCTTAATCATTATAGTGCATTTGCTTCCTGTGGTGGAAGGACACTGGATGTAGGCTTGGTCGAACTAGTATAAAAACTCAGCGTTTGATCTTTCTATCTCTACTTTGTTACATTCAATCGACTTTATATTTTACTCATTCGATTATATTCAGCTGCACTACAAAGTCTTTTTCCTTGCGTTTCAAGAAAGCTTTTAAAGACATCTACTTTGCGAAAAAGATTTAAAGAAAGGTTTAATGTCTCAATAGGTCCCTATTTTCACCCAGAATTTTAAATAGGTCCCTTTCTTTTTCGGCATCTCAATTGAGTCCTTATTTTTGTAAAATTGAATCAAATAGGACCTTCCGTCAAATTGAAATGACGCCGTTAAAAAGGATATGCTTTATTTCTATGTGAAAATAATGACGACGTCATTTCAATTTGATGGAAAGGTCCTATTTGATTCAATTTTACAAAAATAAGGACTCAATTGAGATGCCGAAAAAGAAAGGGACCTATTTGAAATTCTGGGTGAAAATAGGGACTTATTGAGACATTAAACCTTTAAAGAAAACATTATTTTTGTGTTTCACCAATTCACACCCCTCCTCTTGGTATTGATACTAAGTCATTCTATTTTCAACAATATATATATATATATATATATATATATATATATATATATATATATATATATATATATATATCATAATTATTATAATTTTTTAAGGTATTAAAGCAAGACTACCAAAACTCTTCACTTTAGTGACAAGACTCTCCCACCTCAATATTGCCTCCATTCATCATAAATCGTTTGTGCTAAGAACTGCACATCCTTTAAGCAAACTCACACTTAGATAGTTTGACATACGATAAATTATTACTAGGGATGACAAAACAGGTCTAACCCCGCGTGCCGACCCACTAGACCGATTAGAAAAAGTTGGGCCGAGTTAAGGGGTTGAATTTGTGAACCCATTATGGCCCGTGCCGCCAAAAATAAAAACAAAACTCAATCTCATCATTTTACTCAAACAATTTACAAACAATTTACCGATATTCAATATTTGATAGATAAACTCAGTTGAAACCAATACATAAGTTAAACATAGATATGAGTATAAGATTACAGCTAGCTTCTCTTACTTAGATAACTCAAAAGGTGTTCCCTACAAACTCTACATCACAGAGATTACTCTACTTACACATAGATCGATGATCAGAATACATCCTAACAATTCTAACCGAACAAAGATTTATCCTAAATCATAAACGTCACATGCACGCTCGAAACACCTCATGTGCAATAGATTCATTGAAAGACCAAAAAGAATGAAAAAAATAAACTTACTTTATTAAAGATTTTGTTCAAATAGATGATAAAATTCAACTCCAAAAGACATATGACATACTCTGATCTTCAATCAGATGAAAAATAGAAACAAAAGATCTAGAGAAAAGGTAGATGAGAAATTTAAAAAATGGTAATTTTATAAAATGATTTTTTTGTTAAATTTAATTATAGTTTCAATTTTTTATTAATAAAATATTTTAGTGTCATTTCTAAAAATCATGACTACTCTTAGACATTTTTTTTAGGTTTATATGATAAACTCTTGTTTAGTAACATACATTTTAAATAAAACAACCACTTTAAAACACAAAATTATAAATAAACAAATAAATAAAATCTTCTAAATCATGCATCTATAACACAATTTTTACCTTAGAACAAATATATGTAAACCTTGCATGACTTCAAGCAATAGTATTAAATATACACAACTTTAACTTAAAACATGATGAATTAAAGTTGTATTATTCTAACAATGACTTCACTATAAATAAAAAAGAAAAACAAAACAAAGTAGATTAAGCTAATAAAAATTGTGAGTATTAGATAAATTTTCCAATAAAACTAAATATGTGTTAATCTAACACTGCTTCAAATTTAGAGATAATTTTCATTAGAAAGCTGTGATTAATATGACTTTCGTAATAAAATCTTATGATATAAGTGTACCACTTGTCCTTATTTATGATTTTTTTTTACCATTTTAATAAAGTTAAAAACAAATCATACAAGTTTAGAAAATTTTCTACCATACCTACGCTGCCTTGAGGTAACAACAGAAAATATAAAATATAATATATTTCTAGGTAATTAAAAAAAAAAAAAACTTTATATGACCAGACTACAGAGCGCACATATTCTCTCTCTTGCGATGTTTGAAGGTGATGGTACGACCATAACCAGCGTCCTGCCACAAAACATCCTCACTCTTCCCCCACTTGTTACCTCCTATGTGGGAATGAAACAAAACCCCCACCTCTGTCCCATCAGCCACGCGCATCTCCACGCGCCGCCACTCATTCTCCTTCGCGGGTGGTGGGTCCCACTCACCTTACGTCAGTCCGTCTCAGGGTACGGGAATGCGTGCACCTCTGAAATTGACCCTCGCATCGCAGAGTTTCAGTGCTGGGCATTGGCGTTTTCCTCACGCGCGCCCCTGCCCACAATCCCTTTATTTTCATTTCAATTTGAATCCCTCAGATCACAAGTGTTTCCCTTTGTTTTTTCTTTTCCCTTTTTCTCATTTGTCCTCGGCTCATGCTTCCTCCTGCCACCACTGCACAATGCAACTGTACCAAGCACAGTGGAGTAGTGTGTGTCTCTCTCTGAACTAACTCTTCTTTCTCTTCAATTTCACCCATTCACCTGCAATGCAATCACTGATTAAATACATCTTTTTAAATACATTTTTTCAACTCCTCTTCCACTCTTTCACTATTTCTTATTTACTTGTGTCATTCTTAATCCTTTTCGAAACTATAAATAAACATTTTAATCACAGCTTCACTTTTATTTTATTAGAAATAAACTTTTATATACAGACTACGTCATTGAATACCCAGTTCTTGTTCCATATCTAACAAAACTAGTTAAGAAATTTACTCCGCTTACATTCCAGATCCTGTTCAAAGTTTAATAAAATCATTTATAAAATATTTTAAGTAAATATATCAGAATAACTTAAAGCACTAAAACTTATAGTAAAGTATCATATAGGTTTTTATTTACTCAAATTAAAATCTAAAGATTTTTATTCTACACCCATCAATTTGCTATCTTATAAGTTGAAGTTTATTAAAAGTAGGAGAAACAAATTTCACGTTGAGATTTAGAGAGAAGAAGAAAATATAAAAGTTGAAGATACAAAAATAAAAATTAATAGGTTTCATCCCCTAAGTTTTAATATATATATATATATATATATATATATATATATATATATTTAGTTATTTATTTATTTATTTTCACCCAAATAAATGTCTTAAACCCCGACAATGTTTACTATATTCACAACCCAAATTTCTACTTTCATCTACATTTATATGAATTTAACTATTACACTAAGAGGAAAATCTAAAATAAATTCACCTACTTCAAACAAATACTTTAAAAATATCATTACGTAAATTAAAGCCTAAACTATATAATAGCTTTAATATAATTTTTTAATTACTTTGACACACTTATGATATTAGTTTATATTATCTCAATAAGTTCTTCATCGATTCTCACAATTTTTGAAATATTTTATCTCTCAATCAATTTCCTAATGTTCTTTTTAATATGTAAAGTAATCAATTTTATGAGAAATACAAATAGTAAAATAATTACATTTATAAGACACATTTTAAGGTAGTCAAATGAGGTGTGAAATATATGATAGACTAAAATATTGCACAGTATAAATGAATTAGTTGCAACCCTTTTGAAAAAGAGAATAGCAATTAAAATTATTTTGAATTAGTATTCATATTTTTCTATTAAATAAAAAAATCCTTCTAATTTTTCTTCAAGAATCACCACATATGCTCTATTGTCATTATTATAAGAGATTCTTATGGAGTACTAATATTTTTTCCTTCTCTTCCATTCTCTGTCACTAACCTTTTATGAAAGTTTTTTTTAATCTATTTTTTTCCACTTATATATATATATATATATATATATATATATATATATATATATATATATTTTATAATGTATCACTTTAGTTTTGTAAAAAAATTTCATTATTAATTTCCATTAAAAACAATTTTTAGTGAAATAATTACTAAGAGGTTAAGTAAACTTAGTCACAATCAAAAAGTTTGATTTCTAGTGAGATAGTTATTGAGATGGATATTGTTGCAGGTGGTATCAATTGTCTAATGATAAAGGCCTTTTAGCCTAGTGCTAAACACTCAATCAAACGCAATTCATATATTTTATCTTATAATAATATCAATTTTTTACTAGCTTCCCTTACCTAAATTTCTAGCTACTCTAACACAACACCAATAAGTTCTAGTTTAACACAAGAAGCTCAAACTTTCTTCACAAGAAACACCAATAATCAAATTAAAGGTATCATTATTACCTTAAACAAACATAGATTTATCTTTGTCTATAAAACCCCACATGCAACCATATATCCATACCCATATGCAATAAACTTAAGAAAAGAAAAAGGTTATGAGAAACTTTATCTAACCAAAATTTAGACTGGTAGATTCTTCTCCTCTTTGTTAACATCACTAAGACAAACTTGAATCTTAAAAAAGATGAATGAATGACTTTGAAACTTAGAAAGAAGCTAGATTAAATATGTTTTAGAAATATGGTGGATTTTAGAAAATGAAGTTTAAATAGTTAACTTTTTCGTTTTATATTTTATTCTTAATAATTAAAATATTCATACTTCACCTCATTTAAATAAATTCTATTTTTATACAAATTTAACTCAATTCTTAGATTCTCTCTAATAAAAAAAATCATCCTAAAAATGCATTTGCTGAAAAGAGGTAATGATAGGCTTTTCTCATGTCTTCCTCCAATACCCATGTGGAATCATTAGACATAACATCCTATAACATGTTTATTATATTGATGGTCTTCAATCTTGATTGGTTAATCTTGAAAGGCAAAGCCTATTTGACTTGCACATAATTCAACTCCAAAACATGGTTAGGACTAGGAATATACTTCCTTAACTAAGATACATGAAACAATTTGTGCAAGTTTGTCAATTAGGGAGGCGAGACAATCTCATGACTACATTTATTTATTTGATAATTTGGTATCATCCAATGAATTTAGGAGACAACTATAGGATTTCATAGCCATCTGACATCCATGATAGGTGTAACTCTAAAAACCACGTGATACCCAACTACAAAATTCAAAGGTTGCTTCCTTTGATCTACATACGACTTTTGTTGACTCTAAGAATTCTCATTGTCTTGCATTTGTCAAACATTCTCAATGGTTTATTGAAGTAATTATGGTCTACTACTTCTCCATATTGATTCTAACACAAATGAGTATGAGTATGCACTTTCTCTCATACAAAACCTCACAAAGCATCATCCCGATACTAGCATGACAATTGTTGTATGTGAACTTCACCAAGGACAGTATGTGATCCCAACTTCCCAAGTAATTTAGTACATAAGTTCTCAACAAAATTTTTAATCATCCTTTATATTTACTTTCTATTTGAGAAAAATATGCAAAATTCATTCTCAACCAAGTTTCGAAAGCTTCTTGCTAAGTCTTCCAAAACTGGATGAAAACCTCAAATCCTACTATGTTGGAAGGCATTTTTTCATGCAGTCTCACTATTTTTTTATATATAATTATGCAAATTTGGCCTTGAAGATTCTCCATCTCACTAAAAGAAAAAAGTACACTCTCTCAATCAATCTAATATCACTGAGATGAAATCATGTCTTCTCCTTAATCATGGTAAGATAAATGTTAAGAAGGAAATAATTTTATTTTACATTCATAGATAAATAATCTCATCAATGTAAAAAAAAAATAATCTTATTAAAGTCTTACTTATATAATCTAAAAAATAGTTTCATTAATATCAACAAAAAAATATCCCATTAACATAAACTAAAAAATAAATTTGCTAAATTGGATAAAAAATAACCCTTGTTATGTTGGTTGAAAAGTAAAATTGCACTAAATTTTGATTAATCTAGTCGAAAAACAATTGTGACTAATATAAATTGAAAACTATTTCAATTGATATCAACGCTACTAAAAAATACACATTTTTTGTCAATTTTATTTTGAAAACTTTTTCTTCAAAAATACTTATAAATTTTATTATGAATAATAATTTGCAAGAAATTGTTATCAATTTGTATGCAAAATATTTTGCACAAAACATTTTTCACAAAAAAAAATTATAGGAAATACTTGTGAATTTTATAATTTTCTAGGAAATAATTATCCTCGAAAGAATTACCTGCCAATAAATTTCTTAGGAAAAATAGAAAACAATCCATGAAATATGAAAAATTCTAGTTGTGAAAAAAAAATTGTATCAATGTCTAACAAAAAGTTGACTTAAATGAACCAAAAATAGAGTCATTTACATTATATGAAAATTTCTAACTGAGATCAATAAAAGAATATACCATGTCAATTGATCAAGGAAGCCTTTATTATCAATGATGGATAAATAATTTTAACCTATGTTTTGGGTGAAAATGACCTTGAATGACATAATTTGAAAGTAATATCAATTGATTTTAATTGAATAAATTGTGTTTGACACCAATTGTTAAATATGAATGATATTGACAAATAAAAACTCTAACCAAAAAAATCACACTTACGTACATCAATACAAGAATAACATTGATAATGATGAGAGAAAATAACTATAATAAAATTTAACCAAGATAAACTCATTTAACCTTACCAAACAATATTAAATCAATAACATCTAGTCTTAACTAAGTCAAGGATGTTTTTATTAAAAACAAGTCAACAATGTTTCATTCAAGATTGTGTTAAACAAAACAATAACTGATTTGAGAGATAATAAACTGTGAAAGTTTTGAAGTGCTTAATATTTTTTAAATATATTTTTAATTTCTTCAATTCTAAGTAATTTATTTATGGTTAAAAAAATCTTAATATATTACATTCTTCTAAACCACTCTATTAAAAAATTATATTACTTTGTATAAAATATTTTAATGTCACGCCCCATTAATTAGTGTGCTTAGTCACCACTCTGCTTCCATTAATGTGCGTGACACGTGTTCCGTGCCATTAAATAAGCACACGAACTCACTCTGCATGCCACGGCCAGGTGTCGTTTTGGAACGTTCTAAAACGTTAATGGAATCCAAGTGGCAGCAGGCGAATGGACGTTCGTCCTGCCTGGGGAGAGAAAACTGAATTCTGGAAAACTCTTCCCCTTCTCTGCACACTTCATCTTCTTCCTCCAACTCTCTGATCTCAAACTCTCTATTTTCTCTCTAGAACCTCCATCTTCTCTCTTCTGCAACTCACCCTCCTTTGCTCCGTTCACGTTTCAGCACCGTGAGAAGCGTCCCTGCACCGTGAGCTTTCCATCAAACCGATTGGTTTTGGATTCTGAAACGGGTAAGTTTCACGTCCTCAACTACTCTTCATTTTCAACATGCAAGCTTCCTTTTGAATCTGCATGAGTCTTCTCTGAACCATTATTTGGTTTCTGTAATTTTAGTTTAAGGAAGTTTTGGGTTGAATCGTAAAGGGTAGAAAAGAGGGTACTGGGATCTGATTTTTTCTGAAGAACGAACGTACACTGCTGGATCCGGGTAAGGGAAGCTTATTGGTTTAATTCATGTAATCTCTGTACTGCATGTGCGTGAGTGAAGTTTGAAAATATGATTATGATTCTGAGATGATATATGAAAAGTGATGCATGTATGTACTGAGAATTTTGTGCTCGTGTATATGAATGAATCTGAAAAGTTGTATGTTGTATGATCTTGGGATTGAAGGATTGGATATGGTGTTAAATTCAAAGCTTGAGAAGTATAAGATATGTTATGATATGATTAAATGAATGTGAATATTCTGGAAAAATATGGGTACTGTATGTGGAATTTAAATCTGAAAATACTATGAAAATGAACGTTCGTATCGGTACGGTCATTGACCGTTCGGTAGTCTTGGTAAATACCTTGAAGTAGTCGAACCCTTTCATTTGGAAAGGATTTCCCTTGAGAACGAACGCCCTCTTATATAGCATTACGTGTGAGCATTTGGCCATACGTACCCTTCATGAGTGTTGCGTGAGATTGAGAAGCTTGATAATATTCCTCTTGAACACTTAGTCAAATTGTATTACATAAATTTCAAGTATCTTACATTATATATAAAGCCAAACTTCTTAGATTTTGAAACAGTGAAAGTTCTCGACCTAAATAACGTACGCCCTAAATTGGCGTTCGGTCTTAGACCGAACGCTCGTCCTAAAAAGCATAAATGATAAGTAGCGCTCGGTCTGATACCGAACGCTCGTTCCAATACGTATGTGATAAAGAACGCTCGGTCATATACCGAACGTTCGTTCATTCTCTCAATTATTAGCGAACGGTAATAGCGTTCGTCCCAAATTTGAAATAGCGTTCGTCCATAATTCAAATAGCGTTCGTCCAAAAGTTCTATTGACGTTCGTCCAAATGTCCTCAGTGACGTACGTCCAAGATTCCTTTAACTTCTAATTTCGCGTTCGGTCATTGACTAGCGATGTGGTCTCTTGAATTAAATCTTATCCAGTTTATTTATCTAAACTGCTTGTGATTTTTATCCATTTGATTCGTTCAAGTGTCACTGAAATTTGAATTTCCTAAGTATTATTTGAATCGTACTAGAATCAGTTCATTTAACTGATTCGAATGAGTCTTTATTGGTCTAACTCTTGACGTTCGTCCTCGTTATGAAGGGGATTGAACGTTCGTCTTTTTAAGAGAGTGAAACATAGAATGAAAATTTATTTAAGAGGATGAATTAAGATGTGCGAACACCATGAGAAATGAAATTGTGATTGTGGATTTTGAACGAGCGTTCCAGGGTGGAACGACTCTTGATTGGAAATTGAGATTTGTGAGTATGAACGTGGTAAGCTTAGATGGTGGTTCATCCTGATATTCCGTGAGTGCTCGTTCTCAAGTAGAGATGAGTATGTCATGCGTGGGAATGGCAGGAGGTCTAGTCCATAACTGTAACTTGGACATAAAAGACTAACCTCAGGTGGCTAACTGATGAGTATTCCAGTCACTCACCTGGGTGCACGGACACCTTAGCTACACAGGATTCATACATGTCCGGACGGTCGGTCTAGTATCAGGGTCTTGATTGAGTGAATGTATTGATTTGAATGCATGTGTTATGAATGAATGGATATGTTTGATATGTATAAACTGTATGTTTGACTTGAATTAAATTCAATAAGCTTACCCTTGCATTTCCATTGTGTTGTCTTGTATATGTATATCCGTCATGTCCTTGCAATGATCATCCGTGTGGATGGGAGCAGAAGGTGATACTTCCTTGGAGCAAACACTGGAAGAGGAGATCCTTGCTGAAGAAAATTTAGTTGAAGTGGAAGTGAAGGCCGAACAGTGAACATTCGGTTTGAGGTAGTGTAGTTAGATTAGTGAGCGGCTGTGAGCGAGCGCTCTTTTGTGGTTTGTAAATAGTTGGACGTTCGGTTATTGTTTTGAAAACCGGTCGTTCTAATTCTTTTGTGAACGCTCGTTATTTATGTGTACATGTAAGGCCGTTCGGCCACTTTTGCACACTCTCGTTATTTGTAAAACTGCTTTATTGTATTAATACATGTTAATATTCTATTATATAGTTGCTGACTGTATAATTTTGGGATGTTACATTATTGGTATCAGAGCAGTTTTGTTCTCTTAAGGACGCTGTAGGTTATGAGTGCATTGCGTTTTTGCTGTGTGCTTATTATGTGTTTGATGAGTTATTATTTTTAACTCTTGAACAATTCTAACGTTCGTTTTCTCTGGTCCAGAGGACGAATGGCGCCTAGATTACCTCCTCCCCCGCAGCCTAACGAATCTGACGCTCCCAACAACAATAGGATGTTGGAGGCTGTGATTGAGAGATTACAGCAACAAAATACCACTCTAATGGAGCAGAACGCTGCTGCTCTACAGAGTTTGGAGGCTGCACGCATCAACTCTGAAGCCACTCAAAGGCAGCTGATGGAGATTATTGCTGCCACCAGGGGTACGCCTGGAGCGTCCTCTTCAAACGCTGCCCCACATACTGCTGAGTGGAGTTTGGAGAGCTTCCTGCAGCATCACCCAGCTAAGTTCAGTGGGAAGTGCCTCCCTGACGAGGCTGATCAATGGTTGGGGGATATGGAACGGATTTTCAACGCCAAACGGTGCCCAGATGCAAATCGGTTGGCGTACGCTGAATATTTACTCACTGGAGAAGCGAGTCACTGGTGGGCGAGCGTGAAAGCTATATTGACGGACGCGCACAGCCCCATTAATTGGGAAGTATTCAGGACAAAGTTTTATGAGGAATATTTCCCAGACAGCGTGCGGTTTGCTAAGGAAGTGGAATTTCTTCAACTAGTCCAGGGAGGGATGTCCGTTTCAGAGTACACAAATAAGTTCAAGCACTTGGTAAGATTCAACACTATGGCGACAAGTGAGCAGTGGCAGTGTAGAAAGTTTGAGAACGGGCTGAGAAGTGATCTCAAGGTGTTGATCTCTAGCTTGTGCATTCGGACGTTTCCAGCCATGGTTGAGAGGGCCAAAGTGCTGGAGAAAAATATGGCTGAGGCGGAACAACAGAAGAAACAACAAATGTCAAGAGGGCCAATTCTGTCGAGACCCAATGTGAATAGGAACAGGACCCCGTACGCTCGTCCAGCTCAGGCGAGTGGATCGCAAGCTATGGTAGTTGCTGGACAATCAAACCAACAAGGGCCGGTTAAATGCTTTCAGTGTGGAGGACCCCATTTCAGATCCTCATGCCCTCAATTGGTAGGAGTAAAGTACTGCTCACGTTGTAGAAGACATGGCCACCTAGAGAACGAGTGCAATATGGGTGGACGTGCAGTGATGAGACCACCCAACACTGGAAGAAATCAGACTAGAGGTGGTGGACGAGCCCAGGCTGTTGGACGTGTATATGCGATCACGGGTGCAGAAGCAGCGAGCTCAGGTACGCTCGTCACTGGCCAGTGCTTGTTGTATGGAATGAATTGTTGTGTGTTGTTTGACTCGGGGGCGACACACTCCTTCATCTCGAAGGCGTGCGTTGATAAGTTGGGGTTAGTGGAGAGCGAGATGCAGTTTGATTTAGTGGTGTCAACACCAGCTGCTGGTGAGGTGAGAACGTCTACCGTATGTGTTAGATGTCCTCTTGAGGTTGAAGGGCGTAAGTATAAGGTGAACCTCATATGTTTGCCTCTCAAAGACTTAGAAGTAATTCTGGGAATGGATTGGCTGAATACCAATCGCATTCTCATAGATTGTGGAGCTAAGGAGTTGATTTTTCCGGAAGAAAATGACGAAGAGTTGGGGGTGACACTCGGCCAGTTGAAAGAAGACATCATGGAGGGCGCGAGTTGTTTCTTGATTATGACGCATGAAGACATAGGGGTTGTGGATAAGAGCTGTGAACGTTCGTCCAATAAGTACACTGAAGGACGAGCGGTTGTGGACGAATTCCCGGACGTCTTTCCGGATGAGGTGCCTGGATTACCACCCGTTCGTGAGGTTGAGTTTACCATTGACTTGGTGACAACCGCAGCTCCCATATCCGTTCAACCATACAGAATGGCACCTGCTGAATTGGTTGAACTCAAGAAACAAATTGAAGAATTGATGGACAAGAGGTTCATCCGTCCAAGCGTGTCACCTTGGGGAGCGCCCGTATTGTTAGTAAAGAAGAAGGATGGCAGCTCTCGGCTTTGTATTGATTATCGTCAATTGAATAAGCTGACCATCAAGAATAAATACCCACTGCCTCGGATTGACGATCTACTTGATCAATTGCATGGAGCGAGCGTCTTCTCAAAGATTGATCTAAGATCGGGTTATCATCAGATTCGAGTTAAAGATGAGGACATTCAGAAGACGGCCTTTAGATCTCGGTACGGACACTATGAGTACGTAGTGATGCCGTTCGGCGTGACGAACGCTCCAGCTGTTTTTATGGATTACATGAATCGCATCTTTAGGCCGTATTTGGACAAGTTCGTGGTAGTGTTCATTGATGATATTCTCATCTACTCCAAGAGCTGTGAAGAGCATGAAGAGCACTTAAGGGTGGTACTTGGAGTGTTGAGAGAAAAAGAACTGTATGCTAAGTTATCCAAGTGTGAATTCTGGATGAAGGAAGTACAGTTCTTGGGTCACGTTGTGTCCGCGGGTGGAATTTCAGTTGATCCTGCTAAGGTGCGAGCGGTCATGGAATGGGAGAGTCCACGCTCTGTCACGGAAGTGAGAAGTTTCGTGGGGCTCGCAGGCTATTATAGGAGGTTTATAGAAGGATTTTCTAAGATAGTAGCACCCTTAACCCAGCTGACCAGGAAGGACCAACCATTTGCATGGACGGATTTGTGTGAAGAACGCTTCCAAGAGCTGAAGCAGAAGCTGACGAGCGCTCCAGTCCTAGTGATTCCAGACACGGCTAAGCCATTTGAGGTTTACTGTGATGCATCTCACCAAGGTTTGGGGTGCGTTCTAATGCAAGAAAGACGAGCGGTGGCGTATGCCTCTCGGCAATTGAAGATACATGAGAAGAATTATCCAACACACGACCTAGAGCTGGCAGCGGTCGTCTTTGCCTTGAAGATTTGGAGGCATTACTTGTATGGATCCGTCTTTCAAGTTTTCAGTGATCATAAGAGTCTCAAGTACCTCTTTGATCAAAAGGAGTTGAATATGAGGCAACGGAGGTGGCTGGAATTCCTAAAAGATTATGACTTTGAGTTGCTTTATCATCCTGGTAAAGCGAACGTGGTGGCGGACGCTCTTAGCAGAAAAGTGGTGCATGTGTCATCCATGATGGTACGTGAATTGAGCCTTGTGGAAAGCTTTAGAGACTTAAGGTTGCAGTTCGATTTGGAACCGAACAGCATCAAATGCTGCAACCTTAGGATATCCAGTAGCGTGTTTGAACGAATCAGAATGAAGCAGTTTGAGGATGAAGAATTAATGAAGATAAGAGGCGCGCTCGGCACAGATCAAGGAAAGGGGTTCAACGCTGGGACGGACGGCCTACTACGTTACATGGGTAGGACGTGCGTTCCCAATGATGGAGAATTGAAACGGATCATTTTGGCCGAAGGACACCACAGCCGTCTTAGCATGCACCCAGGCATGACTAAGATGTATCACGATTTGAAGCAATCATTCTGGTGGCCAGGGATGAAGAATGATGTTGCACGCTTTGTGGCATCATGTCTAACATGTCAACGTGCTAAAGCTGAATACCAAAGACCGGGCGGCCTACTGCAACCTTTGGAGATTCCCGAATGGAAGTGGGACAGCATTTCAATGGACTTCGTGACACACTTGCCTCGCACATTCAAGAATCACGATTCCATTTGGGTGATAGTGGATCGCTTAACGAAGAGTGCTCATTTCCTACCCATCAACCTGAAGATGTCACTGACTAACTTAGCCAAACTCTATATTAGAGAGATCGTTCGTCTGCATGGAGTGCCGTCCAGCATCATCTCTGACCGAGACACAAGGTTCACCTCTCGGTTTTGGCAGTCGTTGCAAAGTGAGCTGGGCAGTAAACTCCAAATGAGTTCAGCGTACCACCCTCAGACGGACGGTCAATCCGAGAGAACAATCCAGACGCTTGAAGACTTGCTAAGAACGTGCGTACTCGATCACATGGGCGTTTGGGATGAGGTCTTGCCTTTAGTTGAGTTCACCTACAACAACAGCTTCCAGTCAAGCATTGGAATGGCTCCCTTCGAAGCACTATACGGACGTAGATGCCGCACACCACTTTGCTGGTTTCAAGAAGGAGAAAACATATTAACAGGACCGGAGCTCGTTCAACAAACAACTGAAAAGGTGAAGCTGATTCAAGAGAGGTTGAAGACGTCCAGAAGTAGGCAAAAGTCATATGCAGACAAGAGGAGACGACCTCTGGAGTTCAAAGCTGGCGATCATGTTTTTCTAAGGGTAAATCCAACTACTGGAGTAGGACGAGCGTTGAGATCAAAGAAGTTGTCTCCCAAGTTCGTGGGGCCATATCAGATTTTGAGAAGGATTGGACCTGTTGCATACGAGCTAGCCTTGCCTCCACAATTGTCCAACCTTCATCCAGTGTTTCACGTCTCGCAACTTCGAAAGTACGTAGCTGATCCCTCGCACATATTGGAGCTGGAGAATGTTCGTCTTCGTCAAGACCGAACGTTTGAGATGAAGCCAATTCGCATTGAAGACGAACGCACCAAGCTATACAAAGGAAAGGACGTTCGTTTAGTAAAAGTGGTGTGGGACGACAAAACTGGTGACTCTACGTGGGAAGTTGAAGATGCCATGAAGGACTTATATCCTCATCTATTTCCTGGTAAGTCTTCAATTTTCGAGGACGAAAATTTTTGTAGTTAGGGGGATTGTCACGCCCCATTAATTAGTGTGCTTAGTCACCACTCTGCTTCCATTAATGTGCGTGACACGTGTTCCGTGCCATTAAATAAGCACACGAACTCACTCTGCATGCCACGGCCAGGTGTCGTTTTGGAACGTTCTAAAACGTTAATGGAATCCAAGTGGCAGCAGGCGAATGGACGTTCGTCCTGCCTGGGGAGAGAAAACTGAATTCTGGAAAACTCTTCCCCTTCTCTGCACACTTCATCTTCTTCCTCCAACTCTCTGATCTCAAACTCTCTATTTTCTCTCTAGAACCTCCATCTTCTCTCTTCTGCAACTCACCCTCCTTTGCTCCGTTCACGTTTCAGCACCGTGAGAAGCGTCCCTGCACCGTGAGCTTTCCATCAAACCGATTGGTTTTGGATTCTGAAACGGGTAAGTTTCACGTCCTCAACTACTCTTCATTTTCAACATGCAAGCTTCCTTTTGAATCTGCATGAGTCTTCTCTGAACCATTATTTGGTTTCTGTAATTTTAGTTTAAGGAAGTTTTGGGTTGAATCGTAAAGGGTAGAAAAGAGGGTACTGGGATCTGATTTTTTCTGAAGAACGAACGTACACTGCTGGATCCGGGTAAGGGAAGCTTATTGGTTTAATTCATGTAATCTCTGTACTGTATGTGCGTGAGTGAAGTTTGAAAATATGATTATGATTCTGAGATGATATATGAAAAGTGATGCATGTATGTACTGAGAATTTTGTGCTCGTGTATATGAATGAATCTGAAAAGTTGTATGTTGTATGATCTTGGGATTGAAGGATTGGATATGGTGTTAAATTCAAAGCTTGAGAAGTATAAGATATGTTATGATATGATTAAATGAATGTGAATATTCTGGAAAAATATGGGTACTGTATGTGGAATTTAAATCTGAAAATACTATGAAAATGAACGTTCGTATCGGTACGGTCATTGACCGTTCGGTAGTCTTGGTAAATACCTTGAAGTAGTCGAACCCTTTCATTTGGAAAGGATTTCCCTTGAGAACGAACGCCCTCTTATATAGCATTACGTGTGAGCATTTGGCCATACGTACCCTTCATGAGTGTTGCGTGAGATTGAGAAGCTTGATAATATTCCTCTTGAACACTTAGTCAAATTGTATTACATAAATTTCAAGTATCTTACATTATATATAAAGCCAAACTTCTTAGATTTTGAAACAGTGAAAGTTCTCGACCTAAATAACGTACGCCCTAAATTGGCGTTCGGTCTTAGACCGAACGCTCGTCCTAAAAAGCATAAATGATAAGTAGCGCTCGGTCTGATACCGAACGCTCGTTCCAATACGTATGTGATAAAGAACGCTCGGTCATATACCGAACGTTCGTTCATTCTCTCAATTATTAGCGAACGGTAATAGCGTTCGTCCCAAATTTGAAATAGCGTTCGTCCATAATTCAAATAGCGTTCGTCCAAAAGTTCTATTGACGTTCGTCCAAATGTCCTCAGTGACGTACGTCCAAGATTCCTTTAACTTCTAATTTCGCGTTCGGTCATTGACTAGCGATGTGGTCTCTTGAATTAAATCTTATCCAGTTTATTTATCTAAACTGCTTGTGATTTTACTTATCCATTTGATTCGTTCAAGTGTCACTGAAATTTGAATTTCCTAAGTATTATTTGAATCGTACTAGAATCAGTTCATTTAACTGATTCGAATGAGTCTTTATTGGTCTAACTCTTGACGTTCGTCCTCGTTATGAAGGGGATTGAACGTTCGTCTTTTTAAGAGAGTGAAACATAGAATGAAAATTTATTTAAGAGGATGAATTAAGATGTGCGAACACCATGAGAAATGAAATTGTGATTGTGGATTTTGAACGAGCGTTCCAGGGTGGAACGACTCTTGATTGGAAATTGAGATTTGTGAGTATGAACGTGGTAAGCTTAGATGGTGGTTCATCCTGATATTCCGTGAGTGCTCGTTCTCAAGTAGAGATGAGTATGTCATGCGTGGGAATGGCAGGAGGTCTAGTCCATAACTGTAACTTGGACATAAAAGACTAACCTCAGGTGGCTAACTGATGAGTATTCCAGTCACTCACCTGGGTGCACGGACACCTTAGCTACACAGGATTCATACATGTCCGGACGGTCGGTCTAGTATCAGGGTCTTGATTGAGTGAATGTATTGATTTGAATGCATGTGTTATGAATGAATGGATATGTTTGATATGTATAAACTGTATGTTTGACTTGAATTAAATTCAATAAGCTTACCCTTGCATTTCCATTGTGTTGTCTTGTATATGTATATCCGTCATGTCCTTGCAATGATCATCCGTGTGGATGGGAGCAGAAGGTGATACTTCCTTGGAGCAAACACTGGAAGAGGAGATCCTTGCTGAAGAAAATTTAGTTGAAGTGGAAGTGAAAGCCGAACAGTGAACATTCGGTTTGAGGTAGTGTAGTTAGATTAGTGAGCGGCTGTGAGCGAGCGCTCTTTTGTGGTTTGTAAATAGTTGGACGTTCGGTTATTGTTTTGAAAACCGGTCGTTCTAATTCTTTTGTGAACGCTCGTTATTTATGTGTACATGTAAGGCCGTTCGGCCACTTTTGCACACTCTCGTTATTTGTAAAACTGCTTTATTGTATTAATACATGTTAATATTCTATTATATAGTTGCTGACTGTATAATTTTGGGATGTTACATTATTGGTATCAGAGCAGTTTTGTTCTCTTAAGGACGCTGTAGGTTATGAGTGCATTGCGTTTTTGCTGTGTGCTTATTATGTGTTTGATGAGTTATTATTTTTAACTCTTGAACAATTCTAACGTTCGTTTTCTCTGGTCCAGAGGACGAATGGCGCCTAGATTACCTCCTCCCCCGCAGCCTAACGAATCTGACGCTCCCAACAACAATAGGATGTTGGAGGCTGTGATTGAGAGATTACAGCAACAAAATACCACTCTAATGGAGCAGAACGCTGCTGCTCTACAGAGTTTGGAGGCTGCACGCATCAACTCTGAAGCCACTCAAAGGCAGCTGATGGAGATTATTGCTGCCACCAGGGGTACGCCTGGAGCGTCCTCTTCAAACGCTGCCCCACATACTGCTGAGTGGAGTTTGGAGAGCTTCCTGCAGCATCACCCAGCTAAGTTCAGTGGGAAGTGCCTCCCTGACGAGGCTGATCAATGGTTGGGGGATATGGAACGGATTTTCAACGCCAAACGGTGCCCAGATGCAAATCGGTTGGCGTACGCTGAATATTTACTCACTGGAGAAGCGAGTCACTGGTGGGCGAGCGTGAAAGCTATATTGACGGACGCGCACAGCCCCATTAATTGGGAAGTATTCAGGACAAAGTTTTATGAGGAATATTTCCCAGACAGCGTGCGGTTTGCTAAGGAAGTGGAATTTCTTCAACTAGTCCAGGGAGGGATGTCCGTTTCAGAGTACACAAATAAGTTCAAGCACTTGGTAAGATTCAACACTATGGCGACAAGTGAGCAGTGGCAGTGTAGAAAGTTTGAGAACGGGCTGAGAAGTGATCTCAAGGTGTTGATCTCTAGCTTGTGCATTCGGACGTTTCCAGCCATGGTTGAGAGGGCCAAAGTGCTGGAGAAAAATATGGCTGAGGCGGAACAACAGAAGAAACAACAAATGTCAAGAGGGCCAATTCTGTCGAGACCCAATGTGAATAGGAACAGGACCCCGTACGCTCGTCCAGCTCAGGCGAGTGGATCGCAAGCTATGGTAGTTGCTGGACAATCAAACCAACAAGGGCCGGTTAAATGCTTTCAGTGTGGAGGACCCCATTTCAGATCCTCATGCCCTCAATTGGTAGGAGTAAAGTACTGCTCACGTTGTAGAAGACATGGCCACCTAGAGAACGAGTGCAATATGGGTGGACGTGCAGTGATGAGACCACCCAACACTGGAAGAAATCAGACTAGAGGTGGTGGACGAGCCCAGGCTGTTGGACGTGTATATGCGATCACGGGTGCAGAAGCAGCGAGCTCAGGTACGCTCGTCACTGGCCAGTGCTTGTTGTATGGAATGAATTGTTGTGTGTTGTTTGACTCGGGGGCGACACACTCCTTCATCTCGAAGGCGTGCGTTGATAAGTTGGGGTTAGTGGAGAGCGAGATGCAGTTTGATTTAGTGGTGTCAACACCAGCTGCTGGTGAGGTGAGAACGTCTACCGTATGTGTTAGATGTCCTCTTGAGGTTGAAGGGCGTAAGTATAAGGTGAACCTCATATGTTTGCCTCTCAAAGACTTAGAAGTAATTCTGGGAATGGATTGGCTGAATACCAATCGCATTCTCATAGATTGTGGAGCTAAGGAGTTGATTTTTCCGGAAGAAAATGACGAAGAGTTGGGGGTGACACTCGGCCAGTTGAAAGAAGACATCATGGAGGGCGCGAGTTGTTTCTTGATTATGACGCATGAAGACATAGGGGTTGTGGATAAGAGCTGTGAACGTTCGTCCAATAAGTACACTGAAGGACGAGCGGTTGTGGACGAATTCCCGGACGTCTTTCCGGATGAGGTGCCTGGATTACCACCCGTTCGTGAGGTTGAGTTTACCATTGACTTGGTGACAACCGCAGCTCCCATATCCGTTCAACCATACAGAATGGCACCTGCTGAATTGGTTGAACTCAAGAAACAAATTGAAGAATTGATGGACAAGAGGTTCATCCGTCCAAGCGTGTCACCTTGGGGAGCGCCCGTATTGTTAGTAAAGAAGAAGGATGGCAGCTCTCGGCTTTGTATTGATTATCGTCAATTGAATAAGCTGACCATCAAGAATAAATACCCACTGCCTCGGATTGACGATCTACTTGATCAATTGCATGGAGCGAGCGTCTTCTCAAAGATTGATCTAAGATCGGGTTATCATCAGATTCGAGTTAAAGATGAGGACATTCAGAAGACGGCCTTTAGATCTCGGTACGGACACTATGAGTACGTAGTGATGCCGTTCGGCGTGACGAACGCTCCAGCTGTTTTTATGGATTACATGAATCGCATCTTTAGGCCGTATTTGGACAAGTTCGTGGTAGTGTTCATTGATGATATTCTCATCTACTCCAAGAGCTGTGAAGAGCATGAAGAGCACTTAAGGGTGGTACTTGGAGTGTTGAGAGAAAAAGAACTGTATGCTAAGTTATCCAAGTGTGAATTCTGGATGAAGGAAGTACAGTTCTTGGGTCACGTTGTGTCCGCGGGTGGAATTTCAGTTGATCCTGCTAAGGTGCGAGCGGTCATGGAATGGGAGAGTCCACGCTCTGTCACGGAAGTGAGAAGTTTCGTGGGGCTCGCAGGCTATTATAGGAGGTTTATAGAAGGATTTTCTAAGATAGTAGCACCCTTAACCCAGCTGACCAGGAAGGACCAACCATTTGCATGGACGGATTTGTGTGAAGAACGCTTCCAAGAGCTGAAGCAGAAGCTGACGAGCGCTCCAGTCCTAGTGATTCCAGACACGGCTAAGCCATTTGAGGTTTACTGTGATGCATCTCACCAAGGTTTGGGGTGCGTTCTAATGCAAGAAAGACGAGCGGTGGCGTATGCCTCTCGGCAATTGAAGATACATGAGAAGAATTATCCAACACACGACCTAGAGCTGGCAGCGGTCGTCTTTGCCTTGAAGATTTGGAGGCATTACTTGTATGGATCCGTCTTTCAAGTTTTCAGTGATCATAAGAGTCTCAAGTACCTCTTTGATCAAAAGGAGTTGAATATGAGGCAACGGAGGTGGCTGGAATTCCTAAAAGATTATGACTTTGAGTTGCTTTATCATCCTGGTAAAGCGAACGTGGTGGCGGACGCTCTTAGCAGAAAAGTGGTGCATGTGTCATCCATGATGGTACGTGAATTGAGCCTTGTGGAAAGCTTTAGAGACTTAAGGTTGCAGTTCGATTTGGAACCGAACAGCATCAAATGCTGCAACCTTAGGATATCCAGTAGCGTGTTTGAACGAATCAGAATGAAGCAGTTTGAGGATGAAGAATTAATGAAGATAAGAGGCGCGCTCGGCACAGATCAAGGAAAGGGGTTCAACGCTGGGACGGACGGCCTACTACGTTACATGGGTAGGACGTGCGTTCCCAATGATGGAGAATTGAAACGGATCATTTTGGCCGAAGGACACCACAGCCGTCTTAGCATGCACCCAGGCATGACTAAGATGTATCACGATTTGAAGCAATCATTCTGGTGGCCAGGGATGAAGAATGATGTTGCACGCTTTGTGGCATCATGTCTAACATGTCAACGTGCTAAAGCTGAATACCAAAGACCGGGCGGCCTACTGCAACCTTTGGAGATTCCCGAATGGAAGTGGGACAGCATTTCAATGGACTTCGTGACACACTTGCCTCGCACATTCAAGAATCACGATTCCATTTGGGTGATAGTGGATCGCTTAACGAAGAGTGCTCATTTCCTACCCATCAACCTGAAGATGTCACTGACTAACTTAGCCAAACTCTATATTAGAGAGATCGTTCGTCTGCATGGAGTGCCGTCCAGCATCATCTCTGACCGAGACACAAGGTTCACCTCTCGGTTTTGGCAGTCGTTGCAAAGTGAGCTGGGCAGTAAACTCCAAATGAGTTCAGCGTACCACCCTCAGACGGACGGTCAATCCGAGAGAACAATCCAGACGCTTGAAGACTTGCTAAGAACGTGCGTACTCGATCACATGGGCGTTTGGGATGAGGTCTTGCCTTTAGTTGAGTTCACCTACAACAACAGCTTCCAGTCAAGCATTGGAATGGCTCCCTTCGAAGCACTATACGGACGTAGATGCCGCACACCACTTTGCTGGTTTCAAGAAGGAGAAAACATATTAACAGGACCGGAGCTCGTTCAACAAACAACTGAAAAGGTGAAGCTGATTCAAGAGAGGTTGAAGACGTCCAGAAGTAGGCAAAAGTCATATGCAGACAAGAGGAGACGACCTCTGGAGTTCAAAGCTGGCGATCATGTTTTTCTAAGGGTAAATCCAACTACTGGAGTAGGACGAGCGTTGAGATCAAAGAAGTTGTCTCCCAAGTTCGTGGGGCCATATCAGATTTTGAGAAGGATTGGACCTGTTGCATACGAGCTAGCCTTGCCTCCACAATTGTCCAACCTTCATCCAGTGTTTCACGTCTCGCAACTTCGAAAGTACGTAGCTGATCCCTCGCACATATTGGAGCTGGAGAATGTTCGTCTTCGTCAAGACCGAACGTTTGAGATGAAGCCAATTCGCATTGAAGACGAACGCACCAAGCTATACAAAGGAAAGGACGTTCGTTTAGTAAAAGTGGTGTGGGACGACAAAACTGGTGACTCTACGTGGGAAGTTGAAGATGCCATGAAGGACTTATATCCTCATCTATTTCCTGGTAAGTCTTCAATTTTCGAGGACGAAAATTTTTGTAGTTAGGGGGATTGTCACGCCCCATTAATTAGTGTGCTTAGTCACCACTCTGCTTCCATTAATGTGCGTGACACGTGTTCCGTGCCATTAAATAAGCACACGAACTCACTCTGCATGCCACGGCCAGGTGTCGTTTTGGAACGTTCTAAAACGTTAATGGAATCCAAGTGGCAGCAGGCGAATGGACGTTCGTCCTGCCTGGGGAGAGAAAACTGAATTCTGGAAAACTCTTCCCCTTCTCTGCACACTTCATCTTCTTCCTCCAACTCTCTGATCTCAAACTCTCTATTTTCTCTCTAGAACCTCCATCTTCTCTCTTCTGCAACTCACCCTCCTTTGCTCCGTTCACGTTTCAGCACCGTGAGAAGCGTCCCTGCACCGTGAGCTTTCCATCAAACCGATTGGTTTTGGATTCTGAAACGGGTAAGTTTCACGTCCTCAACTACTCTTCATTTTCAACATGCAAGCTTCCTTTTGAATCTGCATGAGTCTTCTCTGAACCATTATTTGGTTTCTGTAATTTTAGTTTAAGGAAGTTTTGGGTTGAATCGTAAAGGGTAGAAAAGAGGGTACTGGGATCTGATTTTTTCTGAAGAACGAACGTACACTGCTGGATCCGGGTAAGGGAAGCTTATTGGTTTAATTCATGTAATCTCTGTACTGCATGTGCGTGAGTGAAGTTTGAAAATATGATTATGATTCTGAGATGATATATGAAAAGTGATGCATGTATGTACTGAGAATTTTGTGCTCGTGTATATGAATGAATCTGAAAAGTTGTATGTTGTATGATCTTGGGATTGAAGGATTGGATATGGTGTTAAATTCAAAGCTTGAGAAGTATAAGATATGTTATGATATGATTAAATGAATGTGAATATTCTGGAAAAATATGGGTACTGTATGTGGAATTTAAATCTGAAAATACTATGAAAATGAACGTTCGTATCGGTACGGTCATTGACCGTTCGGTAGTCTTGGTAAATACCTTGAAGTAGTCGAACCCTTTCATTTGGAAAGGATTTCCCTTGAGAACGAACGCCCTCTTATATAGCATTACGTGTGAGCATTTGGCCATACGTACCCTTCATGAGTGTTGCGTGAGATTGAGAAGCTTGATAATATTCCTCTTGAACACTTAGTCAAATTGTATTACATAAATTTCAAGTATCTTACATTATATATAAAGCCAAACTTCTTAGATTTTGAAACAGTGAAAGTTCTCGACCTAAATAACGTACGCCCTAAATTGGCGTTCGGTCTTAGACCGAACGCTCGTCCTAAAAAGCATAAATGATAAGTAGCGCTCGGTCTGATACCGAACGCTCGTTCCAATACGTATGTGATAAAGAACGCTCGGTCATATACCGAACGTTCGTTCATTCTCTCAATTATTAGCGAACGGTAATAGCGTTCGTCCCAAATTTGAAATAGCGTTCGTCCATAATTCAAATAGCGTTCGTCCAAAAGTTCTATTGACGTTCGTCCAAATGTCCTCAGTGACGTACGTCCAAGATTCCTTTAACTTCTAATTTCGCGTTCGGTCATTGACTAGCGATGTGGTCTCTTGAATTAAATCTTATCCAGTTTATTTATCTAAACTGCTTGTGATTTTATCCATTTGATTCGTTCAAGTGTCACTGAAATTTGAATTTCCTAAGTATTATTTGAATCGTACTAGAATCAGTTCATTTAACTGATTCGAATGAGTCTTTATTGGTCTAACTCTTGACGTTCGTCCTCGTTATGAAGGGGATTGAACGTTCGTCTTTTTAAGAGAGTGAAACATAGAATGAAAATTTATTTAAGAGGATGAATTAAGATGTGCGAACACCATGAGAAATGAAATTGTGATTGTGGATTTTGAACGAGCGTTCCAGGGTGGAACGACTCTTGATTGGAAATTGAGATTTGTGAGTATGAACGTGGTAAGCTTAGATGGTGGTTCATCCTGATATTCCGTGAGTGCTCGTTCTCAAGTAGAGATGAGTATGTCATGCGTGGGAATGGCAGGAGGTCTAGTCCATAACTGTAACTTGGACATAAAAGACTAACCTCAGGTGGCTAACTGATGAGTATTCCAGTCACTCACCTGGGTGCACGGACACCTTAGCTACACAGGATTCATACATGTCCGGACGGTCGGTCTAGTATCAGGGTCTTGATTGAGTGAATGTATTGATTTGAATGCATGTGTTATGAATGAATGGATATGTTTGATATGTATAAACTGTATGTTTGACTTGAATTAAATTCAATAAGCTTACCCTTGCATTTCCATTGTGTTGTCTTGTATATGTATATCCGTCATGTCCTTGCAATGATCATCCGTGTGGATGGGAGCAGAAGGTGATACTTCCTTGGAGCAAACACTGGAAGAGGAGATCCTTGCTGAAGAAAATTTAGTTGAAGTGGAAGTGAAGGCCGAACAGTGAACATTCGGTTTGAGGTAGTGTAGTTAGATTAGTGAGCGGCTGTGAGCGAGCGCTCTTTTGTGGTTTGTAAATAGTTGGACGTTCGGTTATTGTTTTGAAAACCGGTCGTTCTAATTCTTTTGTGAACGCTCGTTATTTATGTGTACATGTAAGGCCGTTCGGCCACTTTTGCACACTCTCGTTATTTGTAAAACTGCTTTATTGTATTAATACATGTTAATATTCTATTATATAGTTGCTGACTGTATAATTTTGGGATGTTACATTTAACATTATTTAAAATATTACATTATCTTGAAAAAAATACTTTATTTAAATCCTTCGGTTCGGAGGGTAAAAGAGAATATTATTAAAGAGAATTACAAAAAAGATTAAGATAAAGTGTATGTGAAGTTGGATTTAAATTGTTTCGCTTGTTTTCTTTTTTTTCCTAATTGTTTGCCTAACCTGTTTTTTCTCATAGCATAACATCTGTGAAATTATGTTCGAATAGTATATTATCAAATAAATTTTATGTTTCATATTTAAATATTTTTACTTATTTTTAATATTTTTATTTATTTATTTTCATATAAAATATTTGACTTCCAATTGTAAGTGTTTAATCGCATGAACTTATCGTATTTTCATTCTATTCGATATTTGATTTTTGCTTCATTTAAAAAACTTTTATTTTGTTAAGACAATTTTTATCATTTATAAAGATGAATATGAATTAATAAAACTAGTTTTGCTTCCTCTTACCATCATTAATTTTAGTGCCATGTATTTCTCAAATATACTAATATATATTGATTTTAATATTTTTTATATATTAATTTTTATTTAATGTATCAAAATAAATATATTTTTGTATTGGAATTGAGAGTAAATTGCTATAGATGATTAAATGCACCATAATCACATATTCATATCATTCCCCAATAATCCTTGTGATGGCGTCTGTATATGATACATCTGACAATAGATTGTTATGAACGGTTAAAATCAGTGGTCACCTTAAACCACATCTTTAACTACTCCCCTAAAAATTCGCTCCTTTATTATTCAACAATTAATCATACCTCGTAATAAAGAATTACATTTATTGCAGGAATAAATTCAGATGTCTTTAAATATATTGTTTGACTTTTTCTAACTAAAACATTGTTACATAAATACATGTTTTAAAAGAGACGCTAAAGTTCAAGTGTAATTAAAGTCTATATATTAAACAAACTATTTTAGTTTATTTGATTGGAAAATGAAATGATAATATAGATAGATTCATGAAATATTAAAATTTTGAAACGACATCCAAAGAGGATAGGAGAAATTTGAATCCATATCCAAAGAGGCAAATAGTGTTTCAGATTAAGGTTTTCCACCAATAAGCAATTTATGTTTGATATAATAAACATGAATAGTCGTGTGAAAAAAAAAACTAAAAAATAAGATTGGATTTAGGCCGTGGAAGACAAGGATAGAGAATTAAGAGTGGCGAGGCAGAAAACAGAGAAGTGGAAAAAGTGTATGAAACTGCCATTAATGACTTCTTTGTTTGTTTCCTCTCCAACACTTGCTTATTAAGCTCCGTCACCCATCACCCTCTGCGATCTCACCCTCCAAACCATAATTCTCAACCTCCCAAAATGGATTTCGAGGAACATGATGAAGCTCAGTTGGGGATGCCTGGACCCACATATGATCACTCGCCGTTCAACCCCTGCCGAGTCAAAATGCCAACTCACATCGTCCAGGAAGACCCTCTGCCTCCTGCGGCCACTCCACCACCCACCATCAGCCGAAACAACGCCAGGGGAAAATACAAAGAGTGCCTCAAGAACCACGCCGTGGGAATCGGCGGCCACGCGCTCGACGGCTGCGGTGAGTTCATGGCGGCGGGAGCCGAGGGTACCCTGGATGCCCTCAAATGCGCTGCCTGCAACTGCCACCGCAACTTCCACCGGAAGGACCCTTCGGAGAGCTCCTTCCTAATGCCCTTCCAGCACCGCCGCCACCAGCCGCCGCCACAGTTCGCGGCGGCCTACTACAGGGCCCCGGCGGGCTACTTGCAGGTGGCGGGGCCGCATCGTGGAGGCCTTGCCACGCTGGCACTCCCCTCCACGTCAGGTGCGGGCGGTGGGGCCCAGAGCCCGAGGGAGGACCAGGAAGATGTGTCGGACCCAAGTGGTGGTGGTAGCGGGTCCAACAAGAAGAGGTTCAGAACCAAGTTCACTCTGGAACAGAAAGACAAGATGCTCGCTTTCGCTGAAAAACTGGGTTGGAGGATTCAAAAACACGACGAGAGTGTCGTGCAGGAGTTCTGTTCCCAAACTGGTGTTCAACGGCATGTCCTCAAGGTTTGGATGCATAACAACAAGCACACCCTTGGTAAGAAGCCCTAGAAGAAATATAAATCAACAACCCCGTCTCTCTCTCTCTATATATTATATCCTACCCTTTCTTCACTCTCTCTATATATATGTATGTTCCTATATATCTAGTTACCATCACAGCCACCATTCCAAGCTGGAAGCTCAACGTTGAAGCTGGGAAATTGCGTTGCTGAATGTCTGACAAGTCCGCAGCAGTAGCTCATCAGGATCATAGTTCTTAGGGTTTTTCCTTTTCTTTTTCTTTTGGTTTCACCTTTAATTTTCTTATGACATTGGAGAACGATGGGGGTACTTTCCTTATTCCCTTTGCAAAATATATTAGTAATGCTTTGAGTTGCATTCTAATTAGAGCATCATTGTTGTTAGTGGGCTCGTATATATGGTTATATGTTTATGGTCAGTGGTTTTGTTTGTGCATGTTTGTGTTACTTTGAAGAATTTGAGGGTGGAAGCGTTTTTGGTAATTGTATTGAGTTGGTGAAGGATGGAGTGCATGAATAATGGCGACGATGAGGAAGGTGAACAGATTGCTTTTGTTTTGTTTTGTGGACTGTGAATCTCGTATATGTGGTCTATCCTAAGACAGTTGTTGGAAGGAGGAAGTTTCTCGGTACCATCAATGCCTTCTCGCCTGCATTTTCCGTTTTACATGTCTTTCTATACGTCTACGCTTGTCTCTGCGTCTTCGCTCTCTTCTGCTAACTGCAAAGTGCGCTAAACTTTTCAGCTCCTCCCACGCACTGAAAAAAGTGGATGGGGAAATTCTCAATCCACTGCCTGCAACCTTCATGCATTTCCTTTCGTTTTTACAGAACCTTGTTTCGTTATTTCCGTTGTTTTCGCCAGCTTTTGTTGTTTTCTTCCATCCCTTATGCGTAAAGCAATTTAAGCTAATTAATATTATTATTAAATGTGCTGTGTTTCTGTCCCCTACACTGGACTCTATTCTTTTGAGCTTCTCTGTTCACTATTTACCAAGTGAAAAAACATTCACCTCTCCAGCAATTCAGAACCACCCTATGAAGATTGGGCAACTCTAATTTCTCTCCGTCATTCAACTTAAAATAAATAATATTAAAGATCTCACTCACCCGTTCTTCATTCAACAACCATAAATGCGTTGAATGTGCGAAAATGTGTTGACGCTAGCTAGATCGAGAGAGTACTATTAATAGAGAGACACAACTTTTTTGTGTTACTCTTGAATCCAACAACCACTATTAAGGGATAATCTTGACATTCTGACACAAATATGAAGTGTAATAAATAGGGTGAAGGTGTTAGTAATTAGGAGAATGTGATGTGCAAGTGCGTGGTGAGTAAAGTAGGAAGCTGGTTGATTAGTTAGGGTAAAGATAGAGAAAGATGGTTAATTTGGAAGGTTTGGTGATTGTTGTTAAGATGTTTGAAGTATAATAGGAGGATATGGTTTTGTGCAGAGTTTACTTGTTAAGGAGTTCAAAGTGTGGGTATGAGGAAGTGACGTTGAAGATGCTTTTGTTTGCTTGTTTTGGGGGCTTAAGCATCAGTTAAAGCTGCGTGGTTCATATCTGTGGTCCACTGTCCACTATGGCACTATGTAATGAAAACCTTGGTCATAGTTTAGGCTTATCAGACAGTGAGAAAAGACTTTATATAGCCTTATACCCCTCCCATATGCAGACATGTTTATGACTTTTGTCTATATGCTCCCTTCGCCGATTCTATTACTGCACAACCACATGATTTCTCGATTCCCACTCTTATCTCTCTCAAAATCACAACAATAAAATGCCACCATGCTTGCATTTCATCTCAAACACCTATTCTTTTTTATATACACTCTTTTACTCAACTTCCCATTCAGCTAATTAACCTATTAAAGCAATATCGTCTTGTCTCTCTCACTAATCCTGGTTGCTCCTAATATCCCATGTCACATCCACCTCCGTTTGGGACAACCAAAACAAATGGATAAAGATATGTTACAAGTTCAAAACTTGTATTTTTCATTCTATTAAACAATCCAACATTATTTCTTTTTCTTCCTCTTATATATTCCTTTCTCTTTCTTCACTGCCAAA